>JACGWL010000001.1:19875654-20475654 GCA_034509725.1 Sesamum angolense
AAATTTGGATAAAATTAAAATGTATAAGATAGAAAATGGGAAAAGGTTAATGCTTTGTGCAATCAGAAGTGTCTTGGAACAAAGAGTCAAAATTCTTCCGTTATCACAGGTCACCTTTTCCAAGTTCTACGACTAGAAACGTCAAGTGGCAGAAGGTTGATACTATTCTCTGATAGTTACTGATTTGCAGTTCTTCGTTTACATTGTTGTTCCATAGTCTGTTGGCTTGCAGAATCTACTGAAAGAATTGAGGTAGAAACTTTGCCTACAGTGATGGAAGTTGAGGCCAAAAGGATGAGAAGGGAGGTGTCTGCAATGCGCTTGGAGAAGGAACATGAAAATAAGGCAAAGAAACTAGGAAATTCGAAGAGTTCAGTAAACAGTTGCTCCGTGGCATATAACTATCGTTTACATTGTTATTTGCAAGTGTGGTGTTCCCTTGATGTTTCGCTGCTAGAGCTAGTTAATTTTATTGATTTTTCAATGTGGATCCTTTTACCCTGTTATGCTCTGAAGACCATTGATAGAATTAACTAACATTATTCTTCTGATTTCATCCATACCAGCAAAACTTTACTAAGCATATCATGCTTTTCTTTATATCACAAACACCCATGTGTAAAATAACTTAACATTTTCTTGTGAAGACGTAGGCCCAATGTGTCATAGTAGCCATGGAATATATCTGATTTGTAGAAAGTAGGAAAAGAGAAGAAAACAAATTGTATATTATTGATTATTGAACGGTAAAGAGCTCGTGTGGTTGCAAAAGGCTTCACTCATTTCTTTTCTTGTCCTACTTTCTAATGATACCTGCTTTCGAACATGAATATCTCCTATCTATTAAATTGCCCACAAACTATGGTGATTACTCAGTGAACAGCTCCAGTCAATGCAATGGTATGTATGTTTAAATTACGATATATTTTCCTTCATTTGTTCATGATTTGAACTAGGTATAAATTCCAAATACATGTGATTCACTACTACTAATTTCCTACTTACCATGCATGCATTTGTGGTTGTTACTTTACAAGCTTTCTCAGTTTCAATTTCACTTGTAGTAAATCTAAATTCCACAAACATATTTAGATATTCAAACAATGTGGTGAGGAATTCTATCCATTGTCCTTTGTTATCAACTTAAACTTCTGCATTAGTTGGCTATCCTTGCACATCGACTTTTGTGCAACTTTTTGTTTAGAAAAAAATGGTGGACCACTTTCCTGGGCTCTTGGCGTGTTCAATCCAACTACTTTCTCCTGCTGGTTTTTTTAAATCACCTATTCTTTCATGTAGGTATGTTCACATTCATTTGTTTTCACATAGATACTCATTTTCCATTGCTGTGAAATTATATTACATCCCTATATATTATCTTCCAATACGAGCATTTTAGTGGTTCTTATTGAATATAAGTTGGTGAAAAGTAAACATCATAGGTAAACTTGGCATGTTTATTAAGTTCTCTCGTCATCTTCTTTTAGCTCTGGCATGACATGACATCTTTGTTCATTCTAGCGTATTTCTAGATGAATGGTTGTCTGCTTATTGAGCTACAGGTTATTCTGTATTTCTGCAATCTATCACATTGACTGCCCTGATTTGACTTCTATAGTTTGTAATTCAAATACTAGTTTGGTCATATGCTTCTTTGCTATGTATTCGGAAAGTTGTTATTCTGTCTTGAGCATTATGCTAACTTTAAAAGGTATTTAGCATGCATTTTGGAACAAAAGCAATATATAAGAGATCACATTAGTCATCGTAACTTCATCAATGTCTCGTTGCAGAAGCGATTTAATTTTGCGTGTTATATCTTCCCCGTATCACTTCCACAGAATTTGCTTGTCCCATCTATTCAGAGAGTGCGTCGTGCATTCAACTTATATTTCATGTAACTAATACACAAGTAACACACACTGCGGGTGCAGGCCATAGGAAAAAAGATACAGATTACTTGCTGTTTTGCCGAAATTTGAATACGTATGAAGCTTTTTATTGCTGAAATACATCAATGAGAGGTACATCTTACCTGAATACCACTCTTCGAGTATGAAAGGTGCAGCTCCTATGTATGTCTTGTTGATTAAAGAGATATTTCTAGGGTTATGTCGTTGAAAATGTTAGGTGATTGCTCGTAAATGAATTTCATTCTTCATGCAAGGGAAACTTTTTTGAGTTGTAGAGAGAAGGGGGGTTCATGTTCTTATGGTAATAAAATGTGAAAGTGTAGGATGCTGATTCTAAATTGATTCAACTTATTTTGGTTACAATCACTTGCTATACTTAAACTAGGCATTAGAATCTCGAAGAACTTTTAATATTTTTGTTTCAGTGTCGAGGGAAATCGAAATATCATGGATAATAAGAAAAAGAAAGATAAGGAAATATGTAATATATCCTGTGGTCGTCTGCTTGGTTGTTTTCCCTTTTTGTGCATTTATTTTATGTGTTAACCTTAATGCTTAATACATTTTGGTGTCTATTTGTGTATGCCTTATCTCAATTGGATTCAAGAATGCTCCCTCTATAAGTATTTTCATTTATTTAATTTTTCCATTGCAGAGGTTTCGTATTATAGAATCGGATCCTGGCCAGACAAAACTCCACCTTTCAGGAGGCTTGGAGAAGTAATCGAGAGAATAACTGCCCCTATACCAGTTTCTGTAAGCCACATGCCCACATGCATTTTGTCATTTTAACAACTTTTTTCTATTAGGAAAAGTACATATTGCACAATTTTTTAGTAATAATATTTTACAAAATGTTGTTTGATTGATATGGTTTTACAGCACTTGATCTTTCTCCGCGGCAACCGTGATAAGGTATGTGCTTATATACAATCTACCCAAGATGCTTTGTGACTTTCCGTGGTTTATAGACCAAATACCCACAGTGTATCCAAAGGAAATTTTCTTCGTCATACTTCCTACTATTTCGTAAGGGCATCTCCTTTTTTGTCTTGCATCATCGCTGCGTCTTGTTTTACGTCATGTATCTAAGTGAATCATCTTTTCCCAAGACTTCAACAATTCGTGTCCCTCTTTCCTCACATCATGGCTATTGCACTTGTTGAGGAACACAGTCATACTGTTCATGTGTACTTCTTTTTCTTGTTTGTGTATGCATATCCAAGTCATTCTTGTCTATATCTATGTCAATCGAGGTTTATAGTTGTTCATACGATGGATTCACTAATCCTATGCATGGTTTCTTAGGCTAATCCCTATGCATCATTTTGTTTGATCAATCGGAGTTAGCTCGGGCATAGGACAGAGCTATGAACCATTAGCTTGGCGGGGCAAATCTGGATGGCAGATATGTCCCTATCACGGGTCTTATATGCAACCGGGTTTTGTTGCCATGGCGGTAGTACCCATCTCATGCCTGTCGTCCCGAAACCTTAACCTCTTTTGGTTTATTTTATTGTTTGGTTTCTTTCTTGAGTATCTAGGCCAACTCATGCTTGCCAAATTAAATATATATCCTGAGTGACTCCATACAAGAGTTCAGGTACATTAATTTGCTTGCAATTTAACGCCCCGCGAATATTCACACGCATAGTGTGAACCAGCCCGGTGGTCTTATGCATAGGTTCATTAGGCTTATTCCAATTCATTGTTTTGGTTAATTAATTTGAGTTGGGTTGGGCATGGGATGGATCCGACCCGTACCTTGGCGGGGCAAATCCGGATGGCATATCTTCCCTCTCTGTGGGTCATATTGCAACCGGGTTTTGCAGCCATGGCGGTGCCTACATCTCATACTTATTGTCCCCAACCTAAGCCTCTCTCTCTCTCTTTATTTTATTGCTTGGTTTCTTTCAAGAGTATCTACATGCTACTTAGCCAACTCAACTAATGCTTGCCTTTGTATAAGTGTGAAGCAGGTTACATTTCCACTTCACTTGTGTTCCTATGCTCCATCTTTCATTTTGTGTGTTAATTTTCTTTATATTTTTTCTTTCTCAAATTTCTTTTAATTGTTCCTTCATTTTTATTTATGTATGTGTCTATATATTGTGGATTATGGCTCATGCTTGTTTGGAACTTTACGTTTTGTGCTTTACGTATGGTGCTGAAACTTTTGCGTTGATTTCTATTGATATATAGTATGGGGAGCTCTCGTGGAACCTCAAACGCAGGGATTTGAAAGCGTGGAGAATTCAAATGTGTGTGATGACACGAAAGTGTCCAAAGGTTGTAGTCTAATCTTATTTGTGATTTAGAGCGTGAGTATTTTACAGAATGCTAATGTTCGCTAGACATGGTTTTACAGCACTTGATTTGGAGGACTTTTTTCGTGGCCACTGTGATGAAGTATGTGCTTATATACAATCTACCCGAGTCAGTCCTACTATTTCGTAGGAGCTGCCAAGTCAAATTTGGGAAATATTAAACACTTGATTTCCTTTCTCATCATTACATTGCATTAGAATTTTGTTTTTGTTCTAAAATTGGTCGCTACATCTCAGGTAATCAAGTTGCATTGATGCTGAATTACATTAACGTGTTGCTGAATACCATGCTTTAAGTATGGAATATGCAGCTCTTATGGATACGCTTGCTGAAATGCCAAAATTAAGTCAGCAGCCACAGGTTGTATTATGAGATTTTTGAGTTGCAGGAACGAATTTAGCCCTAATTCTTTTAAAGTAGTGTCAATAACATTTGTGTAAAAGATTAGCGTCGCTTACATTACTACATGGTGACTGATTATTTGTTCTAGTCTTCCTTGACAAGAAAAGCGAAAGGTGCACAACGCATGTTGCACAAAAAAGTGCGATTAAATTGTGGGCGCAACCGCGGGCTTCCAATGCTTTGGTGGTGACAATTCATCGCCCTGCGAATATTCGCACGCATGGTGTGAACCAGCCTGGTGGTCTTGTCAAGATACCTAGCATCGGTAATATGGTTACATGTCATTTAATGTTATAAGCCTTGTCACTTATTCTGAGGATTTGGTTTTTCTCCTAGTGAAAGTATTAACCAACAATTGTAGACGAGGACAGGACGGGAGCAATGCTAAACAAGGGGCACCACATGCAAGTGGGGCTGTGAGGGCAGTTGATCCTCAACTTCATAGTACGTCATGTCCTGATCTTCTTGGGGATCTTTCAGTTGGCTGTGAAAAGCCCTCCTCATACTCGTCTTCACTGGGCCTACGGTATCTTGACACACTCAATTTGTCCCAGGTGTGTAGTTATTTGTCTTGTTTGTATATACGTATCTAACTCATTCTTGTCGATATTTTTCATGTCAATCCCGATTTATAGTTGCGCATAAAATAGTTTCGCTGATCTTATGCGTGGGTTCATTAGGCTTATTCCAATTCATTGTTTTGGTTTATTAATTTGAGTTGGGTTGGGCATGGGATGGATCGGACCCGTACCTTGGCGGGGCAAATCCGGATGGCATATCTCCCCTCTCTGTGGGTCGTATTGCAACCGGGTTTTGCAGCCATGGCGGTGCCTACATCTCATGCCTATTGTCCCCAACCTAAGCCTCTCTCTCTGTTTATTTTATGTTTGATTTCATTCTAGGGCATATACATGCTACCTAGCCAACACAACTCACGCTTGCCTTTGTATAAGTTTGAAGCATGTTACATTTTCATTTCACTTGTGTTCATGTTGCTCCATCTTTCATTTTGTGTGTTAATTTTCCTTATATCTTTTCTTTGTGAAATTTCTTTTAATTGTTCCTTCATTTTTATTTCTGTATGTGTCTATGTTTTGTGGATTTGGCTCATGCTTGTATGGAACTTTACGTATGGTGGTTTACGTGTGATGTTGAAACTTTTGTATTGATTTCTATGTATATATACTTTTGCGGAGCTCTCGTGGAATCTCATACGCAGGGATTTGAAAGCGTGGAGAAGTCAAATGTGTGTGATGACACGGAAGTGTCAAAGGTTGTAGTCTAATATTATTTGTAATTTAGAGCGTGAGTATTTAACATAATGCTAATGTTCGCTTGACATGGTTTTACAGCACTTGATTTGGAGGACTTTTTCCGTGACCACTGTGATGAGGTATGTGCTCATATACAATCTACCCGATTCGGTCCTACTATTTCGTAGGAGCTGCCAAGTCAAATTTGGGAAGTATTAAACACTTGATTTCCTTTATCATCATTACATTGCATTAGAATTTTGTTTTTGTTCTAAAATTGGTCGCTACATCTCAGGTACTCAAGTTGCATTGATGCTGAATAACATCAACGTGTTGCTGAATACCATGCTTTGAGTATGGAATAAGCACCTCTTATGGATACGCTTGTTGAAATGCCAAAGTTAAGTCAGCAGCCACATTTTGCATTACGAGATTTTTGAGTTCGAGGATTGAATTTAGCCCTAATTCTTTTAGAGTCGTGTCAATAACATTTGTGTAAAAGATTAGCGTCGCTTTCATTACTACATGGTTACTGATTATTTGTTCTTGTCTTCCTTGACCAGAAAGGCGAAATGTGCACGGTGCATGTTGCACAACAAAGTGCGATTAAATTGTGGACGCAACCGCGGGCTTCTAATGTTTTGGTGGTGACAATTCAACACCCTGCGAATATTCGCACGCATGGTGTGAACCAGCCTGGTGGTCTTGTCATGGTGCATAGCTTGGGTAATGTGGTTACATGTCATTTAATGTTATAAGCCTTGTCACTTATTATGATGATTTGGTTTTTCTCCTAGTGAAAGTATTAACAACAATTGTAGACGAGGACAGGACGGGAGCAACGCTAAACAAGGGGCACCACATGCAAGTAGGGCTGCAAGGGCAGTGGATCCTCAACTTCGTAGTACGTGATGTCCTGATCTTTTTGGGGATCTGTCAGTTGGCTGTGAAAAGCCCTCCTCATACTCGTCCTCACTGAGCCTACGGTGTCTTGACACACTCAATTTGCCCCAGGTGTGTAGTTCTTCGTCTTGTTTGTATATACGTATCTAACTCATTCTTGTCTATATTTTTTATGTCAATCCCGATTTATAGTTGCGCATAAGATGGTTTTGCTAATCTTATGCGTGGGTTCATTAGGCGTATTCCAATTCATTGTTTTAGTTTATTAATTTGAGTTGGGTTGGGCATGGGATGGATCGGACCCGTACCTTGGCGGGGCAAATCCGGATGGCATATCTCCCCTCTCTGTGGGTCATATTGCAATCGGGTTTTGCAGCCATGGCGGTGCCTACATCTCATGCCTGTTGTCCCCAACCTAAGCCTCTTTCTCTGTTTATTCTATTGCTTGATTTCATTCTAGAGCATCTAGATGCTACCTAGCCACTCAACTCACACTTGCCTTTGTATAAGTGCGAAGCAGGTTAAATTTTTACTTCACTTGTGTTCTCATTGCTCCATCTTTAATTTTGTGTGTTAATTTTCCTTATATCTTTTCTTTCTCAAACTTCTTTTAATTGTTCCTTCATTATTGTTTATGCATGTGTCTATATTTTGTTGATTTGGCTCATGCTTGTATGGAACTTTACATATGGTGGTTTACGTATGATGCTGAAACTTTTGCGTTGATTTCTATTGATATATACGTTTGCGGAGCTCTCGTGGAACCTCATACGCAGGGATTTGAAAGCATGGAGAAGTCAAATGTGTGTGATGACACGGAAGTGTCAAAGCTTGTAGTCTAATCTTATTTGTGATTTAGAGCGTGAGTATTTAACAGAATGCTAATGTTCGCTAGATATGGTTTTACAGCACTTAATTTGGATGACTTTTTCCATGGCCACTGTGATGAGGTATGTGCTTATAAGCAATCTACCCGAGTCGGTCCTACTATTTCGTAGGAGCTGCCAAGTCAAATTTGGGAAATATTAAACACTTGCTTTCCTTTAACATCATTACATTGCATTAGAATTTTGTTTTTTTCTAAAATTGGTCGCTACATCTCAGGTACTCAAGTTGCATTGATGCTGAATTACATCAACGTGTTGCTGAATATCATGCTTTGAGTATGGAATATGCACCTCTTATGGATACGCTTGTTGAAATGCCAAAGTTAAGTCAGCAGCCACAGATTGCATTACGCGATTTTTGAGTTCGAGGAACGAATTTAGCACTAATTCTTTTAGAGTCGTGTCAATAACATTTGTGTAAAAGATTGGCGTCCCTTTCATTACTACATGGTTACTGATTATTTGTTCTTGTCTTCCTTGACCAGAAAGGTGAAAGGTGCACGGTGCATGTTGCACAACAAAGTGCGATTAAATTGTGGACGCAACCGCGGGCTTCTAATGCTTTGGTGGTGACAATTCAACACCCTGCGAATATTCGCACGCATGGTGTGAACCAGCCTGGTGGTCTTGTCATGGTGCCTAGCTTGGGTAATGTGGTTACATGTCATTTAATGTTATAAGCCTTGTCACTTATTCTGAGGATTTGATTTTTCTCCTAGTGAAAGTATTAACCAACAATTGTAGACGAGGACAGGACGGGAGCAACGCTAAACAAGGGGCACCACATGCAAGTGGGGCTACGAGGGCAGTGGATCCTCAACTTCGTAGTACGTCATGTCCTGATCTTCTTGGGGATCTGTCAGTTGACTTTGAAAAGCCCTCCTCATACTCGTCCTCACTGAGCCTATGGTGTCATGACACGCTCAATTTGTCCCAGGTGTGTAGTTCTTCGTCTTGTTTGTATATACGTATCTAACTCATTCTTGTCTATATTTTTTATGTCAATCCCGATTTATAGTTGCGCATAAGATGGTTTCGCTGATCTTATGCGTGCGTTCATTAGGCTTATTCCAATTCATTGTTTTGGTTTATTAATTTGAGTTGGGTTGGGCATGAGATGGATCGGACCCGTACCTTGGCGGGGCAAATCCGGATGGCATATCTCCCCTCTCTGTGGGTCATATTGCAACCGGGTTTTGCAGCCATGGCGGTGCCTACATCTCATGCCTGTTGTCTCCAACCTAAGCCTCTATCTCTGTTTATTTTATTGTTTGATTTCATTCTAGGGCATATACATGCTACCTGGCCAACACAACTCACGCTTGCCTTTGTATAAGTTTGAACCAGGTTACATTTTCATTTCACTTGTGTTGCTCCATCTTTCATTTTGTGTGTTAATTTTCCTTATATCTTTTTTTTAATTGTTCCTTCATTTTTATTTCTGTATGTGTCTATGTTTTGTGGATTTGGATCATGCTTGTATGGAACTTTACGTATGGTGGTTTACGTGTGATGTGGAAACTTTTGTGTTGATTTCTATTGATATATATGTTTAGGGAGCTCTTGTGGAACCTCATACGCAGGGATTTGAAAGCGTGGAGAAGTCAAATATGGAATTGTCCAATGGTTGTAGTCTTTTTCAGGTTAACATGTGAAAATAATTTCTCTTGATTCGATTTCATTGCAAAACATAATCAAAAGTTTTGTAGTGATACAACTAAGGGCGTATATCCTTGGAGAATATGGCGATCTTATAGCCCAACGGCCATAGTCCAAAAGAAATTTGTGCGTCATACTTCCTACTATTTTGTAAGGGCATCTCCATATTTGTGTTCCATCAATGTGTCATGTTTTACGTTACAATCAATTTTTAGCTGGACATTAACAGTTCCTATCCTTCTTTCCATGAATGTGTAGAAGAAGCTGAGTCAAACTTTGGCAATATTCAGTAATCTGTACTTAACAATTGATTTCATTTCATCATTACATTGTATTAGAATTTGTTGTGGTACTCAAAATTGGTTGCTACGTGTCAGGTGTGAAAGTTGCATTGATGCTTGAAATATATCGACATGCTGTTGAAACCACGCTTTGAGTATGAACGGTGCAACTCTTATGGATTTGTTTGCTGAAATGCCAAAGTTCACTGAGAAACAGGTTGTATTAGGTTGAAAGAATCTTCTTTTAAAGCAATTACCTTGTTGTTTTGGTATGTTTGAGCGTGCTCATAATTCATACTTAGTTTTTTTTTTTTCATTTTGCTACAGACTTTCATAATTTTGTTGCTAGTTAAGGTTGAATTTCTTCCTATTTGCAGGAATGTCAAGGACCCTATTCTTATAAAGTTCAAGTTCATGACTCTCACACTCATTTGCACTTGGTCCTGCATCCCCATCCCTCATCATGACTTAGGCCTTAATTAAGCATGTTTCATGTATTGCATACTCTTGCGAACCTGTATCAATATTGTTTTCAACGATAAATAGCAGTTCGTAATCATCACTTTTTTTATTTTGATCTTAATCATTGGCCTTGTGTTTTTATCATCATAGGTTCGGAAATATTCTAGGAAACACCGGCCAAGGCTGTGGCTAAACATTTTGACATCAATATCCTATTCTATTACTAGGTGTTAGCTTGTAGATGTTTGAAATATTCATATTATTCATCTCTTTCTTATCTTTTAGAACCATCAAGAAGGGATTTCTAATATGAGCTTTCACATCCATCCTAAGGAGGAAGTGTCTACCACTTCATAGAAAAACTAGACTTTCAAAAGAGGTATTATACTCAAAGCTTTCCGTACCCTGAATCTTTTGTTTAGGTTGAAAGGATCTTCCTTTTAAGCAATTACTTTGTCACTTTGATAGTGACAAAGTGAAATATGTGGGTTCTGTACCCATCACGTTTTTTTCCTACTCAAACTTCAATAAGGTAATATTTGCAAATTGAAATTGAGTTTGTTTGGTAAGTTACTCGGGATTTGGAGATATTGTTTTTTCTGCCATGAGATGTGTTAGATGTAATATGTAATGCGGTAACTGAACCATATTTGTGTTGCTGTCGTCTTTGTCACTACCCCTCATCTGATGTTTAGGTTGAAATAATCTTATTTGATTTGTTGAGAGACTCATGAAAGAAAGGGATCGAAACGGTAATTTATAGAAAGATGTGGCGACGCCAAAATTATGGCGATTTGAGAGTTTTTGTTGAATTGAATTCTATGCATTGCTCGCTCTCTCTTCCTGTCTCTCTATGGCCTTTGGATCTTAACAATAAAAGTTCCTCATAGTTCTGTGGTGCTTTGACTCTATTTAATTTTGTAAATGTGATTCCCTTTAATAAGTTTTTTTTTTCTTTTCATTTTACTGCGGACTTTCTTGTCTTTTCCCTCTATAAGGAGAAATATAAACAAAGGTGATACGGTGTTCTTATTCTATTCAATCTTTTACACAACCTGTGAAAAAAAATCGAAAGGACATACCCACGACACGGAGTTTACACTTGGTTTGAGGTTAGTTGGTGGGTAGAAGTTCTCTTAACATGCAAACAAGAATAGCAGCAGTGGTAAGAGTCTGTGCTTCCAGGTAACCAAGAATTACACATTTTGATGATATGAATGAATGTGACCTTAATGTTTTGAGTCTCTTAATTGGAAAGCTTATGAAAATTGAGTCTCTTAATTTGTCTATAAAGATGGTGGTAATTACACTTCATACCTTATGTAGTTGATGTTGTGTTCTGAATTAATTGTTTTGTTTCCCTCAAAGAATTTTCAAAGTTATGCTTACAGACATTAAAAAAAATTATATAAATTTTTAATTTACTCATTTAATATTCTCATATATTAATTTTGTACTTATAGAGAAAAATATAATATTTATTAACCTCACTCTATGTATATATTTATGTATGTAATGTATATTACAATGTCCCCTTCTAAGTATAAAAATATACATGAGAATGTTAAATGATAAGTACAACAACTAACGGAAGATGGTTAGGTGTAAATGGAGAATGGAGAATGGAGAATTTTTAGAGAGAGTGTAAGTGTAATTTTGAAACTTCTTTGGGCAAAGTGTAATTTCCCAATTTTAGAGGGAGTTCAAATGTAATTAACCCTAGTAATTGATATTATAGTCTAGTAGTTAAGATTGAGGTCCCATAAATAAGTTCAAGATCATGTGTTCGAGTCCCGCCGAATGTATCGAGTGTTTGTCCTATTTTATATGAATTATTGTAGTTTTTTATTGTTCTTAATTATATTGATTGAGTTGATGTTCTGCTCAATTTATCAAAATATTGAAATGATCATGAAATTACCCCTTCAACAAAAAAATAAAATAAAAATGAAAATATGCTAGGATCATTTATCAAAAGACAAGAAAAAGATAATTGATACATTGGTTGTCATATAAATATTAATGATTGAAATTAACAATATAATTGTGTATGTACACTTCTTTAAAATAATATTTTTTTCTCGGTCTCGACTTGGACCCAAGATCTAAATTAATAAGATAATAATTTTTTTTTGGGAAGCCCCTTATATAAATATATGGTCCATTCAATATTATAAATTAATAATTCTACAAAATTATAAATATAACTAGGACAACTTAGTAAAATTTGATTCTAGTGTTGTTTGCTTCTTTTTAGAATTGAGATCTAACTATATTTTATCTTTAACTTTTCTTACTGCATCCAAAAGCTCTGGTGTTGTGTTGTCATACTGCAAGAAAAAATTGAGAAGAGTTGTTGCAGCTATGAGTGCTTCCTTCCGCATAATTAGTTGCAAAGCATTGTATCATCTTCAGTTTTATCCTCAATAGTTATTTTCTTACCATACATGAACTTGCTTTAAGTTTTAACTAGTATTACGTACTATGTACAATGAACTTTATTTCTTTTTTTTAGGGGGATGTATTATATTTAGGGTTACTTACATTTTTCCATTCAAACTATGATTGTTTTACACTTTAGCATTTAAACTTTTTTTTGTGTCAACTTGTCATCTCAACTTTACGAAATTTTGGACTTTGCCATTTATAACTGTTTTTCAACCATGTTTTTGTCAAATAAAATTACATGCAGTACACATGTGATATTTAAGGGTTATGTGATGTGATACCTTTCACATATGCACAAATTTGATTTTTATCCGGTAAAAAAATCAACAAAAAAACCCTTATATAAGGCAAAGTGCAAATTTCGTATAGTTGAGATGGTAAATTGACACAAAAATAAGTTTAAATGTCAAAGTGTAAAAACGGGCATAATTCGAATGACAAAATATAATTTACCCTTATATTTAATTAGTCACATTGTACATGATCATCATTCAATTAGTCAATGTATTTTTATTCATGAAAAATAATATAAGTTTGTTCAATTGAAAAAAATATCTTGAAATTAATAAATTATTAATTTATTGATTAATTAATACCTCTTGATTTTAAATTCATATTGTAATTTAAATGTCAAATTATAAATCAACTTTTAATGTCAGTAAATAAATTGTTTTACTTATGATAATTATCTACCAATCTAAATTCTAAACTTTATACTGGAAAAAACATTCTACTAGATAGAAGTAAAATAATAAATTTTATATTCACATATTTAATTGTGTAAATCGTAGAAATTTAGTCTGCTACATGCATAATTTACATGAGCACCTCTCTGCAATCTTCATTACATTGATTAAATGTAAGGAGGAAGAACTCCTATCATCAAGGTAAGAAGTTTAGCTCTTGATCAAAGTGCGGGTGATTTGGTTTGGTTTGGGAGCATTTTATGATGTCTTGCTATTTCTGCAGATTTCGGGGTCGGCTGAAGGATTCTTGAACTGCTATGTGGTATGAGAGTGTATGCATTTGCGTGTGTCAACCAATGTGCGTGTCTGTAAATTACATTCAGCCAAATTGTTGTTTTTATCACTCAAAATCTCAGATCGGTCGCTGTGTTATAGTTTGCGTAGTGTTATAGTCTTGTGTGCTTGTAATAGCAGCTGAGCTCTGTGTTGGATTTGGTTCTTATTTCTCCAGCTGTGAGTGTCTACGACATGTTTGATATGTGGTATGTGTGCGCGTATCTGTTGGTATAAGTGAGTTTTCTTCTTGCATTCTAGTCCCGAATTCGGTATTCAATGGTCTAATTTGTTTGTTGTTCTATGTAAATATTGCAGGAATAATGAATGGTATCATCTCTCTTCCTATGAGGTTCCTTTTAAGAAATTAAGATTGTGTTAGTTTGGTTTCCAATAATGATTTCAGATATAAGTTTTTCCTTCATAATTATGAATTTATGAATTAAGGTTTTCCTCCAAACAAGTGAAAATGTATATATTTGTCATAAAATCTCCTGCCCAAGTGAAAATGGTATGGAAACAAGATTTGTTAGAGGAAAAGACTTTAGAGAACAGAATAAAGAATACAAACTGCTGAGTGATTTTTTTGATAAAAAGATGCTATACCAAAAGAGTAGATGTGTCTGACGTTGCACCCTCTGTACGAAAGTCCAGTGGACTCGATCCTGAAACAAAACTTGAACTTGTAATTGACATTGTTTCAATTGAATCCATATCCATCGGTCCGCCTGCAGGCCATACAAAAGCCGGCTTGAAGGGCGGAACTGTAGGCACTGGCATCGTCCCTGATATGAACTGAAGGATAGCCTGTGTTTTAGGCCTCTCACTGGCATTAGGATGTGAACATGCCAACCCCAGCAGAAGCAGCCTCTCGGCTTCTTCAGCTGTATAATTGGCGCCCAGCTTTGGATCTACAGCTTCAAGTAATTTTCCATCCCTGTGCAACAGCCAAACCCAATCCACCAAGAATTGGAAGCCAGCAATCTTTGTCCCAGGTCGTTGTCCACAAACAATTTCCAGCAACACAGCCCCGAATGCATATACATCAGACAGTTGTGTGGCTTTTCCCGTAAGGAAACATTCTGGGGCAATGTATCCCATTGTGCCTAGCACTCCCTCAGCCTCTTCATACGAGGTCTTCCCATTTTCAAGCGCCCTTGCGAGGCCAAAATTGCCTGGACGGGCATTGAATTCAGAGTCGAGCATAATGTTGCTGGCTTTAAGGTCTCGGTGTACCACCCTATGGTCGTATTCATTGTGAAGATAATGCAAAGCTGAAGCCACCCCTGAAACGATTTTGTAGCGGAGATCCCATTCCAAGGGCTCTTTGTCTGGCCCAATAAAAAGGTGCTGGTCTAGGCTGCCGTTAGGCATGTACTCGTAGACGAGCAGAAGCTTCCGGTTCTTGTGGCACCATCCTGTTTAACAGATAAGTAAGTCACTCTTGTTCTTTTTTAAGCATCACTGTTATATCAGTTGTTCATTCAGTAAATCGGATAATTCAAGTGAATTGGTTCCTTATGTTTAGAAAAATATACTTAGCATATTTGTGCAAACCTAAGACAGATTAATGCCAGGGTTAAGACTAGGCATCAGAGAAGACAAAATGTTTATTGGATTAAGTTATACATTTGATTATTGAGTGTGGAAATTTCACATAACTGATATTGAGTTGTACATTGTTGAATCTAGGGAATCTCTTAATATTGCGTCTCATAGATCACATTGTCCATAGTTTTGACAAAATATTACTTAAATAATTCATTGGTATTGTTATGCCTATTTTTTGTCAGTTGAGTATCTGCGGATGATAGGATTCAGCAGAAAATTGGTTGTTATGAATAATTTTGATGAGTTTGGGGATCTATGTGTTATATAAGATGATGTTTATAGGAAAGCAAAAAGGGGAGCTTTTTGTAGTTACCCTCAGTAACAGGGAAAGTGGTTGTAATTAATCCATGTGTAAGATGAAACAGCAAATTGGAATAGAAGACTGAAACTAGTAGTTGAATGGTGAGTAAATTAAGGAAGGATGTGTGAATCACAAAAAGTCTGCAAAGAGCTAACTTACCAAGTAATTTGACAAGATGCTTGTGCCGGAGACGATTGATAATGGTAAGCTCAGCCAAGAAATCATGCTGGCCTTTAATACTTTCCCTGGAAAACCATTTTACTGCAATCTCCATATTCTCCTTAGCCAACAATCCTCTGTACACCACTCCGAAACCTCCCTGTCCGAGCTTGTTCTTCTCATGAAAATTGTTGGTCGCCCTTTTCAGGTCTCTGAATTTGAACTCTCTTGGCGTTCCAGGCAGACATTTCAGTCTTTCCAGAAAGTTGCTTTTCGAGGATGCCTCTTTCTGCTTGTGGAAACGATATCCAAACCCAGCTGCACCAACTAGCACCAGCATCAGCACCGTCACCCCAACCCCCATCATTATCTTCTGCCGTTTATCAGGCCATTTATCAGGCCTTTTCTCAGGATCAGGAAAGTAGTGGACAGTCAAATTCCACCTCAGCACACAATTCAATTGGGAGTCATTCCCTGTAGATGCTGAGAACCCAAAGTAAGAATACTGATTTACATAATCTCTCAGGTTCAGATCTGCAGATAATATGTGGGAGCTAGGCTTGGGTGGGGTTGCACCGTTATGCGTTGCCTGTTCTGCAATATACACATCAAGGACCTTGCTAAGGCCATCATAATCCACCCAAACATTGTAGAACCTGGCTCCTATTGGGGCAATCGTAATGTTGTGGGGTGTCAAAGACTCAGTCTTGATGGACCTGATACTGTTCACATCAATGCCCACATGGTTGTTGTCGGGATCAAAGTACTGCTTGAACGTGTCGAATTCCACCGCTATTAACTCGTTGCTGCGACCGTTATCTGACATTGAATTCGTCAGGCCAAGAAACTGGCCGAAGCTGTTGGGGGGCAGGAGGAGATCAGGGGCAATCAAGAAAGCGAAGCCTTCGCCTGTGGTATTATCTTTTCGGATCCTGTAAACATTGAACAGAAAGGAAGTATTGAAAGATGCTACCTTGGGTTGGCTCGCATGGTCTTCCCACAACCTGAAAGGCTGTTTCAGGAGAATTCTTGCTGAATTGTAACTCATAATCATGTCTTGTTCAGAAGTAGTAAAATCTGGGGTCAACTGAAGGGCATTGTTGTTGATCAGTGCAGGGCTTATAACCTCAAAGATTTCGTAGTGTGATGGACCGAAAGAGCTGTATTCCGCACTGAATGTTTTGAGGTTCGCGCTTTCAACAACGGCTGGGAAACAGTGGAGAAACGATACGGCGACGAGGATAAAATTTGCAGCAAGTTTCATCATTTCATGTGGATTGGGGAACCAAAGGGGCGTACTCTTTGGAGTATTTAGATCTCTTTTCTTGATTCCCTTGGAACATACAGCAAGTTGGCATGATGGGGAAAAGTTGATATTTTATACCAGCTCCATGTAATAATTCAGGTTTACATCTTGTCGTCTTCTTGCATTTCTTGGAATGTGCATATATATATGCATTGTCTACCTACCACTTGCTCCATTGCTTGGAACTTGCCTAAGTTGTTGTTTCTCGTTTATGTGTAAGCACACTTACATACCATAAACCTTCCATTTCTTGGTAATTGCCTTCCTTCTCTCTTATCTATATCTGTATCTATATCTATATCTATACGTCTATAAACGTGTGAATGTCTTTAAAAAGTTTTTAAATTTTTTTTATTCGGCTAAATAAAAAAGAGTTAAAAAGTTTGGGTAAAGAGGGTTGTTTTTTTTCTTTCACCATCTTTTAATTTTCAAAATTCATCATGCCAATTATACAAAATTTTCAAGTTACCACCTCAAACCACTTTTTATCGAAACTTTCCACAAAAAAATAATCGCTTGCTACCAATGAACAAATTCGTCATAAATAGGTAGAATTAATTATAGCAAAAGAACAATACAATTTATTATTTTTTAAAAAAAAAAAAAAGCGATTTTGATGAAAGGTAAACAACATAAATCTAAATTTTGAGAAGGGTTTAACTCATCTTGTATGAACAATTGATCCCATTTATACTTCACATGTTTAATAAGTAGCATTAAGAAATAAGAATCTTAAAGTTACTTGCATATTTGAAATAAGAGTAAATTATATTGACAATTTTTTAAATTAAATTTAAATACATAAATACTTATCTTTTATAAAATTATAGGTACATCTTCATAGAAGTGTTAGTGTAATGTACCTTAGGGAGGGAGTCTGTGTGTAAACTTTTACTATTGAATAGGGAGCGTACTTGTAATTACAATCTCAAATAGTATAATTGTAATCTATATCTACACTGATATAAAAAGAAAAGTCCTTCTATACTTACAAACAACGGTTAATGATACTGCCACACTAAATTTTTTGTATGTAGAAAATATCTTTCATGATAAAATAACTAATTTATTCAACTTTTCAAAATTGATGTTAAATGATAATTACTTTTTCTTTCTTTCTTTTTATTAATGTAATGTACTTATTTATATATTTTATTCTTATTTATAATATATTTTTAAATATAAAAAATTATTTATTATATGCACGTAGGACTAGTTTTACAAAATATTAAGAGCATTTGTGTATAAAAATGTGCATCATATCATAAAAATGTTTGTTCATTGTGGGAGCTAATTTTTGGATTTGGATAAGATACTTTATTATTTTATATTATTTGGATAATAGTTAACTATAATCTAGATATAAAGACTTCTTTTTATTTGCATCTAATACGAAAAACATAATTATTTGATTGAAATATATTAGTAACATCCAACGAATAATTAAAAAGTCAAAGTTTAATCATTCACAAATTAAGATTAGTAATAAAATAAATATAATAATGGACATCTAGCTTGATTAATAAAATAATTATTATATACAAATATACAAAAAAAAAAAAGAAAGAAAGAAAAAGAATGTGATACTTGTGTACAAATGCATATAATTATTTATATATATTTGCACATGCTACCTTGACAATTAATAGGGAATAGTTTTCCCCACTTGCTCTTTGATTCCAACTTCATCAGGGTCTGTTCTCGAGAAAATTCTAATTCAGATTGGTGGGTCTAGTTAAATTTAAATAGTTATATGATAAATTTTATGTATTCGTCATATAATTGATGTAGAATTTAACAAAATAATATAATAAGGCACCGTTAATTTTAGGATCATATTAAATGAATAATAGAATTATCTTTACTAATGAAATGATAAAAACCCTTGTATAATTAGTTAGGTATTTACTTATATGTATTATCGAAATAGGATAAATTCTATCAAGTTTTATTTGATGTATTTATATATTTTTGGTAGGAAAATCACCTATGAGCCCTTGTTTATAAAATTTAATGGATAGTAAATTATTATTATTACTATTATTATTATTATTATTATTATTATTATTATTATTATTATTATTCAATCAAATGTCGAGGGTACAATAATCATTCTCATTTTGTGCAAAATTGAGACTAATTTTATGCCACCTCCCAAGATGGTATTAGTAATTTATGTGTAACATTAATTAGTACAGGGCTTTAATTTTATATCGGGTCCCCGTACAACCAAGTAGAACTATATTAATTTATAGTAATTTTTTATACAAGCTTATACATCAAAGTAAACAAGGCTTAAGTATATAATACTTAATGTGTGATTGGTTATATTTGCTAGGGTAAAATTTTCCTTATTTTTGCTAGTTTTTAAAGCTTATGATGCATTATAAATGACTTTTGTTAATTGGTTGTGACTATTTAATCATCAGTTGTCATTTTGCTATGTAATGAACTTATTTTTATCCTGTCTTTAGATCTTACCCATACTGATAAATTCAAATCTCTTCATACCCCATCCAAAAATATGAAATTATACTTTAGTCCAATTTTTTTTTTAAATTATTTTTGTACCTTTTTGAGAATTCTTTATTTATAATTGTATCCCTTTCGTTAGAATTTAGACAAAAATAGTTACCTTACAAACTTCTAATTTTACGTCTCATTCAGCATTCCATATAAATTATTGACAATAAAGTTAGTTTTTTCATTCATCATCGGCGGTTTTTTACCTCCTTACAAGTATACGAATATTACCGAATAGAATATTTATATCAATAAATTATACAGAATATTGAATAAACGGTAAATATGAAAGTTTACGTAATTTATTTTATATTAGTATTTTCTGTCTAAAACTTAATGAAGGGGTATATTTGTAGACGAAGCATTCTCGAAGGATGTGCAAATGCAAACGACAACCCTAATGTAGTTGTCGCATCCACTGCTGCATTACACCCAAATCTATCACGCCACCACTACTATACATATCGGGCTCGTTTGATTCATGTGATATGATTAAGCATGATAGGATTAGATAGGATTAAAAAGTGAATAATTATTAATCATATCTTGTATTATATGATGTTTGGTTTGAGGTATTGCATGTAGGATATTTCATTTGATAATAATATGGTGTTTGATTGAAATGATTATAACGTATGATTAAATGTAAAAAGACTATAAAGGGTATTCATTTTTAAGGTATTTATATTTTTATGTTGTAGCTTGTGAATGATTTAAAAAAATAAAAAATTACTAAATTACTTGAAATACAATTGCTTAAAATAAAATTAATTTTAAAATATTTTTTTTCTATATATGTATATATAAAGTTGAAGTTGAAAACACGTATTCAATCAAGTAATTAATGATAAAAACTAAAATATTTTCAAATGTTCAAAAAAGAAAGAAATAATATTTTTACTATTTTTATTATTATAATTTAAAATATATTTTTTAATCATGCGCAAGCTTCACAAATAACAAAAAGGAAAAATTGCATAACCCCCACCCCTGTTATGAAAATTCAACTAAAAACCCCCAGTATTAAAAATATAAGCAAAAAAATTTCTATATTTTTTAAAATTTTGCACGCTTTCCCCTTGCCGTTTATTTGACTTAACGTCGTCATTTTCTTTTTTTTTGGTGATTTTTTGTTATACCCTTATATATTATAAATGATTGTTATTATAGTGACAATTGGATCTTCTATATCTTATCAAAACCATAAAATCTAATCAATTTTGAAAATGAACCGTCCAAATTCATGTATTTTAAATATATGTTATATATACATATGCAAATTTATCATGAATATAATATTATATAACACCTCCACCGGCAATTACTGATAGGCGATAGGCATCATCACCCACAAAGTCGCCCCTAGACCTAGATGAGCGACAACGCCCATCGCCGCCCAAACTTGGGTGGGTGACGACCAGCGGAGATGGGAGTGTCCAAATCAATTGCAGATAAGTGAAAAGAGGCAAAGGTAGTGGTGAGGCGGAGCTCGCGAGGTGGAAGCAAAGGCGCGTGATGTCGGGGGAGGGAGGTGTGTCCTTGCGGAAGACGACGTTGTTGTGCATATTTTTCTTTCTTTTTAATTTAATAAATTTTAATATATGAATTAAATTAATTATGTGTTTTTATATTTAAATATAATATAAATATATTAAAATACTAAAATTTATTTATTGTAATTTATATAAATAATATAATTTTAAAATATATTCAATTCAAAATTTAATAACTAATATTATTTAGAAAAAATATCATGTAAATTTATTTACTGTAATTTATATAAATAACATAATTTCAAAATATAAAACACAAAATTAAATTAATTAATGATGATTTAGAAAAAAAATCATGTATTTTAATTTTAAATTTATATAAATATTAAAATAATCCTAAAATATTTGATATTTTCATGCATATATAACAAATGTATATTAATTTTAATTTGATGTAGTGATATTTTTTACATATAATATTTTATGAATATTAATTTTTCAGTATTTATAATATTTTTTAATAAAATGTGAAAAAAGTAAACAATTAATAAAAAGAAATAAAGAGATATAATAGTATTTTTGTTCATTTAAAATGGTCAAAAGCTAAAAACAGTCAAAATTGTATTCAACTCTCGTTTTTGGCACTTGTAAGCAACTCTCCTTTTTTTTAATTAGATATTTTTTTTTTGCAAGATTTATAATTATAAAGGGTTTTTTTTAGACTATTTAATTAACACAGGTAAAATTTTTAGCAATTTTTGGATAACACAAGGGGTATTATGCAATTTTTCCTAATAAAAGGCAAATAGGAAAAGAAAAAATAGGAGAAAAAGGGGAGAGAGTAGAGCCGATGAGAGAGAAAGGAGAATACCAAGGATAAATTAGAAAAAAATTAATATTAACTTGTATGATTATTAATACTAATTAAATAAGCTTGATTCATAATACCATTTATGTGATTAATAAGACTGGGCTCAGTATTAATATCGAGCTCTAATAATACTAACCAAACATGTGATTAGGCATGATAAATAATTTTACCATACCTAATCACACAAACCAAACGAAACCATCAATTATTAAAGTATATTCTCTGTGTGCATACAATTTAAATTTTTATTTTTATTTATTTATCTTCACTTTCATCTAGATCTAGGGCTATTGCAAAGGCGTTGGGGGTGACGCCCTATATTTGGATAGCCCCTGTTAACTAATATAGTATTTGCAACTTTTTTGTTATAATTAAACTTATTTTTCTAGTCAATTAGAATTTATTTATTTATTTATTTATTATATTTAAGTAGTAATTACTCAATTTAATCAATGTCTAGAACGGTCAAAAGATTCGAAAAACTTGACTTCAATTATGTGATAGAGATATTATTAAATATTTGAATTTTAGATTGTCGACGATATCACTATTATTTTTATTTATTAAATTTACTCATTCGAGACGTGATATAAAAATATAAAAATTTGACGACCGCATCCATAATATATATATATATATATATAGCTTTAGTATCAAAGATTTAATAATATTATATGCTCATAATTTATGGTTTAATTAATGCCTAATGATTTTAGAGTTAGGTACCTCGGCAATTCCTTTAACATTATTTTACTCATCCAACTTTTGAAATTAGAACAATTTAAAGCTTGAAAATTTAATCTGAACATGACTTCACACTGTGGAGAAGAAACATAACTTGTCCATACTTGTGGGGTCACTTTTGAAATACCTAACACTTGGGGGGAATTAAATAATAAAAGTTATATGAACAAGATCCAATCCATGGGGATTCAACTTGGAGATAATATAGTTTTCTGTTTAAGTTTGTGCTTCAAAAAGTTAAAATCATCCATTTATAGAAGTATTAAGGGATGTGTTGTTTTCAACTTATGATGACTTTATGATTCAATAACGCCGGATCGATTTCAGATAAATGGTTTGTGGGTTTGACTTTGTTCATCAGTATGAGAATTCTGTTGAAAAATAATTTGTATATATCACTGTAATTAAGCGGTATATGATCTTGAGGATATATATCGACTTGTGGTGGTAATTATTATTTTGAGCATAACCAATATAGTTTTTAGGAATGTGTACTGGCATGTGATGGTAATCGTGACAGAATTATGATACAACAGCTTGAAGTAATTATCTTGTGTGGAGTAGAGCTTTGAAAATAAGTCTAGGAGCTAAGATGAAGCTAAGCTTCATTGATTGAAGATCGATCAAACCGGCTGAGGATAATGATCAATGGACACACAACACACTTATTGTATGGTAATTTTTTTTTTATTTTAAACTCAATTTTGAAATAAGTATTAAGGGGTGTGATCTGAATGGGTGATATAGAGATGCTCACAATGATGAGAGCAATATGATGGTGTAGCTGCTGTGGTGAACGACATTCAGACAACAACATTCTATGAAGAAAGAGAAAATGGATCTCCACCACCAGGACTTTACGTATTGTCCGCCTCATTGGCCGTTGTCAAGGCCATTGGGGAGCAACTTCTACACGATGGCAGAGAGAAAAGGATTGTAAGTGACGATGGGCTTGGATACAAGATTTGTGTGTCTGCCTCGAATTGAAATTATTTGTAAGTATTTGGCTTGGAATTGGGAACATGCCAAATAAGATAAAAATACCAAGATAAGGTGTCTCGTGACAAACCCAAACAATGGACATGTTTTGACCCATCTCGAAGATGGACCGAAAATAAAAACAAATAATAGTGGCCATAGAATTGGTCACTTTTTTTTACTTGACAAGTGTATTATATTTGCCATATAATTGGATCAGGTCTGGTCAAACTCAGATCGGGTTTCGCTAGATCGACATTAATTATAAGACAAGTGTAATACATTCGTCATGTGATTGATGTACAGTTTAAAAAAATTGACCAATGATATAGTTGCTATATAATCGATTTGGTTCAACTGAACCTAATTTGGGTAAAAACTTGTTAGATGAGACGAGTATGACAACAATAAGGAGAAAGAAGTGAACAGGTAACACAAACTGCTCAAACTAGATTTCTTCCATTCAGACAACACTATACTAACAGAGTTGACGTCTCTATCATTACACACTCTCTTTGAGATTCCAGTGGACTCCATCCTGAAAGAAAACTTGAACTTGTAATTGACCTTGTGTTAACAGAATCCATATCCACCGGTCCGCCTGCATGCCATATGAACGCCGGCTTGAAAGGCGGAACGGTAGGCATCGATGCCGTCCCTGATATGATCTGAAGGATAGCCTGTGCATTAGGCCTCTCATTGGCATTAGGATGTGAACATGCCAATCCTAGCAGAAGCAGCCTCTCAGCTTCTTCGGCAATATAATCATCGCCCAACCTTGTATCCACAGCTTCAAGTAATCTGCCGTCCCTGTGCAGCAGCCAAACCCAATCAACCAAGAATTGGAAGCCAGCAATCTTGGTACCGGGCCGTTGGCCACAGACTACTTCTAGCAACACAGCCCCAAATGCATATACATCGGACAGTTGTGTGGCTTTGCCTGTGAGGAAACATTCTGGGGCGATGTATCCTATTGTGCCTAGCACTCCCTCAGCCTCTGTATACGAGGTCTTCTCATTGTCCAACGCTCTTGCAAGGCCAAAATCACCCAGCCGAGCATTGAATTCAGAATCTAGCATAATGTTGCTGGCTTTAAGGTCTCGGTGTACCACCCTCTGATCGTATTCGTTGTGAAGATAGTGCAAGGCTGAAGCAACCCCTGAAACGATTTTGTGCCGGAGATTCCATTCCAGGGCCTCTTTGTTTGTCCCAACAAACAGGTGCTGGTCTAGGCTGCCATTCGGCATGTACTCGTAGACAAGTAGTAGCTTCCCATTCTTGTGGCACCATCCTGTTGTACAAATAAACAAGTGATGGAGCAATTGAAAATAAAGAATAACGATAACATGTCTCCGATAATTTTGAAACTCGAGAAAGAAAGTAAAATTGGTTTGTTGTTGAATACCTCTGTTAACAGTGTTATCCGCTATTTAAAGAAAATAATCTTACTGCCTCAAAAGCCGGCGAGACTTGGCCCAAAACACCCTACTACCGTAGCAATATTCTAAAAAAATATCAGGCGCAGAAGATAACTACAGAAAATAGGAAAAATACACAACGTTGACTTAAACATAGAAAAATATAAGAATGGCCTAGACAGTGGTCGAAACAATGGAATTTTGCATAAATCGCAGCCCTCACAACAATAGCAGTGAGGGGTTGGATTGTCCTGTCAAAGACGACCGAAACGGCGGGTGGCACTGGATCAATAGTTATAGTCATTTGGAGTTCAATCATCAAACAACTCAACTAAAGCATTAAACCTTCGACTTAGGCCTATCTAAACGCTCCATAAAGTCATCCGCCTCTTGTTCTACATCACTAAGTCACTCTTGTTCTTTTTCATTTCTTTCTTTTACACCATTGATACTCTACCAGTTGTTAATGTTTCAAATCCTATACTTTGACAGAACAATATTTGACAACAGATAGTAGTTGGATTATTGAAATGTCATTTGCAAAATTAAGTTTCTTTTTGGATCTTTCTCCAGTTTCCCTGATAATTTTTAGAAAACTTAGATATGCACGTCGCGAGTATATGTAAATATCGAGTATCAGATGAATTGGAAGGACATCTGAACCGTAAAAGTTTGCGAATGCGGAGTTAACTTACCAAGTAATTTGACAAGATGCTTGTGCCGGAGACGATTGATAATAGTAAGCTCAGCCAAGAAATCATGCTGCCCTTTAATACTTTCCCTGGAAAACCATTTTACTGCAATTTCCATGTTCTCCTTAGCCAACAACCCTCTGTACACCACTCCAAAACCTCCCTGTCCGAGCTTGTTCTTCTTATCAAAACCGTTTGTTGCCTTTTTCAAGTCCCTGAATTTGAACTCCCTCGGCGTTCCAGGCAGACATTTGAGTCTCCCCAGCAAGTTGCTCTTTGACGATGCTTCCATCTGCCTGTGGAAAAGACATCTGAAGCCGGCTGCACCGACCAGCGCCAGTGCCGCCATCCCAGCCCCCAGCAGTATCTTCTGCCATATATCAAGCCTTTTCCCAGAAGGTAAGTAGTGAACAGTCAGATTCCACCTCAAGACACAATTCAGTTGGGATTCATTCCCTGTAGATGCTGAGAACCCAAAGTAAGACTGCTGATTTACATAGTCTCTCAGGTTCAGATCAGCTGATAATATGGGGGAGCTAGGCTTGGGTGGGGTTGCACCGTTATGCGTTGCCTGTTCTGCGATATACACATCAATGACCATGTTTAGGCCATCATAGTCCACCCAAACATTGTAAAACTTGGCTCCTATTGGGGCAATCGTAATGTTATGGGGCGTCAAATACTCGGTCTTGATGGACTTGATGCTGTTGAGATCGATGCCCACATGGTTGTCATCGGGATCAAAGTACTGCTTGAACGTGTCGAATTCCACAGCTACCAACTTGTTGCTGTCACTTTTATCCGTTATCGAATTCGTCAGGCCGAGAAACTGGCCAAAGCTGTTGGGAGGCAGGAGGAGGTCCGGGGCAATCACGAAAGCCAAGCCTTCGCCTGTCGTGTCATTTCTAAGCCTGTACACATTGATCAGAAAGGAAGTATTGAAAGATGCCAGGTGAGTTTTTCCTGCATGGTCGTCCCACAGCTTGAAAGGCTGCTTCAGGAGGATTCTTGCTGAATTGTAAGTCATGTACATGTCGAAATCGGCGAGGCGTAATCCGGAGTCAACTGAAGGGCATTGTTGCTGATACTTGCAGGCTTTATAACCTCAAAGATGTCATAGTGCGTTGCATTAAACGTGCTGTATTCCATACTGAATGTTTTGAGGCTCGTCGTGCCGTCGACAGTGGCTAGAAAGCAGTAAACAGCAGATAGGGTGACGAAGATGAACTTTGGTATCAACTTCCTCATTGCATGTGTGTTGGGGAATCCGAATGGGAAGTTCGGAGTGTGTTGTTGGCCTTCTTTTCTTGATTTCTTTGGCAATCAGAATAATGTCATTTCAGGTTTGAACACTCTTAACGCGTTTCTCTGTTTTGGTTTTAGTCAGAATACGGAGGCCTAAAATATAAAATTGATTATTCACTGCACTATAAGCCACTATGATTTAAAAATTATAATAAATTAATACTATCTATCACGCCATGTAAAATTGATTTGAAAACTAAAAAAATTGACTGGCGTTGATTAACATTACATTTGTTACAACTAGAAATTGTGACAAATATTCTGACATCGCTTGTACAAACAACGACTAATAACCATTGAATTTGCTACAACTAGAAATTGTGACAAATGTTCTGACCTCTCTTGTATAAACAATGACTGATAACCATTACATAGTCATAGTTAATAGTTTGCCACATTCTTTTGTTTTTAACTATGTTAATTAACTACAATGAAGAGTCGATATTTTTTAGTGAGAGGGATGTAATTGGAGAGTTTGATATTTTCAATCAGGTCCATGCAAAAATGAATCATTGCAATGTCCTCCCCTCTATCTAGCCTAATTATAGGTAGACTTATTTAAATTTAAAAAATTATATCTGCCACCCTTATTTATAACAGTGTTAAAATATCTTAATGTTTGTAATTGGATGAATGCATTTGAATTTGAGGAAAGAATTTGAAAAAAATATTTCAAAAACAGACGACGGGACAATATTAAAAGGAAATAAAATATTAGGGATGTATTTAAATACTAACAAATTTTAATTGAAGTAATCTAAATTGCAATTATTAATAGTATGGAATATAACCTTAAAAATTTGCCACACAAATTAGAAATACTAAATTAGTATATTAGACACAAATTTCACATGAATTATGTAAATAAGATTTATGTAATTATCAAACACTTAGTCGTTTCAGGAGTAAACTACAGTGTTTATATTAATATCAGCTAATTTTGTAAATGAGCCTAACTATTGGGTCAATTTGTTATATATAACAAATAACATGAGGACTTATATGTAGTTAGACATAACCTCATGGGAGGAAAATACAATTAAACCTATAAAAATTTTATTCAATATTTTTGCTAATATAGCATTAACAACTTTTTATTATTGATCAGTCAATTAAACTTCTTTTCTTAGTCAAATTTACCTGTTATTTTTAAGTAGGTTTAAATGGAAAATACTCCTGTGATATATGAAATGAGCAAACACCTCCCTGTAAAAAAAGAATTGGCAATTTACCCTCCTGTATTTCAAAAAATAAAACAAATTACCCCCTATCAATGATTTAAATAGGAGGGATCATTTGCTTCATTCTCCAAAACACATGGGATAATTTGCTATTTTATTTTTCACGATTTTTTTTTCTCATTTCTCATATCACAATGACTATTAAATAGTAGTGATTAAACAATTTTAAATCTCTCAAGTCATCAAAAGAGTCGGACAACAACAAACAAACCAATTATGTGATAATGATTAAGGGATTATTACATTCAAACCCCTGAATTATAGTCTATTTATAATCATTCTTGTTATGAACTTATGCATACACCCACAAAAAACATAAATATTATTTGCACAAAAATTACCTCTATTTTTGAAAAAATTACACATACATCACAAAAAACTTCAATAACATTATACAAACTTCCCATATTTTTTTATTGTGAGGGATAATTTCTATAATTATGCAAAAAAAATATAAATGAATTGTGTAAATAGACCATAAATTTGGGAGTATAAATATAATTACCCCTGTTACTAAATATTTGAATTTTGGGTGTCGACAATACCACTTTTATTTTTATTTATTAAATTTATTCACATGGTTCAAGTGTGATATAAAAATATAAAAATTTGACGACCACATCCACAATATATAGCTTTAATATCAAAATTTGATAATATTATATGCTTATAATTTATTGTTTAATTAATGCCTAATCATTTAAAGAGTTAGGTATCTCAGCAATTACTTTAACATTATTTTACTCATCCAACTTTTGAAATTAGAAAAATTTAAAGCTTGAAAATTCAATCTGAACATGACTTTACAGTGGAGAAGAAAACATAATTTGTCCATACTTGTGGGGTCACTTTTGAAATACCTAATACTTGGGGGAAATAAAATAATAAAAGTTAAATGAACAGGATCCAATCCATGGGGATTTAACTTGGAGATAACATAGTTTTCTGCTAAAGTTTGTGCTTTATAATCACCATTTTGTAAAAGTATTAAGGGTTGTCTACGTCTGTGTATTCTTCTTTTCTTCTCTTTTTTTGTTTTTCTAACTTTTCCCTTTTTTAGGACTATATGTTCAACTTTTTTTAATACTTTTAATGTTTTTAAATCAGCAATGATTTTAGCGTAGTGGTTAAAATTGAGATTTCATAATTTAATTTGAAATCATGGGTTTGAATTCCACCAAATAAGATTGTTCAACAAAATCATTGGGCTGCCCCCTATTGATCAGCCCAGTCCAAATCGCATGGCAATTAACGGACTAATGATGGATTATATTGATCTTGGACTAGTAAAATCATTTTAGCATTCGGGTCAGTTTTATATTTAATAGACCAAATAGATTGCGATAATAATAAGAAAAAGAACAACAACAACAATATAATAGAAATCTTCAAATGTTTATACAAAAATTGTGATAATATTTAAAGTAATATTGAAGACAATAATAATAATAATTATGATGTTTTCTATTGGTATTGTATTTATATATATATATATATATGTACAAATTTGTAAATGGGACAAATTAATTAATTAATTCTTGAATATTAATAATCTGTAATATTTTATCCCGTTGATGCATGCAAGAATTTGAAATAGATTGTATTATTATTTTGTTTACAATATGTTCTCGTAATCATCTTATTTATTTCAAATGATGTTTGATCATATTATTATGATCAATTTCTTATGTAACTTAATACGAGATAATAAATATAGAACTGTGTTTATTTGTTAATTGTCACACATTATTATTGATATCTCATTTTTTTTTTATATTTGCTAATTATCGTTGAAGGAGAAAATGCATTTATTATGATAAAATAATTGTAAAAAAAAAATTGTTATAAAATACTAATATGATTGTATAAGCGACGGATGCTATGTTAAAGACCATAAATATTGCCCCAACACAATCAGATCACAAAGTGTGATTTTGATGATTATCTAGTTGGGCTTGGGCTTGGGCTAGGGCAAGTGATAGGTTTTCTAAGAACCGCAAATATTAAGTTGGGCCAAAATATTATCTAAATTGGCCAAGTCCGTATCCATTATACTATATTGTCTCACTATGTGAATTTATTGTAATTTTTTATTTCATAATTTTTAGTTATATTAATATATTCATTGAATCTATATATTATTCAATTATGTAATTTATTAAAATATTGATTAATAAAATAATTATCGTTCATATCTAATTTCGTTTTTTAATTTGATAAAATTCAAGTATATCCTTCCTCACTTCTTCCTCACACCACCACAACCTCAACAACAATAGTCGTCGTCGCCCCTGCCACCACGGCCACAACTATTGCTACGACCAACCTCGTACTAGTATATACCCACATAAATACATAACATATATATATATATACTATATACAGAAAATATATACAAATTCCTATGATATTCGAAATGAACAAATTACCCATCTATAAAAAAAATACCAAATTACCTCCCTGTGTTCTTCAAAATAAAACAAATTACCTTCTCACACGATTTCGTGAGATGCACGTGCTTTTTGAACCTATGATCAAATTTAACTAGTAAATCAATAGTCTAAATCTTATTTTAATTCAAATCAACGGTCTGAATCTAAAACTTATATTTTTATGTAACATATCTATACTATTATAAAATATAACCTTTTAAGCGTACCAACTTTAGATTGCCCCAATATACCATTAATTTTATTTTTCTCTTAAAAATTATTTGGTCAGATTAACAATTTCAATATTTTTAATAATTTTATAATTATTTTTTCCTCATAACTACCCACTACCCCATATTTCTCTTTTTCTTTACTTATCCATATTTATTATATTTTATAATTACAATTTATTCTTTTAACAAAATTCTTCTTTCTTATCATCACACATCAAGTTTTTTTTATATGCTTGCGGGAACCGCGTGCCACGATATCTAATATATATATATATATATATATATATATATATATATTATATATATTATATTTCCATACTTCAGCATATTTTTACCAAATACATAGACACTAGACCAAAAGAGTAGATGTGTCCAACAATGCAACCTCGTTATGAGATTCCTGCGGACTCGATGCTGAAACAAAATTTGAACTTACAATTGACATTGTTTTGACTGAATCCATGTCCATTGGTCCGCCTGCAGGCCATACTAAAGCCGGCCTGAACGGTGGAACAACAGGCACTGACATCGTCCCTGATATGACCTGAAGGATAGCCTGTGTTTTAGGCCTCTCAATGGCATTAGGATGTGAACATGCCAACCCCAACAGAAGCAGCCTCTCAGCTTCTTCGGCAATATAATCGTCGCCCAGCCTTGGATCCACAGCTTCAAGTAATTTGCCGTCTCTATGCAACAGCCACACCCAGTCCACCAAGAATTGGAAGCCTGCAATCTTTGTCCCGGGTCGCTGGCCACAGACTACTTCCAGCAACACAGCCCCAAATGCATATACATCAGACAGTTGTGTGGCTTTTCCTGTAAGGAAACACTCTGGGGCGATGTATCCCATTGTGCCTAGCACTCCCTCAGCCTCTGCATACGAGGTCTGCCCATTGTCCAACGCTCTTGCGAGGCCGAAATCACCCAGACGAGCGTTGAATTCGGAGTCGAGCATAATGTTGCTGGCTTTAAGGTCTCGGTGGACCACCTATGTTCGTAGTCGTTGTGAAGATAGTGCAGGGCTGAAGCCACCCCTTTAATGATTTTGTGGCGGAGATTCCATTCCAAGGGCTCTTTGTTTGGCCCAATAAAGAGGTGCTGGTCTAGGCTGCCGTTCGGCATGTACTCGTAGATGAGCAGTAGCTTCCGGTTCTTGTGGCACCATCCTGTTGTACAAATAAGTCGGTCACTCTTGAAGATCAAAAACAGTAATTGAATGCTAAGTGAGGTTTGAAGGATGGGTGAATCATAGAAGTCTGCAAACAAAGAGCTAACTTACCGAGTAATTTGACAAGATGCTTGTGCCGGAGACGGTTGATAATGGTAAGCTCAGCCAAGAAATCATGCTGGCCTTTAATACTTTCCCTGGAAAACCATTTTACTGCAATCTCCATATTCTCCTTAACCAACAACCCTTTGTACACCACTCCAAAACCTCCCTGTCCAAGCTTGTTCTTCTCATGAAAATTGTTGGTCGCCTTTTTCAGGTCCCTGAATTTGAACTCTCTTGGCGTTCCGGGCAGACATTTCAGTCTTCCCAACAGGTTGCTTTTGAAGGATGCCTCTCTCTGCTTGTGGAAACGATATCCGAACCGGGCTGCAGCCACAAGCAACAGAGCCAGTGCTGTCACGCCAATCCCCAGCACAATCTTCCGCCGTTTATCAAGCCTTTTTCCTGGATCAGGAAAGTAGTGGACAGTCAAATTCCAGCTTAACACACAATTCAATTGGGAGTCATTCCCTGTAGATGCTGAGAACCCAAAGTAAGAATACTGATTTAGATGATCTCTCAGGTTCAGATCTGCTGATAATATGGGGGAGCTAGGCTTGGGTGGGGTTGCACCTTCTATCTTGGCCTGTTCTGCGATATACACATCAAGGACCATGTTAAGGCCATCATAATCCACCCAAACATTGTAAAACCTGGCTCCTATGGAGGCAATCGTAATGTTGTGGGGTGTCAAAGACTCAGTCTTGATGGACTTGACACTGTTCACGTCGATGCCCACATGGTTGTTGTCGGGATCAAAGTACTGCTTATATGTGTCAAATTCCACGGCTACCAACTTTTTGCTTTCACGGCCATCCGTCATTGAATTCGTCAGGCCAAGAAACTGGCCAAAGCTGTTGGAGGGCAGGAGGAGGTCAGGGGCAAGCAAGAAAGCCAAGCCTTCACCTGTGGTATTATCATTTCTGATCCTGTAAACATTGATCAGAAAGGAAGAATTGAAAGATGCTACTTGGGGTTGGCTCGCATCGGATGCATTAGTGCCATGATCTTCCCACAGCTTGAAAGGCCGTTTCAGGAGTATTCTTGCTGAATTGTAAGTCATAGGCATGCCAAATTGAGAGGAAGCCGAATCTGGAGTCAACTGAAGGGCATTGTTGCTGATCGTTGCAGGGCTTATAACCTCAAAGATTTCATAGTATGATTCATTAAAAGGGCCGTATTCTGCACTGAATGTTTTGAGGTTTGCCCCCTCGACGGTGGCTATGAAGCAGTAAAGAGCAGATATGGCGATGAGGATAAAATTTGGTGTCATTTCAGGTGTGTTAGGGGGAACCAAATGCGCATACTCTTTGGTGTATGTTAATGTTGGTCTCTGTTTCTTGATTTCCTTGCAACCAAATATAATATCATTTGAAGTTTGAAAAAGTCTATATGGCAAGCTGGGACATGCTTGCAGCCTCCATATAAACTTGCTTGGAACTTGCCTTGATTCAAAACACAAGGGGTGTTATGCAATTTAGCACGATTAGTCGTGCCCTTTCATATATAATATTAGTTGTCATGGCACGCCGTCTTTACGTGCATGTAATAAGTAATATTTTACATTTTAAAATTTATTATGAATAAGAAAATATATATATAAATCACTACATCATATTTCTAAAAAAAAAAGAAAGAAAGAAAGGAAAAGAAAGAATACCAACTTAGGGATATTATTGGCATAACAATAAAATTGGTGTTGCAATGTCATAACCGTTATTTGTGAGAGAAAACTGGGATGGCTAAATGGGGCGGAGCAAGCTCGCCCGAGCAACACAGGGGCAACCTGGGCAAAGGCTTCTAAGCGGCAGCCGTCATCGACTACGTAATATATATATATATATATATATATATATATATATTATATGTATATATGTATAGTATATATACATATATATATTAAAAATATATTTAAAATCATTTAAGATCTGAACCATTATAATTGAAAATTAATAACATTTACAGGAAGAATATAACGAACAATTCAATACAAATTTAATGCCGTTCGTGCAATATTTTTTCTAAAAAAAAAGGATATTTTTATCTATTTTTTAATGCAGATAAGTTTTTAATTAAATTTAAAAAATACAAGATAATTTTATGCAATTCATCGTAATATTTATATGTATATGTGTGTATTTTTGTGTGTGAGAGTTCTTCATGACTTTGTAGCACATATTCTTAACGATCTTTGTCATCACTAAGACAGTGATTGATAGCTCATATATTGTTGTTGGTCAGTCAATTAAACTATTTTCCCAAGTCAAATTAAATGCAACATTCTTGATTCGTAATATAATCAACAATTTAGCAACAATGCATCGTTGGATTCGTAAAATTAAGGCCTCATTATCAAAAAAAAATAAATTATAGATTTGAGTTCTATACACGTGGATTATATTCTTGTTTTAATTTTTTTTCTTATTTAAATATAATATATTAATTTGAATTTTTAATATATTAAATCAGTATTTGAATTTAAATGTATTGAATGATAAATAATTAATACTTCAAAATACTAAATTGTTGGAGGAATCAATGTGTCAAGTAGTCAAAAACAATTTTTTTCTCATAGAAAGGTAATATATATGTATATAAAGTGGACTTAGACTTAGACTCCATGGGAGCTGTATTTCAAAGTTTGAATCTTCTCTAATGCCTAATCAATTTCGTAGCAATTACCTCCAAAATTACATATTTATTCCTATAATTTTAGATCGTTAGCGTTTTTTGTTCTATAATTTATTTTGTTTGCACACTTAAATTTTTCTTTTTTTGACGAATCTAGTCTTAAACATCTCGTATTTGGTCCATTTTTGACGAATTTTATCATGTTTTGACAAATTTGGACCTAACGATCTATAGTTATAGGATAAAAAATGAGATCTATTACAGTGTATAGAGAACCAAAATTGTCAATATAAGGCTAAACCTATGAAAAAATAATTAAATGTGATATGTTTAGGACTAAATTTATCAAAAATATAATTAAATATATAAGCAAAGTAAATTACAGAATTAAAAATGCTAATAATCTAAAGTTACAGAACTAAAAATATAATTTTGTGTTTCCCAGTATTCTCCATCCAATGCTCAAAATTGAAGGAGGAATACAAACGTTTTAAAGCTTGAACTTGTATTGTCTAACTAAAACTTTACGAGTACAAGCTTGAAATTAAAAATATTTTTTTAGGATAAATTACGTCTAGCTTTTTTAAAATTTAACATAATTATAAATATTTTTTTATTTTTGAAAAATTAAAAATATCCTTTGATATTTGATGAAATTTTGTAATCCTTGAATGGGGGTATGAAATTGTTAACTTTGCCCTTATTGTATTTATTTAAAAAAATTATAAAATTATAAAAAATTCAAACGAGTTGGATGAAAAAATCTTAAAAATTATAAAAAAAATTATTCACTTCGTCTGTAAAAAAATTCAAAATTTTTATTTAACTTCTCCAATTTTGTTTTTTTTTTTTAAATACATCAAGGACAAAATTAACAATTTCATACCCCCATCCAAGAATTATATAATTTCAAAAGAAAAAATCAAGCGTATTAATAGTTTTTCAAACAACAAGGGGTATTTGTAACTATATTAAATTTCAAGAAAAGTCGTTGTAACTTACTTTTATTTTTTTTGTATTTGTATTGATGGTACGTATAACTAAAATATTGAGAATATTCAAATAATCCTCATTTTATCGAACTCAATTTCAATATATTTAAATTTATAATATAAATATCTCTTTTTAAAATTATAGAGTTCGCTTGTTTTAATTAAAATTCAAATAACATAACTAACTTTTACATCCTCGAATTGTATCTACCAAATTTAAATCTAAATACTAATAATATTTTATACATAATTTATATTTGAATTCGAAAAATATTTATACATAATTTTATATTTGAATTCGAAAAACGTTTTTAAGTGAATAAAAGTAAATAAAATATTACACTAGTACCTCCTTAATTATGGTAAAATTATGTCTACCTCATCTACAACATAAAACAACCTTGAAAGGGAGTTAAATGCAATAAAAAAAAAAAGGGTAAATTATAACAAGCCTAAGGTCTGTAATAATTATTAATACCCTTTCATTGTTTAAAAAAATTATAAATGCCTTCCTGAAATTACAAATACCCAATTCCGACAACTTATTACAGGAGAGTATTTGTAATTGAGGGAGGTATTTGTAATTTTTAAAATAACAAGAAGTATTTGTAATTGAGGTAAACTTTAGGGGAACGCATTGTATTTACCCTAAGAAAAATGCTAGCAATATCTGTAGGGTTTCGATGCAATTAATTAAACAATATACGTTGTTTCCGTAATTACACTATAATTGAAGGGCCTAACTATAAATATTTATAAATCTATCACTCAACTACTACTGTTTCAAAGGAATCGACACTTAGGTTGATTTCATTTGAAATGAGCTAAGACACACCTAATGTTTGTCTATTCTTGTTTTTACACTTTATCTATGTAAATTTTTTATTTTGGGCTTTTTATATTATATATATATATATATATACACACACACATATATAATATAAAATATATATAATTTGACAATGAACCGTTGTTTTTGTATTCAAAAATACAATATTAAACATACAACACCTATATATACATATATATATATATATAATATATGTAAAATAGACACGATTTGTTAATAATTAGATAATAAACAGTGATTTTTCTCTCCCAAAACACAACATCAAACATACAATGTGAGTATTTGCAAAAGCTTTTTCTTTTAGAAAAGTGATTTCTATAGAAAAAAATTAAAAGTTATAGCAGAATTAAAAACGGTTAGTGTTTGTAAAAGAAAGCAGGTAAAAACTAAATTAGATAGTGTTTGGGAGAAAATCGCTTATAAAATAAACTTAATTAATAAAAGACTATTTTGTCCTTATGTATTAAAAAAATACTATTTCTTTGCTTATTATTTCACTTGTTGTTAGTCACTAATAATTATTTTTTCACAAAAAATTATAAATTTTATTTCAATTAGTATTTTATATTATGTTTTTAAAAATATTAAAAAAAGTATATTTATTTTAATAATGCACCTACTAAGTGATATAATTATTCATTCATACACAATAATTAAATCTACAAGATTGCAAAAAAATAATTATTTTATTATTAATCAAAAATAATAATATGTGAACGAAATAATATAACTAGATGATATAGCATATAAAATATAAAAGAATTAAAATATTAAATATATGAAAGTGCAAAATTTTATTATTGTTAAAATTTAAATTATTTAAAACTTCGATATCAACTTTAAATTTATTATTTTAAAATTAAATTAAAAATAATAAATTTGAATTCATATTATTATAATAAGGGTAAAATAATCAAAAATAAATTGAATTTATTTACAAAAAATCAAAATAGCTAAAAACATTCCCAAAGTACTTCCATATTTTGGTCTAAAAGCGCTTTTCTTAATTATTTTAGAAGTAGAAACAGGTATTCCAAACACTTCAATAGTACTTTTAAAGAGCCAAAAATTGAAAACATTTTTATTAAGCTCTTGCAAACACTCCTAATATTTATTTTAATTTTTTTAAAATTATTTTTAACAACAATTTCAAACATTCACACTGTCTTCAATATTTATCTTTATTTTTCTATCTCGGTCTCCCTAAAACTTCGATATCAACTTTAAATTTATTATTTTAAAATTAAATTAAAAATAATAAATTTGAATTCATATTATTATAATAAGGATAAAATAGTCAAAAATAAAATTTAATTTATTTACAAAAAAAATCAAAATAGCTAAAAGTATTCCCAGAGTATTTCCACTTTTGGTCTAAAAGCGTTTTTTCTTAATTATTTTAGAAGTAGAAACAAGTATTCTAAATACTTCAATAGTACTTTTAAAGAGTCAAAAATTAAAAAACATTTTTATTAAGCTCTCGCAAACACTCCTAATATTTATTTTATTTTTTTTTAAATTGTCTTTAACAACAAATTCAAACATTCACACTGTCTTCAATATTTATCTTTATTTTTCTATCTTGGTCTTCCCAAAACATTTCATAAGACAAAAAAAGAAAAAAAAATAGAAAATGAATCCCACTATTGGCTTTGTGGACTGAGAAACGTGGTGGATTCTCTCAATTTTTAGAGCTGATTGAGGACTTGGGATACTTGACATGGAGTGAAAGAGAAGAAGCTGGTTCTGAATTCTGGGCTCTTCATTCTCCTATCTTCAAGGTACCAAGTTCATATCTTATTGGTTAATTAGTTGTATAATCCTTTTTCTTGAACTGATATGATTGAAGATTATATCTTTGTTTAAATTGCGGAGATTTTAGTTGGGTTGGAAGAATAAGGTGATTTCTTGCTGTTTCTGCTGATATCTGGGGATGTCTGTCTTTAAGATTCTCCAACTTCTATGTAGATGAAAATGTGTGTGTATGTGTGCGTGTAAACGATTGTGTGTCTCTGATAATCATATTCAGCCAAAAAGTGTTCCATATTGGTTGGATTGCATTATAATTTCGTGTTTGTTTCCAGGTGCTAAGGGTCTTTGTGGACGTGTAGTAGCAGCTGAGCTGAGTGTTGGTTTTGGGTTGTTGTATCTCTACTTGGGAGTGCCTACCACATATTTGATGTGTGGTGTGTGACAGTGTGCTTGTATTGGTTTATAGGATCAGTTTTCGCTTTCTTTTTCATCCGGTATTCACGATTATGTTCAATGGTCTAGTTTGTTAGTTTCATGTGAAGATACTTTAGAAAGAGTCAAATGTAACTTATGTATACTTTTCTGACATTCATGGTGTCTGGCTGCCCCTCTTGATGTGAATGAAAGATAGTTATTGTTTTGGTTTTGATCAGAAAACTTTTAGATGTTTGAATATTCGCTCAGCTGTGCTCTTCTATTTAGTAAAGAGTTGCCAATCCTCTTGCTATTTACCAAACCAGCCTTTCTAGTTCTGGCCACACTTTCCTAAATCAGTTGATATTGGTATTTTTAAGAGTTGAACTTTTTGTGTTCTTTGTGTGGTGCAGGATATACAATTAATCTTTGCTTCTGTTTCCACATGAGAGTCTGTGGAGAAGTATATATTGAGGTTTGGGGATGTTGCTGAAGAACTTCTAGTAGCTTATGGGGACCAACTTTTCGAATTGTCAAAAGGTTAGGTATTGATTCAAGGCTTCTTTAACCTAAAAAGAATAGTTATTGACGTCCGCCTGCATCTGCTTCCAAGGAATCTGACCATTCCATGTGAAGGTTTAAGTTCCTTCCGTGGTTGTAGTTTCTGATGTTGGTGAATCGAAAGTATGTTGAACTTATGTACTTCATGTCAAAATGTGGAGGAAGAGTTTTGGGCCCAGGAAAATTGGAGGAATATTAGGATATTGAAGGTGTTCTTCATGTATGATATTTTCAGCAGAAATACAAGCACTATAAAATCCTGATTGTAGGAAGGATGATAAGAACAAAGAAGGAAAGTAAAGAAAATACAGGCGGGGTCTTACTAGTAGAAACTACTATCATATTAGAGCCGTGATGCATTGATGATATTCAAAATCATGGGACTGAAACGTAAATGCAGCTATAGGATTTAGATCAGTACCCCATTCCTCAGGTATAGATCAGGCACCAGCAACGGTCTCCAGTTTTTGTTAATCTTGGAAGCCTTAAAGATGAGCTTGAGCTACCTCTTTTCGTTGTAGGTTGGTGCTAACCATCAGTTATCATTTTACTGTGTAATGAACTTATTTAGCCCGACTTTAGGTGGCATGCACGAAGCAAATGTAGCCTTGAACTGGATGTCGACACCTAAGTAATGTTTAGGAAGCACATTTCATTATGCATAGGAAGAATTATTGACAAGAATCCATAGAACAGTGATAAAATTCTAAAGATCCCTCAGCTAGGATGCTAATTTCTGGAATAAAACATGGTGTGCTCAAGCTTCGGTTTACTAATTCTGCAACCGAAAAGTGGGAATAGCCATCAGATGATTGACCCTAGCAAGAATAAGGCCAAACTCCTCAGTCATGTCCAACTCCTCTGGCAACATATCATTCGGCAGCTTCCAATCAAAGCAATGAACTAATTGTGACACGATCAGTCGAACGTGTATAAGCCCAAGTTGTATTCCAGGGCAACCTCTTCTCCCAGAGCCAAACGGGAGAAGCTGGAAATGCAGTCCCCTAACATCAATATCACTCCCAACAAACCTCTCTGGAATGAACTTCTCCGGATCAGTCCATACATTTGGATCATGTCCAATTGCATGTGTATTGATGATTATTCGCGATCCTTTTGGTATATCATAACCGTTTATTTTGCAGTCTTCCATCGCGTAGTGAGGGAGCAGTAGTGGAGCCACAGAATGTAACCTGAAGGTTTCCTTTACAACCATGTCTAAGTATGCAAGTTTGTCTAAGTCGGACTCCTCTACCATCCTCTCCAACCCCACCACTTCTTCCAACTCTTTCTGGACTTTTTTCATTATTCTTGGATTCTTTATGAGTTCTGATAGTGTCCACTCAATTGTCGATGCCGCAGTGTCCATTGAAGCTGCAAGCAGGTCCTGCACAGGTGATGCTTACTTAAATCAGTGCTGATAATGAGAAAAGTCTTTTAAATAATTAGTATATTTTTATAATTTTAATAAATAATAGGGGTCTAGTTATTAAAAAAAGTTTTGAAGGGGACAATTTCAATATGACAAACCTTAGGGGATGTGCCTGTAATTAGAATAAACCTCAAGGAGGTTTTTGTAACTTACAATGAAGAGTAAAAGAGAAGTTTTAAAAAGCATTAGGGTTTTTAATAGCTGATTGTGTTAGGGGAGGCAAATGAAATTTTCAAACCTGAGTAGCCTTATCCCTAACTTTTTTTGAGAACCTAACAAGCTCTTTTATTACGAAATTATCATTATTAATTATAAGTTCTATCATCTTATTCTATTCAAACTCCTTCAAAAAAATTATAGAATAAGATCTAGCATCTTATAAGCTCTCTGTAATCAAGTTTGAATGACATTACCAGCATAATGGCCTTGACATGGCGCCGGTCGAACTCAAACTCAGTTTTTTCAGATTGCATGATGGATATCAAGGTATCAACAATGTCTTTTGTATGGCCATGATCACCAGCTCTGACATGCTCATCAATAACTTTCTCCAAGAACTCATCAAAGACTTTACCAAGTGCCTTAAATTTCCTTGTGAGCCTTGGATGTCAAGTATTCCAAGGAAAGGAAAGTAATCTCCCAAATTAGGAACTGCTGCTAATTTCATCGCCTCTTGGATCACACTCTTGAACCCTCTCTCATCTATATCCCTATCCTCATACTTCTTACTAAACACCATCCTGCAACTCAGTTCTGCGGCTAGGGAAGAGACCTTGGCACTAAGATCGACAGCAACACCTTCATGAGCAGCTTGTTTGAGGGACTCAATGAAAATCCCAAGTTCTTCCCTTCTTGTAGGTTGGAAAGAATTGATCCTAAGGTTGCTGAGCAACTCTAAAGTGCACAGCTTACGCATGTTTCGCCAGTATGGACCGTATGGGCCAAAGGTCAAGCTCCTTTGATCCCAAGAGAGGTACTTAGCAGCTTGATGAGGTGGTCTGCTAGCGAAGACGAGGTCGTATGTTTTGAGGAAAAGTTGAGCTGCTTCAGGGGACGAAACGATGATGTTAGGGATTAGCCCGAATTGCATGTACATGATAGGGCCATATTCCTTAGCTATCCTCTGCAAATCTTGATGTGGATTCTTCCCCAGCATATGGAGGTGTCCCAGAATGGGGACCCCTCTTGGACCTGGAGGCAGCCTCTTCTTCTTCTTCTTTGTTAACCTGTGAAGCCAAAAACTTGCTAGAATGGCTATGAGTGTTAGCCAAATCCAAGAGACAGCCATTTCTGATTCTCTCTCTCTCTCTCTCTGAATGATCATGTGGGCATATAGATATTGGTTCATATTTATGGCACGTTTCTTGGTCAGACAGTGATATGAGGTAAGAGGGTGGATGAAGTACACTTCTGTGTTGGACAGTGTTAGTATCAATTACTGTATAATAACTGACGATGGATAAGGAACTAGTGGTGCAGTTAGCATCAAGAATGATGATTCTTGTGAAGGGCCGGGGTGGGAGTGTCGGTTTAGGAAAAAATATATTTTTGATCTAATAAGATAGAGGTGTTGCACTTTTGACCCCACAATTTATAGATTAATATTTTCAATATCACATGCAAATGTTATCTCAAAACTTAACAGATGCCGTCACACACGTTGCAGGTTAACATTTTTTGTTTCATAGGATTAAATAACATTGCAAACGTAGTTCCAAACCTAACAGAGTTACTAACAAAGTTTTATCTAAACTTACATAAAAAGGGAACTCCATTAATAAATCAATAGTAAAGACACATTACAATTTAATTGAAAATACTGAAAGAGCAACATTTCACAAGGTGGATCCGTGGCGCAATGGTAGCGCGTCTGACTCCAGATCAGAAGGTTGCGTGTTCGATTCACGTCGGGTTCAATTCCCCTGTTTTTTTGACCTTTTCATCCCTTCATTCCCCCATCCAGTCATGGACAATTATGTCATTTCTCCCTTTTCTTTATGAGTTCAGCCGACTCTGCAGTTTGCAAGTCGTGCCCCTGGAGTAGCACTTTTAGTTCCAATCTTAGCTCAGTATTTGTGTTTCCTCCCAACAATGGGACGACACGACACTACACGACTGCTCCGCCGCCAAGAACCACCTCCTCCACCGCCCCCATGTGAAATTAGCTCGTAAATTACGGCATGTTATGTCATTGATTATACGCGCACAAGTACTACATGACTAATTACTGAATATATTTAGAAAAGAATTAATTATATAAATAACGACAACTTAATTATATAATGTTATTATAATACTAGCAACAGTGGCACGCGGTTTCTGCGCACATAATAAATTATAATTCGAGAATTATCATATATTTTTAAGTTAATCACAAAAATCAATGCACGTTTATAACAATTTGAAATCCATAATTTTATTGACTATAATTTCTAAAAAAATAGTCATTCTTACAAAAGAAATCATAAGAAATAAAAGACAGTTGAAATGTACTGAACTAAAGTGAAAATTTTCATAAATTAAATTCTTATTTTCTTGAATTGATCCAGTTACTTGTTTTTCACTGAATCCACATTTCACCTACATAAATAAAAAATAATTAGAAGTATAATACAAAATAGTATTTTGTAAATATGAAAAAAATTATTGAATAATACACTGAGTTATGAGCAAAATACAATAATACCACACAAATAAAATGAAAAATTACCTTATGCAAAAATCTTTACATTCTGTCATTTATAATCTTTTTAAATCCCTTGTTCAAAATCTCAATCTCAATCGTCAGACCGTCCTTAAGTTCCAACCCCGCTATAATAATATCCTCGTGTAACTCTATTTTCACCGACTTCAACACCTGAAAAATTCCAACCATAAAATAAAAGTATTGAGAAAGATTAAGATACTCAAAGAGTTTTCAATGCCACTGAACAATGAAACAATAATTTGTATAAATTTGAAAAATCTGAAAGAACAATTGAGATAGAACACAACTCACCATTTGTCAAATTCTGAAAATGAGGATTCTATTAAATGGAAGAAACAAAATCCAAAAAACAAAAAGCATGCTAGATGAAATTCAAATTTCTGGAAAAAAATCCTTCATTGCGTGGCAATAGAGAGATTTATAAAATATGAGAGAAAAATAGTGAGAAATGGAGAACGGAGTGAGAATAGAGAAACATGGTTTGATCATTTGAGATGTGGAAGTTAGAGATATGGTTTTCAAATAATGAAAAACGGTTGATAACATGGAGATGAGAAATCAATGCAATTAAAGAGAAAAATTATTTTAAAAATTATTAGGGGTAAACTTGAAATTATAATTTTTGGTATAAGTAGTATCAAAAACTACCTCCTTATAATAGTAGAAGATAAATTATTAAAAAATAAAAAATAAGTAAAATGAAAAAAGAAAAATTAACCGAAGACATTTTCTCTTTATAATAGTAGAAAATAAATTATTAAAAAATAAAAAATAAGTGAAAAAAAAAAAAAATTAATGAAAAAGTGGGGGAGGTGGGAAAGTGATGAAAATGGTGGCATGTGTAGTGTGCCGAGGGAGTGGGGGGGTGGAGGGGGGAGGATAATATATGGGGAAAACAAATAAGCAATTAACCGTCAATTTTTATAAAATTATTTAATGATATTTATAAATATTTTTAAGGGTATAATTGGCAAACAAAAAATTAGTGTAGCGGTATACAAAAATCGTCATTTAAGAGTGTAAAATGCCTTCTCTTTATAATAGTATAGATGAACGAAAAAATAATGTTATGATTACAAATCACACAACAAAAAAAAAAAAGAAGATTTAGTGTCCACAAAATAAGTTAATTGTATAATGGGTTAAAAATGACTTATTGGCCCATAAATATAGATCAAATAAAAAATCAAAATAATTACAATCTTATTTTAAGCAAGAAATTAAATAATTATTATAAGATAGTGTGGAAGCTAATATCCTATGAAATAATATATAGGATGATAGAAGTTCCATCAATACTAGATCGGCTGATCAAATTCGATAAAACTTAATAATAGAGTTAAATTCAATTTGATCTCATGTGATATAAAAAAATATTAAAAAAAATTAAAAATTTAAATATCAAAGATCACCTTTATATTATAAATAAGGGATAATTACGCTGACCTCCCCTATTAGTATGGGAATATATAAATTCCCCCCCTCTTACTATGAAAATTACATAAATCTACCTTGTTGGTTTATTCACATTACAAATTGGCCCCTCCAATAGTCAAACTAACGGTTAATACTGATTTCAATTCAAATATTTATGTAACATTCTTATATTTATAATCAGGTAAAATAAAAAATAATTAAAAGGCAAAAATGCCTTATGTTTTTTCCCGTCTGGCAAAAAACCCAACGCCTTCCTTCTCCATCAAACTTCCATTTCATACTATAAGAACCATTCTCCCTTCCACAAGAGTCATGGTGAGAAATCCATCGGTGGTCGTAACTGATTTTCAGACTTTGAAGGCTCACAAATAAATTCACCCTCAAAGGTATTTTTATCAACAAAATTTATAAAAATCCCACCTAAGGGCAAAAATAGAAAAATTAAATAAATATTTGGATTGAAATTAGTATCGACTGTTAGATTGACTAATAGAGGGGTCAATTTGTAATGGTAATAAACTAACAAGGTAGGTTTATGTAATTTTTATAGTAAGAGGGGAGAATGTGTATATTTCCATAATAACAGGAGAGATCAGCGCAATTATCCTTATAAACAATGATTCACACAGTCTCTTGGTCAATCTGATCTTAAGGGGTTTTTTTGGGTATTTTTTCATATCATAGGGAGTATAATTGATACTTTATTTTTTTCAATTTTTTTTTTTTAATATTCCCAATATCGCATAGGGATTCCTTGAATTTTTTTCCTTTAATAATATAATGGGATCTTTTGATAAATAGAAAATTCAAAATGCTTATGGATGCAAATGAGGCAATTTTTACTATACCTAAATTTAATAAAATCTAATTTAAAGGAATTTGTAGGTTATTGTTCAGGGTTAGACTTTATAAATTCTCAAAAATTGAAGATGCATATCATGAAATCAATTATTGTCGAAAGATATTAATTGATACAACTATTAATAAAGGAAAGAAATGCCTTGTTTGAATCACTCATGTATTCTTCTGAATTATATGTATCCGCAAATTATATTGGATTTATTGAGATTATGTCCAAATAATAAATATTTTTGATTTTTATATGTTGCCACTAACTCGTTTTCAGTCCTAAACATATTGAAATTATATTATTCTTTAACTTTTAAAATATTAGCAGTTTCGATCTTTAGGCCTAATTAATGATCATTTTGTCATTTCAAAGCGCATTCCAAGTCCTCAATTTTATGGACTTTCACAATTGATAAAATTACGATTAGATATACTGTCGGACAAGATAATTTAATAAATTTTTGGAATAGATAATTCGAATGATTGAAAAAATATATAAGTAGGTTGTTGTTTATATAATAGGATAAAATTTGAGTTTAAAATTTGAAATTTTTATATAATAAGTGTGATATACTTGTTATGTAACTGATTGTTTTCTTAAATTATAAAATTAATCATATGATAAGTGTATTATACTCATTACCGCAATCCCTTAATTTCAGTTCAACCAAGCAAATATATGAGAGACATATTTTGACCACAAATATCTTTAAAATAAATTAATTAGACTATAATTTTTATTTTATAAAATGAATGGAGTAATCAAAAGTACAAAAAAAAAGAGTACTTATATATTTATTTTTATTTTGTTGTTACTATTATTAAATATATATAATTAGAAGAACATAAAATAAATGTCAGCATCGTTTAAAAAATCATATCCAACACAGTTTGGTGGAATCTTTTCACTTCCGCTGACTGTGCTATGCCCATGACAGATCATCTGATAAGCTTCCAACCAACCCCGCAAACAACCCCCACCCCCTCTCATATACATAATCACAAAGTGTGTATACAAGTGTGTGATTTTTTCTTGATTTTGTGAATATAGGTTTTCATGAGGAATCTTGTGAGTGGAAGTTTGGTGGGCGCATTGATCAAGAGCCATACAAGGCGGTGGCTTTGCAGTGGGAATGTGGGGTTGCAGCGCGGTTTATCCGCCTCGTCTCCGCCGGAGCTGCCGGCGTTCGGCTACGAGCCGAAGACGTATAAGGGCCCTTTAGCAGATGAGGTTCTGGAGAAGCGGAAGAGATATTTAGGGCCCTCTCTGTTTTATTACTACCAAAAACCCGTAAGCCCGTAATCCATATATATATATATATATATATATATATATATGTTGTATGTTTGTGTGTTTGTGTGTGTGTTCTAATATAAATTGGATGATGTTATAGATTTAGCCCGTATGGGCTGCTGATGTATTGTTTCCTTTTCTCTCTCTCTCTCTTTCTTTCTTTCTTTTTTTTTTTTTTGGTTTTTTGATTCTGCCAACTTTTTGGGTTCTGCGGATGGGAAATAATTGGGGGTTTTACATGCATAAATGTTCTTCATCAGTACAATTTCCCTTTGCTTTTTCTATTTTTGGAAAAATGAAGGGTTTTAGCATCTCTTTTAAATAGAAATGGGATTTCTGTTGGGAATTCATTGAGCCCATTTGGCAATATGGTACTGATTGTTGTGTGCAGCTGAGTTTGAGTACCTTTATTCCGTTTGAGGTTATTCTCTTTTCTGCTTGATTTAAGTATGTCAATTCATTCCCTTTTCTGTAATAGCAGCTGTTTGTTATGCACACAGAAGATTTAGCATAAATCTGTGTTGTCACTAATGGTAATTCTTGTCTCAACAACGTTGTATTTTTTCAGAATTTTTCTGTAATTACCCGAAATGGAATGTATTTGTTCAGCACACTGTGCTGATTTTACGACCTTCAGCTGATAATCAAGAATTGACATAAGAATTTCTGCCAAGTGGTTTGTTTGCTTTCATTAGATTTTGCAAGATTTTGGAGTCGTCCCATTGCTATTAATATGTGTTTTCAAATTTCCTGTTTGAGCAGCTCAATATAGTTGAAGGGAAAATGCAGTATTTGTTTGACGAGAATGGGAGGCGTTATCTTGATGCATTTGCAGGAATCGTGACGGTTTCTTGTGGTCACTGTCATCCTGAGATATTGAATGCCATAATCGAGCAAAGCAAGCTTCTTCAACATGCAACGACCATATACCTGCACCATGCAATAGCCGATTTTGCCGAGGCTCTAGCATCTAAAATGCCTGGAAACCTCAAGGTTGTCACACCAATCCATCTTTTTTCGTAACACTGCAAAATGTGACATATTTTTAAGGTCTAATTACAGTGACATCTCTTGAGAGTTATGAGTAGTTAATGACTGAACCCTGTACTAATTTTAAATTACCAAACCTTCTCTCCAGATTAAACTGTGCATGGGCACAGGTGTCGAAATCACCATAAGAAATGATTTGTTTTATTGTTTCAAACATGTGAAATTTTCAGAAAGCATGAATTACTTCACGAAAGGGGAAAAGAAAATGTTCAATCCCTGCAATTCATTTAACTTTAAGAAATGCTCGTTCACCATTTTACCACTTTTTGCTTTTGTGTTTTTCATGAATCAGTTGTCTCTTTACTCATCTATTATTCTAAAATTTCTTGTTATTATGGCTTACACGCTTCACCCTCATACTTATGAATTTTTTTATTAATTCTTCTCCAAATTGCAGGTTGTGTATTTTGTAAATTCAGGGACGGAAGCCAATGAGCTAGCTATGCTGATGGCACGACTCTACAGTGGCAACCTTGGAATGATTGCCTTGAGAAATGCTTATCATGGTGGAAGTTCTAATACCATAGGACTGACCGCTCTTAACACATGGAAGTACCCAATTCCTCAGGTTTATCTTTGCGTCCACTTAACTGAGCTCTGTCCCTTCAGAAACAATTTAATTTATTTTTTTTGTACATTTCTATTACAATTGGAGTTCTCGCGTGTATATAGGTCAATCATTTGTCTGCATCCGGTAAATCGAAATCTTGTAGTGTCAGTCGAATGTTGAAGTTTGATTGTTTAACTCGAAATGCTTGAAATTCAAAATAGGTCCCCTAATTGGTAACTACAGCAATTTAAGTGCAAACTTAAGTACTTTGGCTCTCCAAATATGGATATCTTTTTCCATTTCCTCCAACAGGAAAAGTGACAAAGTATTAACTCAGCTCATACACCCTTTCTTGCATTCATTAATGTCTGGGTTATTGGAAAAGAAGTTGTTCTCATTTCTGATATGAAACGCTGCAGGGTGAGATTCATCATGTTCTGAACCCAAACCCATATCGAGGAGTGTTCGGCTCTGATGCCAATCGTTACGCCCAAGACGTACAGGATCACATTGATCATGGCACTTCAGGAAAAGTCGCGGGGTTTATAGCTGAGACAATTCAGGTTTGTCGCAATTACTTTTGTTACCATGTTAAACAGGGTATGTCCTGAATCTTTAGTAATATTTACACTGACATAGTACCAAAAACATTCCTGAAAATTGAAGTACACCCGCTACAGTCATGTTTCGCATTATAAATTCTCTTTGAGAATTGATGGTTCAGGGCTGGACTTACTAGTTCTTTGATGACCATAGGGAGTTGGTGGAGCCGTTGAATTAGCCCCGGGATACTTGAAATTGGTTTACGACATTGTTCGTAAAGCTGGTGGTGTCTGCATTGCTGACGAGGTGCAAACCGGCTTTGGTCGTACCGGGAGCCACTACTGGGGTTTTGAGACGCAGGAGTAATTCCCGATATAGTTACCATGGCTAAGGTGCCTACCGCAACTGCTCTTCTCATTTTCAGTTATCTCCAACCTCTATCTTTAGGTTCATCCTGATAAAGTAGAAGGCATTTAGTTTGTGTATCTGTCTTTTACATGGCACAATTATTTTGCCTGACTGCCGAAGTTTTAAAACTCAGGGGATAGGCAACGGTTTGCCGCTTGGGGCTGTTGTGACCACTCCTGAAATAGCAAGCGTGTTGGCTCAGAAAATTCAATTTAACACCTTTGGAGGGAATCCCGTATGCTCAGCCGGCGGACTTGCCGTGCTCAAAGTTCTTGATAAGGAGCAACGTCAAAAGCATTGTGCTGACATCGGTTCTCACATGATGGGTCGTCTAAGAGATCTTCAGCAAAAACACGACAGTAAGTTCCCTTTACTGCTACCTTCACAAGATATCTATATGTTGCCGTATTGATGATGTTCTTCGTGTGGATATTTTGAGCGGTGGATATTGATCAGAAGTCTTCTCATTTTGCTAGTAATCGGTGACGTGAGAGGCAGAGGCTTAATGGTTGGGATAGAACTTGTGACTGACAGGAAAGAAAAGACGCCCGCCAAGGCAGAAACTGCAGTATTGTTTGAAAGCCTTAGAGGTTAGTAAAGCCTCCTAAAACGCCAATAAAGTGTAAACAAATATGACCTTGCTCACTTATTACCTCATTATTTTTGCTATTACATGTTAACCGAGCAAGATTTTCATGATTGTAGAACTTGGTGTTCTGGTCGGGAAAGGCGGACTTCATGGGAATGTCTTCAGAATAAAACCCCCTCTGTGCTTTTCTAGAGACGATGCAGGTAATCTTCATGGCTCTTTCTTTACAGCAACGGCATAAAAGAATTCAGAAATTCAATCCAACCTTTGGTCCCACCGCACCAAGGGTTACTTTTTGCTTAAACTGTACATCAAGCATATAACAAGTATAATGCACTAGCCATATACTTTGGTTGTACTGGCCGAACTGATTCAACTAAAAATTTCCACACAAATCAATCCCATTTGCATCCTATAGGTAAGTCGTAATAAGTTTTCAATTGTTCCGGTTTGTGCAGATTTCCTGGTCGATGCACTGGACTATGCCATATCAAAGTTGTGACAAATTCATCCCAAAATGTCCGCATGTCAAACCACTCAAAGATCAACCAAAACGGTGCACTAAACCTCTGTAAGAGGAATGCCTCTAAACTCTCTTGCCCAACTTCAGGTCCATCTTCTCTTCTCCTCTGTGGCGGATAAGAATGGAAAATGTCTGTACGACTGAATACTGTTGAATTTTCTTGAAGTCTATGTTTCTTTGGTGTATATTTGATTCTACATAAGTGCATATAAATCTTAAATGCTCCAAAATAAGATGCACTTGGGCATTTCTGTATACGCTTTTGGCTTTTGGCTTTTGGCTTATATTTGATTCCACATAATTGTACATAAATTTAAAAGTTTCAATACCATAAGAATTAGGATATATTTGCACCCAATATGGCTTGAAAATAACCCCGTGTTAACAACTCGTTTAGCATGTAAACGACTAGTTTGGCATCTTTGGAGTGATGATCAGAAGTATGTATGAAGTCACCGTTCTTAATATTCAAGTTTGGACCTATTTTTCAGTTCGGAAAGAATTGAAAGTTCGGAAAGAATTGAAAGCCGACTTGGTTATTAATGTATTAAGACGAGTAATCAATCATACGACAATATACAACTATCCTAATACAGAAATGTCACAGTACTTCATTTACAAGCCGTATAAAAGACCTTTTTCTTTCTTGATTTTACACACTCTTTACCTCTTTTTGTATTTCCTTAAGTTGTACACTTTTGTCAGTGCAAGAGACTGAAAAGGACGAAGAGCGATACAATCCTTAAAAGTACGACGTTGCATAGTTCGTTCCTGCAAAAACTTAGGATGAGTAAAGGAATTTTGCATATATCTTTACAAGAACAAGAAAAACTTATCCTTTATTTCACATACATACAATTGGAGATTTCAGAAACTACAATGTAAATGGAGACTGCAAACTAAGCTGTTCGTTTTTTACATGCTACAGACACTCAGAATACAAAGAGAGACAGCCATGCCTGGAAATATACAGATTCAGACAGACTTTAAAACTAGACATAAAGATACCTCAGAAGAGAATGAAATTCATAATCAGATGATTGAAGAAAAAAAGGGGAAAGAAGTATCCGACACTTCCTATTGATGATATAGACTACCTAATCATATTTACAAATTTTCGATCACAGGAAGCAGCTCAAAAATTGGCAGAAAAGCTAACATTATGTTTGCTACATAGGTAATGAACTAAAATCAGAATTCAGCTTATTCGTCTTGGCTAGGCCGATTCACGCGGATGTGATGACCAACGCGAACTTAAATCCCGGAGACGTTGGAAGTATGTCCCCAAGGCAAGGAGGCCTCGAGCTGCTTGCCGAGTGGTGAGAATGCGCGAAATCTGCTGCAGGGTTTCCTGCCGAAGATGATCTGCCTGTTTTCACGATCCAGAAGGGTACATTAATTACATTGCTGTCAGGCATAAATTTGTAATTTTACAAAGTTCTACAAGCTCCTATGTTGTGTATAGCTGAAACTTGACAGTCGGTTGTAATTGTAAGAATATTATATCATAGTAAAAGAAACTTGCGTTGCCATGGATATATGAGTAATCTATCTCCACAATACGTGAAATTTGTAATGTTCTCTTGGCATTTCCAGTTTCTTTCATGTTTCCGCATAGGTAAGTCTAGCTTGCATTTTCCAAACAATTTTTTCAGGGATGAAGAAGATAAGCAAGTTGAATCTATTACCTGACCCACAAACCTAACTAGAGCATCTAACTTCTCGATGGCAGCACCAATTTGTTGGTAGTAGTTCTCGTCGCCCAGTAGACGGGCAGCTACGGTTTCAGCAAGAATTTGGTGGAGTTTCTCCATTCCCTGTGATAAGGCATCCTCTGCTTGCTGACACGATTGTCCGAGATTACATAGATCCAAACGTTGTTGTTCCGACAATGGCTCCAGATGTGGTAAGAGAACCTGTTGTATGAACATATGTTTGGCCATCAAAATGCCATACTTAACAACAAATATAAGAGAGTGCATATACTAACTTGAAAAGGCCGAACAGAAGAATATAGTCAGTGATGAGTTGACCTAACTTTCACATTGATGTGCAACCATCTAGTGATGGCAATGGGGCGGGTCTGGTACAGGTCCGCCCGGATTCAAGACCCGCCCCATTTAATTTTTGCCAAACCCATAACCCGCCCCCGCCCCCGCCCGCCTGGACCCGTACCAGTCCCGCCCCATTTAATTTTTGCCAGCCCCATAACCCGCCCCTGCCCCGCCTGGACCCCTATCAGACCCGCCTCATTTAATTTTTGCCAGCCCATAACCCGCCCCCGTCCCACCTCGCCATGCTAAAAATTTCACCCCGTCCCGACCTAATTAATTTATACAAAGAATACATTAAATTAATATTTTTTTAATAAATAATATCAGTTTAGATTTAAATATTTTAATATAAGTTTCAATCTAAAATGAATTGGATTAGACAAAAAAATATGTTCATCTAAATTATTAAATTTTTTATCACTAATATTTTTATTTTTGGTATTTTTATATATAGTTGGGTATATGCAAAAATTATTTAGAATTTATATATATATAATAAGATAATTTTTTATTTATAATATATTATATATATTAATAATATATAATAAAAAAAGAGGCGGGGTTGGACCGGGGTCTGAGCCGGGTCTAATGCGGCGGGTTAGAGACAGGACCCGTACCCCGCCCCGGACCCGGTCGGGGCAGGTTTTAGCTGCCCCAGACCCGCCCCATCCGGGGCGGGTTTTTCGGGTTCGGGTTGAAATTGCCAACCCTACAACCATCATACTTCAGAAAGCAAACTCACTCTTCCAAATTATCAAGAAGAGCATATAAATACACACATATCTGCCTATAAGTTTCATATCTTCTCCAAGAAATTGTCTCGTTTCCCCCTTTTGAATCAGGAAAAAGCAATGAAAAGAGTAAAGCAAAGCCTGAAATGGGACAAGCATCACCTTTAAAAGTTCTGAAGGTCGAAAGCCCCCGATCCAGAAGAAAAAACGTTCAGCGCTGTTTTCCACATGCCGGACATAAGATAGAATACATCAGACCTAGCAGCTGTTGCTTTCATAGTGAAGAGATCAAAGTAATGCCTCATTCCACTCTCAACAAACAGGCGCAGTTCCACATCTCCAATATCAGACTGCAATGCATTCTTGAGATCAGAGATTTGTCTATTTTGTTCTTCCACCCAACGTCCATACTCCATTTCAAATCTAGCAATACCTGCACGGTGCAAAGAATGAAGCTTATTGAGACAGAACTTGAAGAGAAGAATAAAAGAATCATACACCAAGAACCATGAAAAAAGGGCTGCTGTAAACATACATCAAATGACATGTCAAGAATGAATTTTATCAATGCAGTATGTTGTTCTCCACAAAAAAGCAATGTTTTAAGCTAGGAGCATTGGTGGCATATTTCCCAACAAACCTGGGTTTGTAGTTCCAGAGTAACCTAGCTGACTATTATCCAAAGCACCACCAACGTGCAAACCCTGCAGCAGAAGGTTCTCCTTTTAGGTCCTCCTTTTCTTTTATAAGGACAAAAGGGGGATGAAAGTGGAAAAGTGCAGCTCAAATTATCAAGAGAAAATGAAAAACTATGAAGTAAATGACAGTTGTGAGTTTTCATTTACCTGTCGCCGGGCACGGTCAAGCTCTTCCTCTATCTGCATAAGTCTCAACTTACTTTTTTCCAATTGCTGAACATAGGCCTGCAAAGCAAAATTAGCCAAAAAAATTCATAGTCCAAACAATGCACAGTTGCAATATTCAGATGTAATAACAGTTTCTCAATAAGGACGATTTACAAATTTGGTCGTACCTTTTTCCGCAGACGACTTTTACGAGCCGCCTCACGGTTCTGTGCCAGGCGTCTTAATACCTTATCAGCTGGTTTACTTGCTTCTTGGTCATACTTATTGGATGGTCCATCAGTTCCATGTGAAGTATCCTCTGACTACACATACGCAAAGAAAAATTCAGCTAACAAGCTAGATATAACTCAACCAGCGATAGTTTACATATATGCTAAATGTTAACTAGAACTAATTGTACCTGGTTGTCTAATTTAGCTTCAACCTCTAGAATCATTGGTGGAGATGTGTCCAGACCTTTGAAATCTCCCCACATGGCCATTTGATGGATCGGCTCATGTATGCCCATCCGTCTTGAGGGAACAAATTGGGTAGATGCAGAATTCATTCTCGTTGACTGTTTAGTGACAGAACTAAATGAGCTACTCCTTTAATTTGACAGTCGAGTAAAACAGAAGAAGATATCTACATGCTCGAACACCTACAAATGCATGAAAAACTTAAACTCACAACTCCAAGGAGTGTAAATCAAGAATTGGAATAGAACCAACAACTTAAGTTGAGAACGAATATACTGTAAAAAGTCGATAAGTATATTTCTATCTTTGAGTTCCCAATCATAACCACAGAAGCTTTGATTTGGCGCCGGGTTGAAAGTAGTATTGGTACCATTAGGAGTCGGCCATTGCTTTCTAGAAGAATGTTGCTTTACACCAATGGCTTATTAGCCATATATTCTCTGCAGAATAGGTGTCTGTTCTATTTGATTAGCCCATGGATATGATTTTGGTTAAAGGTATCAAACTAATTTAAATTTGAATAGACTAGCTCCTGTTCCTATGTGAAACAAACTTTTCACACAATGAAAATTGATGTAAGAGTAGATGAACAAAGACAATCTTCTGGAGGTTGTCATTGGAACTATTGTTAGTTTCAAGGTAAAAAAACTCGACTTGATTGAAAGACTTTCACTACAGAAACGTGTCGGTTTCTCAGCAATGAAAACTTGTCATGCACATAAAACATTCAATCAAGCATTTGCATTCCATAATATTTATGCATAAGAGGTTAAGAGCCGCCTCCAAAAGCATCTTTAACTACTTTGGAACGACGCAGAAGGCAGAAATTAGACATAGATTCCAGATATATAATCTGGTCTAGATCAATTAATGATCTCCAAGAATCTAATTCAGTAAGTCTTAAAAGAGCATCCGATCCTCTCAGACTTTACCAAACTAGTTGGAATCCCACTTCCGTAAATCATTCATTTAACAGAAAATATCAAGTAAAGTACCCAAAATAATTCTCGTTTAAGCTAAAAAACGAAACAAGAAGAGCAATGCAATCATGAACACATAGTCAACGATAAGGCACCTCGAAACACAGATATCATACAAACACAGCACATAAGCAAATGCAAACGGGCTTTGCAACAACAGACTTCGTCAACAGTCGAAAAATTCTTGATTTTGATTATACCATAGCTCATATTTCTCATCATCAACAGACAAAAGATCCAAATCAAGCAAGAAACCAAAGAGATCTTATCAAAAAGAGGAGCATGAAAGGGAGAACCAATTCAAGAATCTGACCCAAAAACCACCTGCCCAACATCCAAGCAATACCATAAACTGATAAACAAGTCAATGGTGTTCCTTCAACCCAATTTTTCTTCATTTTCAGAAACATTCTTGAAAAATGCAAAAATCATAGAAATAGAAACCTTTAAACGGAAAGGAGAAAGAGCCCAGTTTGAGAATAAGCTTCCCGCTCAACAGGCAGCCCTCAAAAAGAGAAGAAACTGAAAGCAAACTACACTGTTGCAAACCCCATCTTCCATGCGTAGTTTGCTGCACTTCAAGAATAAGAAAGAATACTAACAATAAGAAGAAGAAGAAGAATCGAATATAATTGTGAACGCAACATCTTTTTCAAAATATATTTTCTTTTAAATGGGAACTAATTAAAATTATTAAAAAAAAAAAGCTTATATATTAAGAACAGTTGAACATAGATTATAGTATTCGAGGGAAAGGGATGTTATACTAATAACAATTTGTAGTTAGTGTGTGTTGTGTGTGTGTGTGTTATCGTGAACTACAGAGTCAAAGAGGAGAGGTAGCAAAAAATATTGGTCATATTTCCACTAACAAACAAGCAATAAACAACAGTGTTGTGGTGTGTTATGTTTGCTTTGAATATGCGCACCAGGTCACTCTCACTATGCTTTGCTCACCTCCCCCTTCACCTCATCATCCAACCAAATCCATTCCCCCCGCCCCCACCCCACCACGCCAAGATTTTCCGTTTTTTTCTTTGGTTAGGATGATAATTAGGTTGTGTTAATGAGACTCGGTAGTAAGATATATGTCGGGGTTTGAGTTGATCAGTAATGAGGATAAACTTTTATTTGGATTCGACTTGACTAAATTTAAACTAATTATATGACAAGTGTAATACACTTGTCATGTGATTGGTATACAGTTTATGAAAAGTAAGGTCGGACAAGAATTTTTCCAGTAATAAATTGTCTTGAATATTTTAAAGTAACGTGTAAAAGATATTGTCAACTACGCTTAAATTCTTGAATGTATTGGTCGTCCATTGCAAAAATAATAATAAAGAAAGAGGTTGAATGAAGAATCTTGGAATGTATTTCAATTTTGTCTGAATGATCATTATTAATTTATTGAAGTTCAGAGTCACTTATTCTAATTTTTTATTCGATAATTTATTATGAATTGATGGGATAATTTGGAACATCGAGGGACAACTCGCTCATATAGTTGGTTGGGAGGATGGCACTACTGGCAAAGACTGTTTGGCAAAAATGTTGTAGGGGCAAAGTGTGGTAGGTCGGGTTATTTGACGAGAATAAAAGGCTTTTTTTTCATTCGAAATTAAAGTAATTTGTTGATTTAAAATAAATATTATTTAGGATATAAATATAGACCTTAGCATGATGGTGGGCAGAAGTCAATGAATCACAACATTTACAAGTGATCACTAAATAAGGTATTTTAGGGTACAATATTTGATATTGAAAAGATTTGGGCAATTATAGAAATTTCATGGTTTGGTAGGGTCTAGTATGGAATACCAAAAGTTGAAGAGGAGAGTGGATAGCACGCCCGGGGCGAGAGCGTGAGATGAATTTTTAATGATTGTTGTCATTTTAGCGGGAAGCCAAGTGACGGAAGCAAAGTCCCCGTGCGTGTCGTCACGCTCCTACCTACGCTTGATGGATGAAATTATCACTTTAGTCCTCGGATAAGTCAAAAGGATTGAAATTGCCCCAACACTTTTCTCTCTCTCTCTCTCTCTCTCTTTCTTCATAAGCAAAGAAAATGCTTTTGGTATTCTATACACAAAGTCACGATTTTGACACTATTGCTCTAATTTTTTGTGATCTAAAAAATACAGCTCAATTAATAAAATAATTAACTTATTCAATTTTTCAAATTTTACACTAAGTTAATTGCCCAACCAATATATTTTATACATTTGGTTCTAATCTATAATATATTTTAAAACGTGAAAATTTATTTATTATATGCACACAGAAACAACATGCCACGATGGTTAGTGTAAAAAATAAAAAATATATATTTTTTATTACCCATCAACCACATCATCATAAACTGCACACAATTGAGCTAAATTTGTTACCTATTTTTACAAGATAATTTAACATGCCATATCTATACTCAACATGAAGTACTAAAATTATATTATCTTTCTTAAAAATAAATAAAATATTCATCTAAATATCAATTATTCAAGGCTTAAATCCTACCCTACATAAGTATGGGTATTTATTTCACTTAGATAAATTTATAATAATTTATTATTTCATCAATATTATAATTTATTGATTCTTGATTTATATAACGACGCATTATCACTTTCATTAACCAAAAACTAGTACTACAATATATATATTGATAAAAAGATTTCATCGCAAAATAATCTCAACCGCATACGTCTTATTACAATATCTATTACTACATATATATATATATATATATAAGTATAAATTTGAGTAGATCAAATCAGGAATTTACGTTGTATTGATATTTTATGATCAATACATTTAGCATTTTTATAAAAGAAAAAAGAATCGAACAATTGAAAACATTCTAGCGTATATCCATTTTTAACTAAATAATTTAGTTTTGACGACTTTTACTCGTATTTTTATTATATGAGTGAAAAGTTATTGACTTTTTATACTAAAAAAAATTTATTAATTCTAAAATTGGGAACACATTCTATCCACTAACCTAATTTTTTGCTTTCTAAATTTCCTTTATTAGTAAATATATATCCCAAAAGCTGTTAGTTTCAGAGTCTTTACAGTTTATATTATTTAAAGAAAATTAATTAATTATTATTATGGGAAAATATGTATCTTTAAAGTTTGAGAACCTCTTTTTCCAGCCTTTCCACACAATGACCCTTCAAATCCTTTTAAGGACATTTGATAGTCTCAACTCTAACATGTTGCCACAAACATGCTTGTTTGCTACCTAGTCCTTATATAATATACTACTAAATTGTCCTTTTGAGGTTGCAAAAAGCTTTATATATGATCATGTATAAGAAATCATAATTTTTGTTTTTCTTTTGAAAAAAATAATGATCATGTATTAATTCTAGTATAGGCTGGATTTTTTATATAGAGTTTCCGTTATATGTATCGAGTGTGTAAATTAATTAATATCGGACAATGATATAAAATCACGTAAGCAACGGACCTATATGTTGATGAGAAAATGGTTAACGGTATGGAGAAATAAGTAGAAATAACAAGAAAGGAAATCAAATGAAATAAAGATTTCAATAGTGAATAGTGATGTAGGCAAGTGTCCCACATTGATTGCAGACGAGGAGCTTGATGGGCTTATAAGTCCCAAGACCTCATCTTCCTAGTGAGACGCCTTTCAGAACAAACCCTTGATGCTCATATGGAGTCAGAACGGAAAATACCATGCACACTGAGGCATCGATCACAAGCCTGGAAGATACTTTACGATTCCTCGAATTCAATTTTTATTCAAAGTATGTTGTGAACATACAGTATATTTTGAGGGTTCTTGTACTTAACTGTAAAAACAATGTATATATACGCCACGTCAGTAGTAGTTGAACGTACAATACATTTACATAATTCAAAAACTACTTCAACTTTTTAGGTCATTCAAGATCAATTTTATGAATACATCTCCTGTTAAATATTTTATCAGTACATCTATAAATATTATAAAATTATAAATTTATCCAATATAAAAAAAAACGCAAGCCAAAACATCAGTTGTATCCATAATTATATTATGCTAATGTGATATGATTCGCATCATTTAATATTTTTTTTACTCAATTAATATAAAAGAAAAATGCCATTTGTGCCCTAATGAACCAATCAAGTAGTACTAGAAATTGAAGACTGGCTATTATAAGTCAAACCTAATATAGTAGGTCCAGTGCACTAATGATGTTGTTCCATTCTTTTCAATGTTGGGATGACAATTCATCAAATGTTCACAAAGAATCATGAAAGAACAAAAGGTGCAACATTTTGGTAAAAAAGAAGAGGTGCAAAAAATGGAAACAAGAATAACAAACTTTTATTGAGATTTTCACTCATTTTAATAGAAAGGGATTTTTGGCTAAGGTGTAGCCGTATAGCTAGGTAGGATGTGCGTAAGTCGGATCAACACACACGATGATATTATCATGATTAATTTATTAATCGATAATTCACACGATAAATGTCTAATCATTTCAAATTCTACTAATATATGGATATTTATTTATTTTAATAGTAGTTGTTGATCTATTGTAATATTAATTATCTGTTCATTATGCATTTTCTATATTGATAATCAACGTATAATAATTATTATTGAAATTTATGATATAATTGTGACTAAATTCACTTTTTTTTTATAAAAAAAATGCCTACTTTAGTAGCATCATATATATATATATATATATAGATAGATAGATTGGAATCCATTTGTCTAGAGGTTCTAAGGAATAATGCAACTAAAGAGCAAGAATTAAAACTTTATATTAGAAAAATTAATTTTAAAAATATTTGGAGGCAACCAATGTTTTTCATAATGAGAATCTAAGGAGTGAAGTTGTCTTTGCTCATTTTCTATTTTTTTTCCTCCATTTGTTATGTTATTTTCTCTTAAATATTATTATTTATTGGTTTTTTTATGCAAATTTAACATTTAAACTTTTAATAATATATAAAAAATGATTAGATAATTAGGGATTAGTCTTTCACCCAACCCACATATCCCGGGTCAAATTATTCATAATTGGATGGTGGGGGTTGGGGGGGGGGGGGGGGGGGGGGGGGGTGTTGAGGTGTTGTTTGGTTGTGATGATGTTAGCCTAAGTCCACCAAGATGGTCCACCACTCTCTATATTCTATACACAAATTCATCCAAAGTGCTCAACACTTCCTGCAACTTGCCCTTTTCTTTTAGTATTTGGATCCCCCCCCCCCCACCCCCACCTCCTCTCTCTCTCTCTCACACACACACAACAACACACATATATATATATATATATATATTATTGGAGGGTGGAATCTGCTTCAGCATTACATCCAAACTCAATGAATTACACGAAAAAGAAATATATATTAGGGGTAAAATTGTAATTCTATACATATTTTACACGTACTTTAATATAAATAGTTGATCTTTTTATTAAAACACACTCGAAACCATCTTATAGAAATCCATCTTAAACGGCCAATGAGATCTAGCTCAATTAGCAAAACTAAGGCCCCATGAACACAAATAATATGTGGGATGTTATTCTACTGTAGTAGTAGTAGTAGTAGTAGTAGATGTTAGATATACACATTTGATATTAAATAATAGAATCAACTTATTCAAAAAATAATAGTTTATTACTCTCAACTTCAAAAAAAAAAAAAAAAAATCCCCATCTTGAATAATCATACACGTAGAAAAATCCTTCAAGCCACGTAAATCTTATGTCATACAATTGCATTTCTTTTCATAATTTTTTTTCCCCACACATTTACAAACAAGCCCTAACATACATACATACATACACATGCAAAAACACACACTAACAAGGCTAAAAAGAGATATATACCAAAAGAATAGGAAGTTGGAGAGTGGTGCAGCAGGAGACATGCACACACAAAATTCTTGTAGCTTTTTGTGATCCCTTCAATCATATCCACACAACAACATACACCATACATATACATACATATATATATATATATAATATATATATATATGTGTGTGTGTGTGTTTTTCCCCAATTGGAATATTTGATGGTGGTGTGTTTGATAGTGTGTGTTACTGTTTTTGGACAATATATATATTATTATTATTATTCCTTGCTTTGAATAAATAGTGATGCATGTATCCATTAATCATCTTCATTCCCATCATTCTCCTTTCAAATCACTCTCATCATATCACATCTACATCTAATTTACATTTTCTTTTTATTTCTTTTCCCTATTATTTGTACTTATTATTTGATGAAATTATGCAATTCTTGAATTGGAGTTTGAAATTGTCTTACACTTACTGTAATTTTTTTTTTTTGAAAAAATTAAAAAATTATCTAACAAGCTGGCTGATTTTTTTTAAAATATATATATAACAAAATTGCCCACTTAATCTATAAAAAATTAAATAAATAAAATTACAATGCATAATCCACAAGGATATTTTAGTCAATTCAACACAAAAAAATGGATGAAAATTTAATTGAGACTAATGGACTGGGCTACTTGTCGAACGACCATCAAAATCAAGAGGGTAATTAGTAATTTTTTAAACAATGACGTACGTATTTATAATTATATCAAATCTCATAGGAATGCATCGTAATTTATCTTTAAACCTAACAAGCATGATCTGACACCTATTTCGTTTCTCTTTTCAATTTTTTTAATCTATCGATCGTCAGTGACCCAAACGCATCACTATTCATTTATCTACAATTTTATAGGGTTAAACAACCATAGAATTCGATTTTTGCATGTTAGTAATTTTGTCGAAGTTTGTCTCATCAAAAGATACTGTTCGACAACGATCGTCCCACCTTAGCTCCTGACAGCTCGAGAGGGCATCCAGATATGGATCCTACACTTGTTAGCAAAGGTATGTACTCGTACCATGTCGAAAACCTTATATAGTTTGCTTGCATAATCCCTTCCCTCCCCTCCCCCCCCCCCCCCCCACCCAACCCAACATAAAAAAGAATAAAAATGAGAAACCCTTAAATACACGAGTTAGAAAAGCCTCTGACTCATACGTAAGAACTCACGTATGCATGCATGCAAACAAACAAAACCTAAAACATAAAAAAGGAAAAGAAAAACACAAATCCACAACTAAAATATTGTACACACCCAATGAAAAAATGCCAAGAATCATAACAAACAACATCAACTAATATAGAATGACACAATGGTCTATCCACTTTGCAAAAAAATATGTTATAAGTTTGATGAGATGTAAGAATAAACAATAGTTTAATTAGGAGAAGGTGACTCCTCATGTGGAAAGATACCATAATAATGGTTGCCTCATTCCTCAAGTGATTTTCCTTTTCATGTATATTGTAATGATGATGGTGGTGTGTGTGTGTGTTTTTCTTTTCTTTTCTTTTTTTTTTTTTTTCCTCTCCAAAGTCCACTTAAAATTTGGAAAGTGGATTTCCCACTAAGAGTGGCTAATGAGAAGAAGATTCACTTACACATGACAAGTTCTCTTTGGGGGAATGCTTCGATTCATTCCCATGATTTTGGATGCTACTATACAAGGTTAAGAGGGTACATGTCCTAAAGTTATCCTCACCCTTTTCCTACCTACTATTTCAAATTTCATTGTAATCACAACATTTTTCTTCTATACTTTAATTGTTTTTTTTTTTTTCCTTTATTATTGGTCGTACTAGGTATTTTTTGACATTTACTAACCAATTTTCATTGAAATTTTTAACACCTATTATTTGGCTTTACTCAATAAATACCTCAATTTAATCAATTTTGTATGTTTATGATGCGAACAAAAAAAAAATGAAGGTGTAAAAGTATTATGTAAGATGATAATTTAGTGCGAGAGTGCTTTGCAAAGATAGCATGTATAGTCCGTGTGACTGTTGAAAAGGCGTTATCAGGGGTAAGTCCCCCTTTTATAGTTTTTACCTCCAGCAGCAGGCCTAGAGAGTTCAGTCACCCAAGGACTCGGGAAGTGGTTACCAAGGGGGAATAAGCTTCCGAATTCCCAAGGGAGGTCGAAACAAATTTAATAATCTTCCTAGATCCTTAGACATCCTTCACGATGAAGCAGCTGTCTTCCGTCCTAACTATTCGACTAGGGTTGAATCATGTGTAAGCGAGAATGCATCTATGTCCAGGTGGTATCGCCGAGTTAGCCTCCTACCTAAGCCGTCCGTAGACTTTCTCGGGCTTCTCTGGTCAATAACCTCTTCCCAGGAATCTAGGCCTAAGATCCTTTCGTCCTTGGGGTTGTGCGCGACCTTCATCTCCTTTGAGCCTTTTTTTGAATCAAGCTCCATCTTGGGGCCGCATATATATATATATATATAGGCATCAAATTTAAATAAAATATCTTAATCAACTCATAAATTGCCTAAAGACAAGTATTTCCTTATTTTCGATTGATGGTGGTCCTTGAAACCTACTTCAAATAATGGTATTATTCCTTAGGCACCAAAGTTGTTGCCTTTCTCATTGTAATTGCATCTACGCTCTCTCAAGTCCTTCATTACTACTATTGATTTTATGTTGGGCCTATACATGCTTGGCAGTGCCCATTTCTTACTATATTGGGCCTAAGCCTTTTGGGCCAGCATGACCCAAAACTCTACTCACTGATGAATTGCAAAATGGTTAACTTATAAATAAAATATACGATAAATTACAACGAATTTTTTTGAGATTTTATATAATTATAAATAATACTTTTTATTATTTACAAATTATGAATAGCCTCCAGTACTTAGATGAAAGTTTGATAATGTCAACTTTGTTCTTTCTGTACTTTTTTTTATCAAAAGAAAAAGAAAACTAAAATTGTAAAAAAAAAAAAAGAAAAAAAGACGGGGTGAATAAAAAAAATGTTCCACTTAATCATTAAAAAATTAAATAAAATTAATATTCATAACTTATAAGAATATTTTGATCAACTCAATATAATAAATGGATCGAAACTGAATTGAGAGCAACAGGGAACACGTAATTTGCACATTTCGTTAAGTAACTAAATATTGATTTAATAATTAAATATTTAAGAAAATTTGTAATTAGAACTAAGATTGTATGTTTTGGTGACTTATGGAACTAATACTAAAATAATAAGATTAAAACTGTAAATTGTTTGTTTTACTAATTAGTACATAGTGTTTTTATTGGGTTAAAGAAAAAAAAATTATATTAAAGAAAAGGTCATTATCACCGAATTAGTAAAAAATAGAGGAAATTGAAGTTTAGTTAATTAAACAGAGAGTTGTGTTAGTGTAGAGTATGACTAAAACCCTCATTCAAGGAATCACCGGTCACCACTTACCCAAAGGATATTTTCTTCCACATTTCATTTCGCTTGATCAGAACGCTGCCCGGACTGCCCGAACCCCCTCTGGCTGAGATTACGGTCAGCTCTCCCAGAAACACCACACCACCCACTACTCTCCTCCTCTCTCTTTTTCTGCTGTTATTTATTATATTTACATCCTGCTGCCTCTGTACTAGTCCCCTCTGCTTGATCCGACGGCCCAGAATGAAAGTTGCCTCCCATCTCTGTTTCTCCGCCTTCTAGCTCCGCGATTCCTCAGATCTGCTTCGATTTAGCCTCAGATCTGCGTTTCTGGTAGGTTTTTCTTCTCTATTTCTCCGTAAAACTCAATATAACTGTATTTTTTTCCTGCTTGAAGTGATGTTTTTGCTTCGATCTGCTGGATTTCTCCGATTCCAGTAGATTTTTGTTTTTTACTTCGGGAATTTCGCTTTTGATCTGGATTCGAGCTGTGTCTTGTTGGATTTTTCTCTAGTATTTGCTTTATTCTGCTATAAAATGTGTTTGTTCTCGATTTCCGGTGGGGGCCTTTTTCTCCATGAAAAATCGAGATTTGTCTTATTATAATTTCCCCCTTTGATTTTCTCTTCACTGATTTTTCATATATTTTTATTTTGTTAATTTATGTAGTTTCTCTTAAATCTTGGCTTGGCTTAGTCTGGATATATAGGTGGTCTTGCAGTTGCCATCATAGAATGGAGACTAACTGCGGTTCAGGTAACTTAACTACGATTAAGCAGAGGCTGCTTATGTGCGCCGGCGCCGAAGCGGCTCTAGCGGCTTTGCTAGTCTCAGCTCTGGTCAAAGCTCAACTCGCAGTCCTCACTCAGGTAACATAACTTAACCTTATTTTCCCTTTCTTTCATTTATTTTGCTGATTATTGGAAAAAGAAAAAAGGATTCGTTTAATTTTCTTAAAATAACATAGAAATTTTTGCTTCGTATGAAACAATGTAATTTTCTGATTAGCTAAATATTTTTGTTTTCTTCAACAAATACAAATCTCACATAAGTAGAAAACCTAATTAAACAAAAAAAAAAAAAAAAAAAGAATATCTTGCTGGATTGGACAGATTATCTGATGATAATGAAAAATATGAAATCTTTATGCTTGTTGATTGTCATTTTCATTGTTTTTAAGGGTAAATTACAAAAGCTCCCAAAAGTTTGTCATAATTCCAAATATTTTCTAATTATTTAAAAAAATTATAAATATTTTCTTGAATTTAACAATCATCTAATAAATGCCCCTTATAATGAATTTTTGACGAGGGATATCTGTAATTGTGATAAACCTTCGAGGGAGCCTGTTGTGATTAACCTTGTTTTAAATCTCAACTTTCCTAAGATGACCAGCCAGGCAGCCATAAAGATGTCATGGGCTAGGTTGCGTTTTTAGATCATTTCGGTATTTTCGTCAGGGTTTATGCGTTAAATTTCTACTGAATTAGTACTAGTCTTTAGCAATTTTTCGTACATTGGAGGTTTTTTAAAATTTTTACAACAAATAAATGGGTTCAAAATTTCAAATCCTTCCCATTACGTAGCCCCAGTTCTCCAACAATCTCTCTAAGTGTTTGCTGCTATCACACCTAATCGAACTGTAAGTCATCATTCTAATCATGGAGGATATTTTTGTTTTGAACTTAGGAATACATGAAACTACTCACAAAAACCTAAGTTAAGAGGAGACCACCACACATCTTGTCCCTGCGAGGCAGCAGATGCGAGGATGATGCCAATGAAGATGACGATGAGGACGACGTAGAGGGTGATGATGATAAGGACCACAACAAAAGTGGTAACAAGAATGGTCCCAACAGAGGTGTGGAAGAAAATGGTGGAGATGAAGATGACGAAGAAGAGGATGGTGAGGACCCAAACAACGATGAGGACGACGACGACGAAGATGATGAGGACGATGACGAAGACGGTGGAGGCGAAGAAGGTGATGAGGAAGATGATGGTGGAGAAGAAGACGAAGAGGAAGAAGAAGACGAGGAGGAAGAGGACGAGGAGGAGGAAGCCCTCCAACCTCCCAAGAAGAGGAAGAAGTGAATCTAGAGGACATGTACGCCTCCTCCAAAGTAGTGTAGCAGGTCTTGCTTTATGACTGAATTTGTCTAACGTTAATACCATTTTACTATGAGTTGTGGAGGAGGGGAGGTTGTTTAGGATTAATGTTGTTTTTCCGTTGCGTTTTCGTCCGTGAGTACTGTAGAACCTGCGGTTGTCTCTGGCAATGTCAAAAGATGATAAAATTCAGCAACTAGTTTGTCCTGCTAGCACAAATCACATGGTACAAGGCTTTGTTCCTCCCAGAGAAAAATTCTTATCTACAGCTTATGCTGTCTACCAAAGGCAAGGATTATCCCATCAGCCAATGCAATCCTTTTTACCTTTTAGCTTTCAAGCATAGTTGTTCATCTATCATAGATTAGGGAGAAACTAGCAAACATATATCTGCACTTACACGACATACCACCAACAAATGAAAAGGATAAGCACTGGAAGAGGCACATACTGCTTATGCAAGCTCATGAACAATTTAAAAAACAGGATTAACATTTCACCATCAACAATTGACCGATAACAGTAGGTATAGGATGATGAGACTGAGGTGAAACATCTTCTACTACCGCATACTTGAGGGAAGTCAATCGCTCGATAATAACTCCCTTGTTCAAATTGATAAGCAACTAATGGGAACAGGTCTCCAGATATTCAGACATCAAAAAGAACATGTTTAACCGAGAGATGATCAAATTTCAATAAAAAGACAATAACCCTCAAACATTTTCTCTACTTCAAGTGTCCATAAAAGTTTCATCACTAAGCTCAAAATGCCCCAACCATAGATGGACCACTAGTTGTCAACAAATGACACTCCAAATCAAAACTTAAATATAGCAATGAGATTATAACAGCCAGAAAGAAACAAATGGTAAAGGAAGGATATCAAAACAAAAGAAAGAGAAATGTTTGAAGAAACAGTGGAGCAAAGAAGAAGAAACCCCACTCAAAATAAACTGTAGATAATAAAGAAGGAACAAGAAACAAAGGAGTGATTCTCTTGAGTTCGATTTACCACTCACCTATTTTGAAAAGCTTGCCTGTATAAAAACATATGCAATCCAAAACACAAATACAGAAAACTCTAGAAAGAGAAAACTATTGATTAACAATAATCTAATAAGAGTATTGCCAAAAGATTATTCTCCCGGGTTAAATGTTTACAATTAAAAAAGTAAATTTTCTCATGAACAGGACATGCAAAAATATTTCATCTTGAATGATAATCTCAAATGTACACCTCAATTTCTTATGCTTTCTTGTTCATCTCTTCAATGCTCCACTAGTTAGGAATGCAATAAAATCCCAAAAAACTTCAGACTAGGAAGTTGATACTTGACGTCAAAATACTTTGATATTATGTAAGATTTATCATAGGGTATCAGTCATCAATTGGACAATATCTGTAAAATAATCCCCAAAACATGTTAAAGAGTACAAGGGTAGCAGGAGGTTTAGTGTTAATAAAACTCAAAAATATATAAAACCAGTGAGTGGGTTACCATTAAAAAATTTCCAAGATTTTTTTTAATCGTGCGAAATTGTAAAACCTATTGTCTGTACTAGATTATTAAATAATTCTTGATCTTAGCCAATAAATACAGAGAAAACACCAAGAAAATAACGAGTTCACAAAAGGAAGACAAAAATATTATTTTCCTTTTTCTATCTTTTGTGTGTGGGCGGTGCATGTTTCTCAAAATGAATAACATATGAGGTAGTGGTTTTTTAGTTCAAATGCCCAGCACTAGCGGGTAAAAGGATTAGTTAAAAATCACCTAAGCTGAAAGTGAAGAAAAGACCAAAAAAAGTATCATCAAAACATAAGCCTCAAAAATGAAGTTCAGGCTAGTAGATCACAGTCTCCCAGAAACTAATGAAGTACATGACAAACATCCACAAACAAAATGTTGTGTAACATAAAATGATGATAGTGAAAAATCACAAGGCAAATGAAATATGCATCCATGGAGCAAAAATATTATGTAATTAACTTTTGCAGAGCAACATAAAAGAAATGGAAGGAAACTGGGCAAAAAAGAGGAAAGAGGAAATATGAGGACATAAAAAAAAAAAAAAACACTACATAAATATCATCAAAATTAGAAAAGAACCTATAAAACAATAACGGGCAAACAAACTCTGGAGTTAAAATAAAAATAATGAAATCCATACAAAAATGACATAAAACTTTAGCAACAAGATGGAATGTAGCATAACATGTTTTCAAAAGGTTAGTCAAAGACTTAAAGACAAAAATTAAAAAGGAGAGAGTAATTAAAGTCAGAACACAAAACTACTATACCATATCCCATGACTAAAACACTGACCAAACTTAAAGCCTTTAGAAATTACACCACCTTAAATGTTGTCATCCATCTCTGTTGTCATTTCTCTGCAAGAACGGATATAAGCACGTCAAAGACAACATATCAATAAGAATACAAAGATTTTAGCATGAATAACTAAGTCCAAACTGCTTTAACTTAGAAATTAGCCGATAAAAAAAAATTATAAGCTTGAGAATTTTTCCAAGCATTTAAACCAACCCAAGCTAAACAATCAGGATCAGCAGCTGATTGCACAAATCCCAGAATGCAAATTTACCCATTAGGTCCACAGTCCACTCCCCTACTACAGATATTCCTTTTACAATTACTCAATTAAAAGTCATATTTGGCCTTCTTATCGGGCGAAATATTGCCACCAACAACAATGACTTGAAAAATACCTTCAAGCGTCTGTGCATTGACAATAACCAAACCATCCAATGTATAACTTTCTCCATTCCCTTGATTGTTAAAATTTAGTAAGTTGGTTCATTTGAAATCTTAGAAGTATCTCACTTGAAGTCCATTTTAAGGAGTTCAAGCATCTATCCACGTATATGTCTTAGCATCAAACACTCTAAACAGCCTACTATAGCTGGCCGATTATCAATTTTGACCAACTTTACAGTTATATTCATTGCACAAAGTGAGATTATTGTCAATGCATTTCATTTACGATCATTAGCTCTAAAGGCCATAACATCTCCAGTCTCTTATCTCTACTGATTAATGAGGTATACACCAAAATTTATCTCCTATTGTTAATTCTTATACCTGATGTATTCATTAGTACTAGTCTTAAAAGTTCCGTCAATTAAAAGAATTTTATTTGTTATCCAGTGAATATAAAAACTAGGCTTTTAGAGAGATCCATATGCTAAAACTCATACAAACTCAATAGGCCCAACCTAAAATTTTGCCCTAGTGGTTAAAATCTGTTAATTATCCTTCTCTTCGGACTCATTTTTTCTTGAATAGTCATTAAAAATTAATCTATGATCTGTCTGCATTATACCTGCTTCTTGAATTACTTTATTCTTGTACGACTCTTTCAATTTGATTTCCATCAACAATTTCACAATCGCAATTGTTTTCTAGATCAAAGCTTAATTGCAAATCATACTTGAGCAAAATACAACAGTGTAGTTATTAGTTAGATAAACCAGGAACCACGAACATACCATAAACTGGGAGAGTAACCTCTTCCACTAGTCCCAGAAGCCTTAGCTAAGGATGAAGAACTTTGCCCATTCTGCCCACTTGGGTACATATATTGCAACCCTTGAAGCATTGCCCCACTCGTCCCAACATCATTGGCACCGGAAACACCATACCCACCTAAACCCAAGCCTGGTATCTGACCCCCCATCATCCCATAATAACCTCCCATTAATGCACCCAAGTTTGCATTTGCAATCATCCCACCACCGTACAAAGGATTAACCATTCCCGCCTGCTGCCCCAACAAAGCCATGTTCTGCACCTGCTGCGCTGCAGCCACTGCAGCCAGCATCTGAGGCTGGACCGGCTGCAACGCAGTCGTAATAGATGCAGCCCCACCAGCCACTTTATTTTTCCCCTCGGCCGCCTTCTGACAATGCAATTGACTACCTTCAAACATCTTATACGGCTCCTCCAAAACCCTCCTTGCTCCTTCCACAGTCTTAAACACGAAAATGGCGTACCCTTTAAATTTCCCAGTAGTGGGATCTAATCCCTTGGGCCCATTCTCAATCTCCCCAAATTTCTCGAAGAAACCCCTCAACTTCTCCGCGCTGGCATTGACCGGCACATTACTCACATAAATCTTCCGTTGCGGATAATCCGACGACGAGAAATGCTGCTGGGAAACTATCCCGGCGGCACCGGGTGCTGCAGGGCCCTCAGACGCAAGCTGGCACGAGGTTATACGATTCCCAACTCTAACCCTAGGGTTTTTCAACAACTTTTTAGCAGATTTCCTAGTTTTGTAGGTAATAAAAGCGTAGCCCTTACACTTGCCAGTATTCCGGTCATTCACCACGTTAAGTTCTTCAATCTCACCATAAGCCCCTAAAACCGACTCAATAGATTGGCGCGTGGAATCCCAAGCGAGACCGTGGACAAAAATCTTGCGGTGGGAGATATCCCGGTCGGCGGCGGACTTGAGGAGGGAGAAAAGGGAAGAGTGAGATAAAGAGAGGTCGGTGACGAGAGTAATGAGCTGATCCTTGGAGAAGGGTTCGAGTAGGGTTAGGATCTTGGTATTGGGGTCGGAGTCGGAGTCGGAGTCGGAGCAGGATTTGGAGAGCTTGGTTTTCTTCTTCTGCTTCTTCTTGAGCTTTTTCTCGATTTTGGGAGTTGTATCGGCGGCGGAGGACTTCTTCACAAGCTTTCGGCGTTTCAATTTGGTTTTCGCCATTGCTATTGCAGATGCAGCAGCGATTGGAGACGCAGAACTCGGGCAATTTAACGAACGGAACAAGATAAGAATCTGTGTTATGTGATTTATATTCTGATATGATGAAGAAGCAACAAGGTCTGGGTGGTGTAGTTGGTTATCACGCTAGTCTCACACACTAGAGGTCCCCGGTTCGAACCCGGGCTCAGACAATTTTTCTCTGTTTTTTTTTTTAAACCTATGACATTTTCCTTCTCTTTAACCCAAATTCTAGCTCCAATTCGTTATTAATTTCCAACCCCAATTTCCATTAGCTTTGAAGTTTGATTTGTTATTCTTTTTGAAAGAAGAGTGAGTTACTATTAATTAAATAAATTAATTATAATCATTCCTATATTATTCAGTAGAAACAACACACATATTATTTAGTAGAAACAACATCTCACATATAAGGTGGGTTCGAACCCATGACATTTAACGTAATGGGGCCTTAACTTCGCCAACTAAATTAAGTTTCATTGCAAGTTTGATTTGTTATTCTTGAGCATACCAAATTTTCGGTTTCACTTCTATTCAAATCAATTTAGAAGACTGTTTACTTTGAAATTAGGATAATTATTTAGCTCAAATATAAGCTTGTTCTTCGTTTATTTTAATGTCGGTGGCCCGAACTTGTGAATCAAGCTTGGTATTATGTTTCGCTCTTCGTCTCAATTAATAAATCCACCACCCTTGGTAGGCTAGTAAGCCCATCTTAATAAGATTGTGAATTTTTCTTCTTATTTAGGATTTTTGTGAGAAATTACCAGCTTGCCTTATGTTTTTCCTCTCCAATGTTTTCATTTCCTCAATCGCGAGAAACTAAAGACAAAGAAGAGAGCAGAGCGGAGGAAGGTTGAGCTCCTTGCTTTAATTTTTTTTCTATATTCTTTTTTAATTTTAAACATCACGCTCAAATCTATACTTTCAAACTTATCTCTACTTTGTTATGTCATTGTTTTTACGATTCTTCAGTATTTCAAGTTTTATTAATTCATCTGCCAACATATATATCGTGTTATGAATATTAGTTTTTCTATTATTGTTGTAATAACATTTTAACAATTGAGAAGGGGAAAAATCCACCATTGACTGAAATTTTGAAAACCCCATATAAATTTGAAACTTCAAAACCAAAATGATGTACACATAACTGCCACCAAAATGGGGTAAATAACCCCATGTGATATTGCAAATGAGCAAATTATCCCTTATAAAAAATAAATACAAATTTACCTCTTTATGTTTAGGTAAATTGCTTCATTTTAAAAAATATAGAGGATAAATTACTTTTTTTTTTTTCATAGAAAGTAATTTGCTCATTTCTAATATCATAGGGGGGTCAACTGCTATTCACCCCCATCAAAATGCTTCTCGAGTGTAGTTGAAGAAGATATTCAGTGAACAGCAAAGGAGAGTTTCAAGGTTTTGTTCGAAATTTTTTATCAATTTAAAATGGAAAGTAAATAAGTTAAATGCACCTTATCAACGTTTACTAAAGGGAAGTAAGATTCGGTTCAATCCCAACTACACAATCAACACAACTAAACAACCTACAATTAATCCCAAATTTTTCATCATCTTTTTAAGCCTATTTATTTTGAATATTCGATCAAATGGATGATAGAATTAATCTTAATTAAATAAATGGTAGAAAATATGGGATGTATTGTAAGCGGCTCATCTGCTTGTATAATTGCCTCGAACAGCTCAATAACTCATCCCACCAATTTTGATGGGATGAGATATTGAGAAAATAGTAATTTTAGCCAAATTTGGCCCTTTATACCAAGGCCTTATTCACCAAAGTAAACAAGTTACTAGACTATACTATTTTTGTTATTCAACCTTATCAACCCAAGTAAACATAGCTCTTTGTACCGAGGCCCCATTCACCAAAATAAGCAATTTATCTTATCAGTTGAATAACTCATAAAGTAAACGTCAGTTTTATAGAGGATAAATTGCATAAACCCCATTGTTTTTAATTTTTTAGTTAAAAATAGCATGTGTTAATTTTATAGGCAAAATTCCCGTTATGTTTTTCGAAATAAAGCATACTCTCTCCTTCCATTAGTTGGGTTAACAACGTTAAAATTTTTAAAAAGTTGACCATTATACTTTTATTATGATAATCATCAATCTTCAATAATTAAAATGAATGATTCATATTTTAAATTATTTTATATATATATATATATATACATATATACATTTATATATGTACAATTATTATTATTATTTTTTATTTTAAAATTTTATTTATAAATCACAAAGGAAGTCAAAGCGTTGTTGGGCCCTTGTCACAAAAAATATCTACCGGAAACATTGGGGGAGGGGGAAATTGGTTCATCCCAATTGACACCACGTGCTTACGTGACAACTCCATGGGCCAGTCTATTACAAAGTCTTGGAATTTTTTTTGAAATGCCAATTAGGCCGGATTATGCAAAACCCTGCTGGAGGGGGAAGCCACTCATATTATATATATATATATATATATATATAATATATATAAATACTCCTGATGGCATATATGTTATTGAAAAAATAATTTAAAGTTTGATCAAGTCAGTAAGGGTATTTTGGATTTTTAAAGGCTGTCAAAGGTGATTTTTGTAATATTTAAAAAGATATGAATGATTTGTATAAAATGATAATAAATAAGAGGTGTAATATTATTATCCCTAATAATAAATTATTAAATATTAATTATATCACGTTTACAACTAATTAGATAGAATAAGAAAAAGGGTGGGGGTGGGGGGAGTCGTTATTCTTAAGAAAATATTTATTCATGAGTCGTTATGTTACATAACAACTCAGGAATAAATTTTTAATATATATATATATATATATATATATATAATATTAAGATGAGTCGTCATGTTACAAGTCTTCCTATTTTTGGCATAGATTTATAATTTTTTAATAATAAATAAATAATTAAGTCATTTCCCCTTCGACCTAGTATTAATTTGTGGGCTTAAATGGATAAAATTTCATATATTTTAAAAATGTCATAAAACTCCTATTTATTTTAAAAATAGACTAAAATTTTCTTTCTATTTTCTTAGATGTAGTCCAATTATCTTATTTCATTAAATATAACTAACGGCATTATCTTTTTTAAAAAATAAAATAAAATATGGCATTATATTCTTACTTCTTATAATTATTGAATTTATATTGATTATATGAAAGTCATTAGATTTAATTAATTAATCTTAATTGTTGAATTTTAAATTTATAAAAAAAATCAAGAATTTAGATTTACTAATTTTAACTATATATTATAAAAAATAAATTTACTGTTTAAAAAATAAATTAAAAAATTTAATCCCCCCTCCCCAAATTGGACGCTCGCTCTCCACCCCCATCTGCCACCCCCCACAGGAAGGGGCTGTAGCAAAAAGAGTAATTTCATAGTGAAGGAAGCACAAGAGAAAGTATTCATTGCTGTATGTGAGAGAATTTTCATTAATTGCAGAAAAGTGATTATAGAGATAATAGTCTGTTGGTGTATAAATACAACAAAGAAGAAAGTAACGGTGATCAACAAGACTTAACCACCTCTAACTAATTGCTAACTGCACAAGCTAAACAAAAAACGTTTTCTATCCTACTAATAAAGTGCTGAGAGCTAGAAAACAACTTTACAAGTAATAGCAATTTTATAAGAAGACTGTGAGAATATTAATAAAATCGTGAATGCGAGTCCTAAGAAGCACGACTCTGAAATGTTTTCATCTTCACAGGCTGCTGTAGTTATACTCTGTAGCATATGCGTACATCCCCCCCTCAAGTTGGAGCATGAGAGATCATACCCAACTTGGAAAGAAGACGGCTAAAAGAAACAGCAGGTAAAGATTTGGTGAACATGTCTGCAACCTGCTGTTGACTGGAACATGGCGAGGAAGGAAGGATGAAACCTCGTTTAAAATGGTCACGAACAAGATGACAGTCGATGTCAAGGTGCTTAGTCCGTTCGTGAAAGACTGGGTTTTCAGTGATATGAATTGCGGCCTTATTGTCACAATGGAAGGGAATGGGAGATGTCACAGAGATACCAAACTCGTGCAAAAGATAGCTAATCCAGAGCAATTCACAAACGGTAGTGCCCATGCTGCGATACTCAGCTTCGGCAGAGGAACGAGAAACCGTAGGCTGTTTTTTTTTTTTCCAAGAGACCAAGGAATCACCCAAGAAAATGCAATAACCTGTAAGAGAACGTCTGGAGTCGACACAAGAGGCCCAGTCTGAATCGAAATATGCAGAAAGCTGAAATGAAGAACCAACGGGAAAGAAAATACCAAGACGAGAAGACCCTTCAAATAACGGACTAAGTAAAGAGCAGCGTCCCAGTGAGGCTGACGAGGGTGTTGAATGTACTGACTGAGCTGTTGCACGGCAAACGAAATATCTGGGCGAGAGAAACCCAAATACAGTAAGCGTCCAATCAGCCGTCGATAACGATCAGGGGATTCCAAAAGAGCACCAGAATCAGTATCCAACTTAAGACCAGGAGGCAGAGGAGTGGCAGCAGCCTTCGCATCCTGTAGGTGACAATCGTGAACAATGTCTTGTAGATACTTATGTTGTGTAACATACGTCCCATGAGAAGAACGGGCCAGCTCCAGCCCCAAGAAGTACTTAGCATGGCCGAGATCTTTAATAGTGAAAAGATCGTCCAAATATGTTTTGACAGCAACCAGATCATCAATTGAGGAACCTGTGAGAAGCACGTCATCAACATAGACAATTAAAGCCAAGAAACAGGAGTCAGAACGCATGGTGAATAAGCAATGATCGTGAGGAGATTGTTTGAATCCATAAGCCTCAAGCTTAGAGGTAAGTTCAATATTCCACTGGCGCGACGCCTGCTTCAAACCGTAAAGGACTTTTTTAACTTGCAAACCATACCAGGATGAGCCTTTTCATACCCCTCAGGGGGGGTCATGTAAACTTCCTCATCAAGCTGACCGTGAAGGAAAGCATTATTAACATCGAGTTGGAGGATAGGCCAACTGTAAGCTGTAGCAATAGCAATGAACAATCTCACCGTTACCGTTTTCGCCACAGGTGAAAAACTGTCAAAGTAGTCTACTCCCTCTATTTGAGTATACCCCTTGGCCACAAGGCGAGCTTTAAATCTGTCAACAGAACCATCTTGGTTCAGCTTCACTTTGTACACCCATCGAGAACCGATAGCCTCCTTGCCCTTGGGAAGTTCAGTGAGATCCCAAGTATCATTGCGTTCAAGAGCCTCAATCTCTTTACCCATAGCCTCCCTCCAATGTGCATGCTTAGTGGCCTCCAAGAAGGATTTGGGCTCCTGTACCGCATTCACCTGCGCCAAGAACAACATATGTGCAGAACTAAAAGAAAGAATGTCACAAAGATGGGGACATGAAGATATATGATTGCAGACAAAGTCTTGTAACCAGTGAGGTGGAACATGTTGTCTATGAGACCTCCTAAGTGTTGGAACAGGAGAAGGAGAGGCAGGAAGGGAAGGAGTAAGATCAGTAGATTGTGTAGGAGGCAAGATTGTAGGAGAGGAGGAGGGTAGATAGTCAGGTACAGGATTAGGTAAGCAAGGGACCGCAACTGTCGAATCTGTAGCAAAAGGAAAAATAGTCTCGTAAATAGGACATCTCTAGAAGTAAAAACACTTTTATTTTCTAGATGGTAAAGTCTGTAGCCTTTGTGTTGATGACTGTAACCAATGAATATGCATCTAGATGCCCGTGGTGCAAATTTATCTTTATGAGGAAGAGTATTTGTGGCAAAACAGAGGCAACCGAAGGTTCGAATATGAGAAAGGTCGGGTTTCTTATGATGAAGTATTTCGTATGGTGATTGCCACTTAAGGACAGAAGATGGAAGACGATTGATGAGATAAGCTGCAGCTAAGACACAATCCCCCAAAAACGTCGAGGTAAATAAGCTTGGTGTAACAAAGATCTAGCAACATTAATGAGATGTTTGTGTTTGCGTTCCACAACACCGTTTTGCTGAGGTGTGTGGGGGCAAGAACGTTGATGAAGGATCCCAGAAGATTGAAAGAGAGCATGACAGGTATCATTCACAAACTCAGATCCATTGTCTGATCTAACCACCTGGACTTGAGTGTTAAAATGAGTTTTGACAGAAGCAAGAAAGGAAGAAATTTTGAAGGGCACTTGTGATTTGTGTTGTAAAAGAAAAATCCATATGGCTTTGCTAAAATCGTCTACAATGGTAAGGAAATAATGGCAATTGGTTAATGTGGGAGTTTTATAAGGACCCCAGACATCCAAATGTAAGAGTTCGAAGCATTGTTTACTGTAACGTCATGAGTAGGAAAAGGAAGCCTTTGTTGTTTAGCGATAGGACATATATCACACAGATTCCACAATTGAGGGTCTTTTATTGACTGAATATGTTGAATAACAGGAAATGAAGGGTGGCCAAGTCTTTTATGCCACAATAGAGTATTGGTAGATTTACTGGACATATTACAGTGTAAAGAATTAGGAATAGCAACAGGAATAGAATGACATTCAATGACAGAAGAATCAAAAGAGGAGCTGTCAATGATGTATAGCCCTGCCAGAACTTTACCAACAGCCAAGATCGTCTTAGTCTTCTGGTCCTATAACCAACAATGAGAAGATGAGAAGAGACATATAGAATTAGATGTGCAAAGCTTGTGAACGGAAAGGAGGTTATATTTGAAAGAAGGTATACATAAGACATCCCGTAAGATGAGATTATTATGTAAACGAACAGCACCAGTCAGTTTAACTGGTTGTGAAGAGCCATCAGGTAGGTGAACCACAGATTTGTTTATAAGTGTATGAGTGTGTGTAAACAATGATGAGTCTGCACACATGTGGTTAGTGGCCTGTGTCAACAATCCAAGAGCCAAAATCATTAATGAAAGAATCATGAGATGCACCTATACCTGCAAAATCTTCTCCTTGTGCAAAGTTTATTTGCAGTGGATCTGTCGTTGTTGCTGGCAATTGCCCTTTCATCAGCTTTAGAAACTCTGTAACCTGTTTCATAGCTTCACCAAACTCAGTAACATTTCTGCACCGTCTCTAGCCATCACATTAAAACCTCTAGTCTGTGTCCCTTCTTTTCTTTTCTGATCTTTCAAATCTCTATACCAGTCAGGAACACCATGTAACTTAAAACAAGTTTCTTGAGTGTCCCGTCTTTCCGCAATTCGAGCATGTGAGTGATCTTTTTGTCAATTAACCCCTTGCCTTTATGACCATTCCTCTGTCCATTCACCTCTGTTATTAGTCCATTTTGTGTGTAAAGCAACACCTTCAGAGTTATCATTGTTCTGCATATTTACCATCCGCTGCCTCTCAACTCTAAGAACCATAGAGTACGCTTTGTTAATACTTGGAAAGGGGTCCATAACGAGAATCTGATTTCGTATTCCATCAAAGCTGTCGTCTAATCCCATCAAGAACTGTACCAACTTGGTGAGATTATCTTCCTCTGCTGTTATCTTTGTAAAACCACATGTGCATAAACCACAAGTGCAAGTCTTAGTTGGCATGAGACACTCTAACTCATCCCAAAGTGCAGTCAAATTATTGAAATAATCCACAACGGTAGATGTACCCTGCGTGACTGAAGCAATTGCACGACGCAGCTGGTACACAAGTGGTCCATTGTTCTCTCCATATCTCTCTTCGAGATCCAACCATAATTGCCTAGAAGATTTTGTGTATAAAAAAGCCTTCGAAATTCTCTTCGTCATAGCATTTAAAATCCAAGAAGTGACCATCGAATCTACACGAATCCACGTTTATAAGCATCAGAGGCTCTATCTGGTATAATACCTTCCATCAATGAAGCGAGCTTCATTTTCGCACGAAGCGCGATCACAACTGACCTCTTCCAGGCCAGAAAATCTGTTCCGTCAAACGGAGCACTCTAGAACCATCCTGGATGGTCTCTCCATGGAGCTGCAAAACTCTGGCTCTCTTCGTTCAGATGTATTTGCAGTAGCATATTTTGGCGATTCTCGCCTTCAGTCGTCATTGATCAATTGCAAAACAAAAATTTTATACGGCCAAGGGTATGCAGAGACCTTCACAAGAAGGCTCTGATACCATGTAGCAAAAAGAGTAATTTCATAGTGAAGGAAGCACAAGAGAAAGTATTCATTGCTGTATGTGAGAGAATTTTCATTAATTGCAGAAAAGTGATTATAGAGATAATAGTCTGTTGGTGTATAAATACAACAAAGAAGAAAGTAACGGTGATCAACAAGACTTAACCACCTCTAACTAATTGCTAACTGCACAAGCTAAACAAACGTTTTCTATCCTACTAATAAAGTGCTGAGAGCTAGAAAACAACTTTACAAGTAATAGCAATTTTATAAGAAGAGACTGTGAGAATATTAATAAAATCGTGAATGCGAGTCCTAAGAAGCACGACTCTGAAATGTTTTCATCTTCACAGGCTGCTGTAGTTATACTCTGTAGCATATGCGTACAGGGGCGACGGTAATTGTGCTGTTCTGGGCGACGACAGTTCTGGGCACGCAGTTGCCCTTAATTTGGGCACGACGGACAATGTGTTGCCCTTAACTTTTTTTTAGTTTTTAAATTATTAAATTTAAAATAATTTAAAAAAATTAAATTAATTAAATCTAAAATAATTAAAATTTTATTTAAATATGTTTAACTAATACTAATTTAAATTATTAATAATATATTATTTTTATAATTATTAATATTTATATTTGTTAAGATATATTTAATTTGAATAGTAAATTTACTATATTAATTTTTGTATTTTAATATTTCAATTTAAATTGTGTGAAACTTAAAAATATATACTTTTTCATATATTTTAAGTAAATATATTTAAAAAAATATTTTTTAGATAAATTAAAATACAAACATATCACGATAAACAATCAAAAGATGTTCAAGCGAAATATATAAACACCATAAAGGTATTTTAGGAAAAATATCAAAAAATAACATCAAAATCAGCTAAAAACACCCTGAAATGAACAAAAAGTTCGTCTAATATACTATGTTACACGGACACTCCAAAAAATATCCGATGCAGTGTCACAGACCAACACACCTCGGACACGCGGATCGCGTGTCCAAAAAATAAAAAGAAAAAAAATGGACACGCGTATTTGACACTTTTTGGAGGCGTGCCCGACATATTTTTGACACTTTTTGATTTTTTTTATAATTTTAAAAAGTTTTGAGCTATTTTTTTTAAAAATAATTTACTAATAAAAATAAAAAGAATTGACTTACTCATCTCAACTACAAATTTTGAGAAGAATTAATAAAAATTTGGGAGATGGTCATGATGGTTTAATTAATTTGAATATTAAATATTTTTTATTGCTTATTTTTTAAAATAAATTAATTGTGTATATTTTTAAGTCATATTTGATTAAAAATATAGATGTAGGGACATGCCTATTTTATATCTTATCTTGATATTTTTTCTATTATATATTTTAAGTTTATGAAAAATTAAGAATACATATAATAAAATATATATTATATAGTAATGTCAATGCCTTGTCGTGTCCTATTTTTTCTACATTTTTTGTGTTGCTGCATTCATATCGTATTGTGTCCATATCATCATGTTCGTGTTCCATATATTATAGCTGATATACCTTCTGTTAATTACTACAAGAAAAAAGTATTTTCAGTGAATTTTACAAAACACATGGGCTAAAATATATTTTAGTCTAATTTGTGAGGTGATTTGCCTTTAGAGGACATGATAGTCTTAAATGTGGAGGTAGGGGACAGTTATGGAATTTCAAGTCAAGAACAAATTGGAAGACTTTTTTCTAGTTTCTTCAACACATACCTCTTCTTGGAGTCATCTAAACCAAAAACCCCTCAGACTTTCAGAGAATGGAAGTTTGAGTTCTGAAACCCCTTTTGCAAGAAACAATTGTTACAGTCTCCAGCTAATTTCTATGCATTGGAGAAGTTTTTTGTGTGAGGAGAATTAAGGTTTTTTTTTTTTTTTGGTTTTCATCTGTATGAAATTGAGCCCGGATTTCTGATTTTATCATCAAATAATGGAGGGTGAGCACTCTGAAGATTCACCGTTGGTGCCGCCGCCATTGATCACTGAGCCCTTGGAGATTGACCTCGAGGCCGGCCCTGATGAGCAAATTCAGTGCCGAATTTGCCTCGAAACTGACGGTAAAATTCCTTACTTTTGCTCAATTTTCAGTTTTTAGGGTTATGTTCGTGCTGCTTGTTGTGATTGTAGTGGAAAAATGTAGTCTTGCGGTGAGCTTCGGTTGTAGGCTTTGTTCAGTGTGCCTAGGAGTGCTGTATCTAAGAAGGGAGAATTGAGTGAACTTTCCGTAATTTGTAGCAAATTTCCTGAAGGAAAGTTATGTCAATGTGATTTATATTGTTGATTTATGATGCTGACTGGGTTTACTTTTGATTCGATTTTTGGTAGCCTTCTTGGTCTTGGACTAAAAGTAGACAATTATACCTAAAAATTTTGAGTTGTGACGTTTAAAAGCTTTCAGATTTCAGTTCGCTTTCTCCCACAATGGCTTGCTGTCCAACAAGCCATCACCTCAAGATTGTTCGATTTTCACTTAGGTTCTTTATGCTTATTTTTTTATTTCTAATACGTATTTTGAGAAGAAATTAGGCCTTTTTCTTTTGAATAGGAAAGAGACATGGCTTCTCTGAATAATGCTTTTGGATTCTGTTCCTTGTTTATACGCGCCATACATACTTTGCAGCTTAGTTATGTTGTGTTATTGGTGTTTTTAGTATATAGGATGGCATGATTAAGGAAAATCAGAGAGCTAAATTTCAGCACCATATGGAAATGAATTTGTTTGACATTCCGGCATGAAAATGGCATTATTATTTCCCAATAGTAAATTGAAAGAAAATTAGCTTGCTTTCAACGTAAGAGCTGAGCTGTCTCTTCTGATCAGTTGAATTGAGAAATAGCTCATCGCGGAATTAAAAGTTCCGTTTCATGTTCTTTAGATTATGGTTTGGCAGTTTGTTTCTCCTATTGATTGGTAGAACTGATGATGCACTACTTGAACATTTCCATTGATAGTATTAAATGGATAGTTCCTACAATTGATTTATGTAAATAAGAATGTTCTGTATCAGGTAGAGATTTTATTGCTCCTTGCAAATGCAAAGGGACATCAAAGTATGTCCACAGAGAATGTCTGGATCATTGGCGTGCTGTGAAGGTACGTATAACTGTGAAGTTAATTTTGTTTTGATCTGTCATTGTATTTGTAGTTTATCATGAACTAAATTGGTTAGCATTCTCAGATGATGCTCTGATGCCCCAAAAGATGTTATTTCTATCGTTCATGTGATGCTTATATGTTCTCATATTCTAAAGTTCAGCTGTATTATAAAATTGCTTACCAGTTCTTCTGATTTAAGCTGAACTTATCAAAGGATTGAGGCCCTCAAGTGAGACCATCCCTTGTTCTCTACTTGTTCATCATTGTGTTAGTTAAAGTTCGATAAAACTGTATACCCTACTATTTCTGTAGGTTGTTAGTATGATGTCATTTAATTCCTTTGCCTTCTTTTGCTTCTTGCAGGAAGGGTTTGCTTTTGCTCACTGCACAACTTGCAAGGCCCCATATTATTTAAGAGTCCATGTCATTGCTGATAGGAAATGGCGAACATTGAAGTTCCGATTTTTTGTCACTAGGGATATTCTATTTATCTTTTTTGCTGTGCAGCTGGTATGTTATTGGACTCTCTTTTGAATTTATTTTATGTTTCTCACATCTATTTTGTTACTTCTATGTTGTTTTACTCAAGAGTTTCTAGCGAGAAAGAATGTGGGTTAGATGTATTCCCTGACTAGCAACATGCATACTCTTTTATTGCAGGTTATTTCTCTACTGGCATACTTGGTGTATTTTATTGATAGTTATCAGAAATTTTGGCTTCGTCTGACCTGGGGATTTGATGGAGAATTTAGTTTCTACTACATATGTGGTAAAATATCTTGAGCTTAACACTTATGGTGGAAGCGATCTCCGTTTTCCTTATCCTTTAGCCTTTATCTTTTTTCTGCAGTGAAGTGGTGCTTCAGTAAATATCATTTTGTTCATCTTTTTGATACATTTATTGTGTATTTCTCAAGTTTCTCTTGGATGGAATCCTGAGATTGAGTTATGAATTGTAAGTTGTGTGGTTTACATGGTGAAACTGTATCACACTACATGTGAGCTACAAGAACACTTGAATAGCATAGTTACACCAACAATCTTTAAACATTTCCAATGTTGTATTTCTCTTTTGATTCAAAGAAGGGCTTGCTTCCCCAAGATGAGTGCTCTTAACTTACACCCCTGTGAGAAACAAATAATACGTATTTGCTTGTTTACTTCACCAGATTTCTACTATAGAAAATGTTTAATCACAGAACTTCAGAAAATTGCTTGCTAGTTGTTTATCAGAATGTTAAGTGTGTTAGTTCATTCTATCATTACTTCTATATTAGCCATAATGAAGGTCGCTCTCATTCTAGCGCAGCATGTTCCCCTTCTTTCTGCTAGCAGCCACTTGTATACTTCGCTTGATCTTTCTCAGTTTCTTCCCCTCTGTCTGCAAGAGTGTCATGTCACATGTGATTGTTGCACATTTATATAGAAAATATTTGCTTTGGAAACTTAAAATTTTTTAGAAATATGGTGCTCTAAGCGTGAAAAGCATTAGTATAAGCAATGTAAAAATAACTTATTATTTATATATATGTTATTTAATTTATCTGTTTATCAGCTTAGCAAAAATAGACTAAAGTTTCCTGCAGAATGCCTTCATGTTTCTCTGGCATGCGTATTGTAAGTGCATAATTAAAACGATTGCAGGATGCCTGTGATATATGATTCTTTTATATGGATTATGGAATGTCTGTTTGAGTACCTTTTAATGCTTCTTGTAGCAACTTATTTATCAATGCGTGAATTTTGATGTTAATGTGACCAAGGCACCCAATTGTAAACTTTATGCAGGAGCGCTATTATTTTTCGCATTGCTTGGATTGTCTGGATGCTTCATAACTTGTTATGATCGGAGAGTACGCAATGATCTAGCGCAACCATGTCGAGAGTTGTGCCTTTGTTGTTGCCATCCTGGGTAAATTATCTCTGCTTGCATATGTTATCTTTTATATCATAAATGGGAGTATTTTCTCCTTATTTCAATTTCTCTTAACATGGTTAATCTTTAGATGTAGAGATTGGTTCCGAGACATGTAATCTCGATGCTTCAAACATGACAGTTTCTGATCGTTTGTGCAGAGTATGTGCTGATTGTCATTTGCCTGGAACACTTTGCATGTGGACAGACTGTACTACATGCTTCGAAAGTTGTGCTAGTGCAGCTGGTGAATGTGGTTGCATGGGAGGTGCCGGTGAAGCCGGATTGCCATTATTATTAATAATGGCTTTAGTCGTGCTCGGTTTATTTACTGTCATTGGTATATTTTATAGCGTGTTAGTGGCCACAATGGTTGGACAAAGGATTTGGCAGCGACACTACCACATACTCGCAAAAAGAATGCTAACGAAAGTGAGTTAGCATTGCATTTCTTTTATTCATGTCTTAAAATGTCTATAGTTCTCACTTTCATGACATGTGGTATTTAACAATGCCCTTGTTGATAAAAACTTTTACTAGGGGTAAAATTATAATTTTACAGTACTTTATAGGTGCACTAGTATAAATAGTTGATAGGTGGCTTTTTACTGTAATACACGCAAACCTATCCTTGTAAAAGCCGATCTTGTACAATTTTGGACATAGGAAAATTCTCCTAACCATGTAAATGTTGTGTTTATCGTTTACTTTTTCTTCACATTTTCTGTACTAACATTCTCATATTTATGAATTAATGTGTTTTGATTTTCTATTACGTATGAATTAGGAACACGTTTCTATTACCGAACTGCAACTATCTCTATTGAAATGCGTTCATGAACTTCAATTTTGAATGCGCTTTTCTGTTCATCATTTAGGAGTATGTTGTTGAGGATGTTGACGGTGAGATGAGTGGAGCCGATTGGTCTCCTCCGCCTCTTCCCACGGAGCACGTCCAGCAGCTGAAAGCACTAGGACTTCTATGAACGGCCAGGTTGACTAGTGATGATATTCACAGAGACGGACTAACTCTGCTCCTTTTAGGTTGGTGTCTAAGTCTTTGCAATTTAATTATGAGAAATCAACAACATGAAATGCATTGATGTTGTTCAAATATGTTGATAATCTGGTATGAGAAAATGTATAACTTGTACTGAGTGTAACTGATATAATCCCTGTTTCTTTACTTTGTGAAAAAGGAAATGATTGATTGCGTATGTAATCTGTGAAAAGCAAACTCTAATTATGGCTAAAATTGCCGTATATAAGTTACACTGGCAATGATCTTCGGCTAAGCATTTGTGATGTTTGGACAGGATGTTGAGTCGTGTCGTAATCGTTGTTATTACTGTTTAGGTTATAATTGTCTCATACACAGTATTGTGTGTTTGTTACAGTATGAATCGTTTATTGCCTATTTGGGTAATAATCCATATGGTCTGAATCATTAGATCAGAATACGATGACATGACAAAAATCAAACACAGGGGGTAAATTGCATCATTTTAAAAAACACAGGGGGTAAATTGCTAATTATTTTTTCGTAGAGGGTAATTTGCACATTTGCATTATCATAGGGGATAAATTGCATTTTCCCGATTTAGGCAATTTTTTAATAAAAATATGTTCACATCAAGCAGACTGATGTGGGTAATGGAATACTAACATTGTGGATCTCGTATGATCTGAGTTACGAATGGATGTGTTTCTTTTGATATGTCTTATATTACGAACGGATCTGACTTCCATGAACGAGTCTAACCTCCTCTCCGCTGTAAGATCCTCTGTGCATTCAATGTGATTGGGGGAACGTAGCAAATGATGTATGACTAAAGTTTGCCAGTTCCTTTTTTATAACTTTGTAACTCACTTCGAACTCTTCTTTTGACTTTTTCATCTTATCAACCGATGGTAATATATTCAGACCATATCCATCTTATCGACTGACGATAAGAATGGCTCCAATCATACAATTATCTTTAACTGTGGATAAATATTCAACTGCCCTTGGCAAAATTATAAAATGCATTCCCGAGAAAGTTAGTGTAATGTTTCTTAAGGAGTATTTATGTAGATATTTACCATAGAGTAGAGATTACGCTTAAAATTACAACTAAAAATCTTAGTGCCGGTACTCATAATTTTACACCTGATCGATCGATTGAACGTGTTTGTACATTTAAACCTAACTTAATGAAAATGTGGATGAAGTTTATTGGTAATGATGTGAATGAAGAAAAACAGAAAATAGGGGTGGTTTCCATTACAGGGCACATTGTTTTAGCTGAAGCTGTTCTTTGCACAAAGACCATGAACCAAAGCAAAGCAGTTCCATTAAAGTACGGCTCCCTTTCTGGAGTAGTTTAATGTTTTCCCAGTCCCAGTGTAGAATAAGGACAATTCGAAATAGCACATTGTAACTCTGATCAGTTTTCCGGGAAGCAGTGTCGAGGGTCCGCATTCTGACCACAGAAACCAACCAGCTGGTCGGCCCACAACAAAATTTAATGTCCAAAACCAACAAACCCTCGAAAGAAGAGTTATGTCATCATCATCATCATCTTCTATAAATATCTTATTCAAACCCTTCAACGATCCATCATCATCATCATCATTATTATCATCATCATCTTCAAAATTTAAAGTTGAACTCATCTCAACGAGCAGAGACAGAGACAGACATTTGTGTTTAATGGCGGACATAGCGATGTTGGTTGCAGAGGAGTACGAGAGGAGGGTGAAGAGTTCGAGGAATAATGCTGAGGTTGATCTGCCGTCGACGTTGGTTTCTTGTGTCGGATTTCTTGGGGGGCAGATCAATTTGAGACGGTTTAAATCGTCTGTTTGGGTCAAAGAGAATGTCATGACAGTTCTAATGGCTTTGGAGACGAAATCCCAGATGAGTGTTGCTGCTGCCGATGGTTTCTTTTCTGCTTAGATTAATTAGACAGACAACCTCAAGAGTTACGTTTGCTTGCATCATGTGTACATATATATGTTTGTTTGCTTCTAATTATATTGCTTTCCTAGAGCTGTATTTCTTTTTATAAAATTACTCCCTTCTCTTTTTAGAAAATTCTTACTTGGAGTTTAACCAAATCAATCCAATCACAAAGTAAGTGTAATTACATAATTAATTACTTTTTTTAAATTATACACTAATCACATAACAAGTGTATTAGATCCGATCGAACCAAATTCGAACAAAAATTTTCCTTTCTTTAGTGTCACTACGTGCGTTTAGATGGAATGATTTGAATTTAATTGAAGATTTAAAAAAAAAGGTTAATTATATTTAATTTTTTTAAAAACTACGAAATTATACATTTCCCAAATGAATTACGAAGTTATACTTTCACCTTCTCTATATATTCTCCGTTTACACTTTATCTCTTTTCATTATATTTTTGTAAAATACGAAATTAGAACTTTTATTATATGGGAATGTTCAATTAGGGGTAAAACTAAAAAACAAGTTCATTATGAAGGGGCGGGAGTATAATTTTGATTTTTTTTAAAAGGGATAATTTTACATTTTTATAGGTGATATAAGTGTAATTAATCGAAAAAAATTAAATACATGATATTAAGATTGTGTGTATTTTAATTAATTAAATACATATGAATACAAATATATATATATATAGATAGATAGAGAGAGAGAGAGGGAGAGAGACAGAATTTTATTTCCTTATTAATCTCAACTTCGGGTCCTATAACTAACCACAGCCGCAGAGAACAACATTTGACTCCAACTTCTCACACAGATCATAACATTACATGGGCAACTCCGGCGAACTTCTGGCGCCATGGCCGGAGGACATCATTCGCGAAATTCTCCACCGTCTGCCGGTGAAATCCCTTGTTCGATTCAGCAGCATAAACAATTCATGGCGAAAGCTACTCCTGTCGAATCAAAGTTTCGTGTACTCCCACCTTAAACATGCAACAAACAACAACGTCAATCGCCTCACCTGTGTTCTGATCTACAGCGACTGCTACCCTGATAATCTCCCAACGTTTCTTCAAAGCGAAGACGATTTAGCTCACCACAATCTCGGACGTCGAGACATCCTCGTCAAGCTCAAGAACACGGCGTTGCATACTCCATTGCATCTCCGCCAGGATTTCTTGGTCGTAGGTTGCTGCAATGGAATTATATGTTTGTACAGGAAAGGGCTGTTTCCGTGGAACCCGGCGCTGCGCGAGTGCCGGGCTCTTCCTACCTGGGCAGACTGAGTCGCAGGCAGGTGGTTTCCTGATCTAGACTTCAAAGTTTTCGGCTATGATTGTCGGAATCACGACTACAAAGTCCTGAAAAAGAATAGGGGATTGAAACGGGCCGAATTGTACAGCCTGAATCGAAAAATCCTGGAAACTAATCAGTTGCGACGGTCTCTCCGTCAAGAACAATCCGTCGCTCTTCAGTCCACCTTCCCTGGAACTCGACGGGGGACTGTACTGGATCTCTGAGTGCATAGGCGACGGATCAGTTCGTTCGTTGATATCGTTCAATGTCTCTACAGAAAGATTCAACGAGTTCCCGATTCCCGATTCCGTCCCTCCTATCAAACCCTGTGGGGCTCTGGTAGTTTTCAGGGGATGCATCTCAGTCCTTACACGCAGGGAAGAAAACAGACAAGAATACGAGGTTTGGTCGATGAAGGAATACGGGGTATCGGGGTCTTGGACGAGGGCTCTTGTGGTAACACTAGAAGGGAGACTTAGAATTGGGTATCCGGTGAGGTTTACCGGGAACGGGAAAATAGTGGTGCAACGGCCGAGTGGGGCGTGTTTGTATGATCCGTCGCTAAAGAGGTGGGAGAAATTTGATATGGAGACGAATTTCTATAAGAAGTACAAGTTTTTCGTCGGTGAGTATGTAGAGAGTTTGGTTTCGGTTATGCCGCGGCGCCGGTGCCGGTGCTGGAGATGGCGACTGCTTTCTCCACTTGGGAAGTTTCCCAGGAGATTTTCAAGTGTTTCTTGTGCTTAGAGTAGTCACAATGGAGGTTTCTCAACTATTGGGGTAAATTGTAATTTATCTACCTGTATTAGGAAAAATAGGCAAACGACCTCTTGTAAAAAATAAAAGCAATTTACACTCCTATGTTTTTAAAATTGAAATTGCTTCATTTTTTAAAACACATGGGGGTAAATTGCTATTCACGCTACCAAATTCTTACTCCAATTATGTTTGATCAGACTTGAATCAATTTTATGGCAAGTAAAATATATTTATTGTATGATTGATATACAATTAAAAAAAAAATAACCAATCACATGATAACTGTATTGCTTGTAATTGAGTTGATTCGGCCCTCTTATTAGGTTTTGTTTTCATTCTTTATTTTGTTATCTTTTGTATTTTTTAAGTGAATTTTATTTTTAGTATTGAGATTTGTGTGAGAAATGAAAATTTGTTTAGATTAATGTATTTTGTGATATATTTTCTTATGAAAAGGTGTGACAATAGAATGGATGTGAATTAGAATATTTTGGAATAACTTTTTTTTTTTATAAAAAATACGTGAATGAAATGAAAAGGTGTTGAATTAGGATATTTTAAATGTAATATTTTTTTTTTACAAAAAAATATGATATTTTATTATATTTTTTTTGTATGGAAAAAGTGACGATAGGATCGCATTTTTTTTTTTTTTTTTTGAAATTATGGTCTAATTCCATAAAAAAGGCACAACCAAACATGATCCTCGGTTATGTTTGGCTAAGTTTACGAGCTTTTAAAAATATTTTATAAGATGTTTGAAAATTTATAAATTTTTAAAATTTGTTTAATAATTTTTTGTTTACAAAAAGAGCTTATGATATCTTAAAATAAGATGTTTTGGATCTTATAAAAAATTTTAAAAAAATAATTTTATTATTATTATTATTATTATTTTACATGTTACAAGCTCTATATGATTAATATTTCATAAGACAAAAAATATTCTCGTTATTTTGGCTATATATATTTTAATTTCAACCTTAATATATTTCACACTATTTTTGAGCAACGAATGATTCTCTCTCTTCCGAATCTGGACGACGTTGTATGAAAATTCAATATTAGATTACATTTGTATTAATTCTCATGTCAAATTTTTTATTTTTATAAAAAAAATAATCTATTAAATTTTTATTTGACGTAAAACTAATGTGTAATAATTATGGAAGTACTTTAAATATATTAGATACAAAACATGTTAAAAAATAACTACTTACTTGATCTTAATGGTATTATATACTTTTCGATAATTTTACCAATAAAGAGAACTATGTCGATGCCAAACACTTAAATCTCATAAGTTTCAATATCGTATTTTATTAAATGCTTTCAGAGTTTATTTTTAAGACAAGATTCACAATCTTACCAACTCCTAAAACATCTTATAAAATATAATTAAAAGCTTATAAAATATTTTAAATAAGCTTAGCCAAACACCCTCGTAAATTTTTTACCCGAATCAGATTTGGCCATACCAAACTAATCATATAGCAGGTGTCACACACTTATCATATGATTGGTTCAAGTTAGATTGAACTAGGTCCGGACTATAATTTCCCAACACCCTCTTAGACTATCAAATTTTCATAACCCAAAATCTTGTTTCGATTGTGTATCTAGGCATGGCCACCAACATTTGGCGATGTTTATTTCACATGCAGTTGTACTAAGATCGAAATTAAATATTTATAATAAAATATCCTATAATGTAAATATATTACATATCCACCAACACAGTTCCAACCTATGAACTCTTTATTTTTTTAAAAAAGAAAAAATTATAAACTCGTAATATTTTATTTTTTAATCTTATAAATTTCTTTTTGAAGAAAAAAATAATTTTTTCTTGACATCTTATAAGATTTCAAATATTTTGAAGACATTATGAACTCAACCAAATATCCTATAAATTTACCCTTGAAAGGTAAATACAATATTTTTTTAGATAAATATCACATGGCATATGGCCAAACTTAGAACTGAAAAATAAATTAAATTACTTAATACTTGAAATTTATTAAAAAATATTCGTTTGACAACATTTCGAACAAAAATCGATTAGTGCAAAAAATAAAATTAAAAATATTAAATTATTCGAGTTTGATGATCATGCTTGATTCCATTAAAACTCGTCGTAACTTGATTAGATCAATAACCAACGCAAATTAATTCAAATACAATTTTTCATGCTAGACAATAATTCAAACAAATTTGAACAATAATATATTCATCTCGGCTCGAATTATTTGTCGTCCCACACAAAATTATAGGTAGAAAAACTAATACGTGTTCTCTCTATTAAAAAAAAAAAAAAAAAAGAAAATGACAAACAAAAAGCCAATCTCACACTAATAAGAAGATTTTGAATTTGATCACAAGACCATCCAAATGCCATGTGGACATAAATTGTCCTTTGCAATGAGTCCAAAAATACTGATGGGGTACACAAAATTATGTGCTTTAATATTTGTACCATATTCATTTAAAAAAATAATAAAATAATGCTTGTACCATATTTTCGTAGGCATTTTAATAAGAAAATGCTTGTACATCTAATATAATTTAATTTCCCTGAAATTGATTGTACTACAAAAAAATATTAAAATAAACCCAAATATATTTTATTTTTGTAAAGTATCTAAAGATTTCAATTAATTCAAAAGAAAATTCTTTATAATATAAACCGACCTCGTTTTATTAATATGACAATTCAGTGGCAACACAAATATAATAATTAACGATTCTTGTCACTAGTTTCTTAGTGACAATCTCATTTTACGAATTTTTAGTTTTTTTTTTAAATTATAATAAGAACATAGTTAACAATTTCATATATCCATTCAAAAATTATCTAATTTCATCAAATATTATAAAAAGTATTTATAATTTTTTAAAATAATAAAAAATATTCATAATTATGTTAAATATCAAATAATTTTATTGAAATTTTGAGAATCAGTTTGGATTTAGTATCAAGATTGAATGCCAAAAAGTCCAATCATGATTGCAATTTCTGATTAATATGATTATGATTAATAATCATTTAAGTAAAAAACATATAAGTTGAATATTGGTAAAGGTGTTGGTGTGACTCAACACCACCTCATTCATGTCCCAACTGATATGATCCCAACTTTCCTTAAAAGGGAAAGAAAAAGGCAACTATTTAATTCTTTTTTTTTTTTTAATTTTATAAACAAATAACTAGATATTTTATTTTGTACTATATAATTGAGTGATACATATATAATAAATTAATATTTTATTTAAAATATGATAGTATTTGGAACTTATACTACTCATAAGAAAATAAAATATAATTATTAAATATGTCGAGTTATTTTCTATATTATTTTTTTTGGTGATGCACATATTAAATTGTGGTCGTGAATTTATCTGCATTTTTATGAAATTTACATTATTTTCATCTTCAACTTTTACATTGTGGTCGTGAAAACACAATTAATGTATTTTTTTTATAATTTTTATGTAAAAACTTTATATTAAATCTAATTAACTTTTTAATTTCAAAACGAAGAGAGTAGCTAAATCATCAAAAAACGAAAAAAATAAAATAAAAAGCTCAATAATAATAATAATAATTAAAAAAAAAAGAGAGATCCCACGAAAGAAAAAGCAAGAGAGAGAGAGAGAGAGAGAGAGAGAGAGTGTTTGGGCGTTTGATGGAACAGAAAGGGCAGCATCAAGAATCTTATCGAGATTAAGACATCTGACAGCAAAAGTCCCACTCTCAAAAATTCACTTCGCTGGTCCCTCCTCCTTTTCTCACTTCTCTCTCTGTCTCTCTGCAATTTGAGCTAACATAGATAAGCACTGGTTACTACCACAACTACACTCTTTTACAGCTCTACCATTTGCTCAAATGAACTGACCATCACCTCACCTCACCTCATTTCTTTTTCTTTTCAAGATCTTTTTTTTTTTAATTTCTTTTAACTCTCTCTAATTATCTGTTCTTCCAAGAACTAGAGATCTGCTCCAAATGTTTCGCCCTCTGCTCTTCTTCTTCCTCCTCCTGGTAAACAACCCCTTTCTCTCTCTCTCTCTCTTTTATTATTGTTTTTTCTGGGTTTAAAAGAAAAAGCAGAGCTGAGAGATGCCCGGAATGGCCTGGACATGATGATACTTTTCTAAACTTTTTTATTACACACTGGATAAGCAAACAGTGGGTTTTTGTGTTTTTCTCATTTCTTGTAATAATCGAGTTTTCTTTAAGGAGGGAAGTGTTCTATTATGTTATGGGTCCTGACCAGAGGCATCAGAGTTTGGGTTCTTGAAAAGAAATAAGAGCGGGCTGGTTTCATTTGTCTTTGTATCAGGAATTGTTGGTAGCGCATTTACCCTATTTTGGCAATAAGATTATAAAGATGAAGAAAAATCTCTTTTTTGGAATGTTTATGTTAGGAATTCGATTGAACTTGATGGAGTATGTTGTAATAATATTAAATGCAAGCAACTATTAGAACCAAATTCTGGTAAAAATGGGCTTTTGATTTTGCAACTGTTGTGTGTAGTTCCTGGGCAGCCAGAAATGTGGTAGTTTTGTCTGATTAAGTTGAATCCCGGCGTGAAAAAATTAAGCATATTAAGTTAAGAAGATGGAGATGAAAGTGAGAATTTAGCCTGCATCTTCCATGACAAGGCTAACTTCAGTTCCCAAGTCTCAGTTGAGGTTTGGAACTGCTTCTGTTGAATGACCACCTAAATTATTACATACGTGCCCTCACATGCTGGCGGTATTCTTTTTTGTCAAGTCCTACACGTGAAACTCTATTATTAAAAAACGGGTGGTAGTGAGATTCTATCCAGGACATCTTGTTTGGCCTGTACTCTACTCTAATACCAAGTTGAATTACTACCACATTTGAAAGTTTAAGCTGTTTGAAAGGAGAATCATCTAATATTTGATATCTCTAGCAGCTTCGCCTTGGCTTTGGTGCTTAAAATGGTTGCCGAATGCCCAAACCCCCCCCCGAGATAGCTCACTGACTACTCTGTTTAAAGAATGTATTACAATTATATCTTCATCTCATAGCCTTACAATCAATCATATTTGTCTGCTGTGCACACGAGTATTTCATTGAAAAACCTAGAAATAGCTGGCAAGGTATGATGGATTGAAACTTCAGGCTTCTTAGATGAACGGTGTAAATGATTCATTTCATTTTGTATGCAAAATGCCACAAGACATGTAAAGTGGAAGTTTTTAGCATAATCTAATAGATGCTTTGTTTAATTGTCTTTCGTTTTCTATTACAAAATGCATTGATGAGAAAATTTGAAATTTTGTTGATTGCTCCTGCAACCCCTGTCTCAGCTGTTAGGGAATCGGGCAAACGGTTGACACTTGGTAATCATGGGAGTGGGAAATTATCCGTCTTTTCATTCTTCAGTCGATTCTGGAGTGAGTATGTCGCTAATGGAGGTAACATTGGCATTCTCTCTATGTTGCTGTGATTCTCCATCTTTTGATCTTTCAAGAGATTATTTCTTGAGCTTTCTTTTGAAATATTAAAATATCCACTGCCTTATACAGATATTGATGATCCTGCATCATTGAACTCAGACAAAGTGAGTGCTCTTAGTCAACCCAAGGCAGGTACTTGCCCTTGGATCAAGATTATCCTTAGAGATAATCCGATGGCACTTTGTTTAACACTTGTTTTATCTTTATTCTTTACAATGTGGATCCAATATTTTCCTTAGACGATGTTATTTCTTTGTGTTTTTCAGTTTTTCACAATTCTCGAGAAAAAGGATTACTTTATGTTGGTTCCCTCTTCTGTTATTGCTTGCTATTCTATGAAATGCAAAGCACTCGTACTTTTTATTATAATTATAGCTACAAGCACGTACCTCATCAATGACTTTCCTAATATCTGTCCTGGGTTATTGTTGCTAAGCTCTGTTTGTTTTGAGGTAGTTGCTGTCTGGACTTAGTAGGATTATCATGTAAAAATCATTTTGATTCGTCATTTCTTTGGTAACAAGTGTTTTACTGCCACCATTACATGGCACTTTCATTAGATTTCTCAGTCGTCAGCAGACGATAGATGACTGACTTTTTGTTTAATTTTCTCTGTTGTGGACTAACAAAAGCCCGGAGATTTAGTTTTTACAGTCATCCTTTATGCTTGAGTCGGGATTCTCACTCTTAACTAACTTATATGATGGGGCTTTTTCACTGTTTTTATTTTCCAAAAAAGAAATTCTTTGATGTTTATGTCCAAATGCAGATTCCCGGAGGTTATCGTCTAGCCCGGCCAAAACAAGTTCCATCAGTCATGCCGTGGCAGGTATTCCTGTTTCCATCTCCCCCATTTATTGCCACTTTCAGCGACATAAATTCCTTAGTATTGAGAGACTGTGCCAAATTGTTTAATTAATGTGCTTTCCTTGAGAAAATCACGTGGAGTCCTCATTTGCATCCTGTTGTCAAGTGGCTTTATTTCCTGGACACATTCCTTATAACATGACAAAGAAGTTCGTGGCGCTGTGAAAATTGATGTGTAACATTACCTTCAACCACTTGTGTATAATCGCATTTTTTCGTTGCATGCAAGAGATAAAGAAGTTCCACACACCCTAAAGTTTTGGCCTATAAAGATTCCTATGGAACCGTTATCTCATAACGACTGCAAAATACTGTAAGTGTAGAGCCCGGCCAGGTCTGAACTGGTTTTGCTAGGGGCACTTTTTAAGTTTACAGGTGCCTTAGTTGATACAGTTGATAGCGGTTCTCTGTTGTATCTATATGATTATTTTATCTGAGTACGAGAAACTTGAGTGACTGATGACGAGCCTTTCATCTCTGAACCATGTAAAATCTGTGTTGTTCTGTTTTGATGTTTCCCTTACTTTTGCACATCTGTTCCTTGTTGATTTAATACTTTTCCACATCTGTTCCTTGTTGATTTAAACAATATCAATTGTTCTTGGGAAGTTGTTTGGGGGTCGGACACCACTTATTACTTGTGATGTTGCATCCAGTGGGCGGGATAGGTGCCAACTGGGGCTCACAGTCATCTCACCCTCTGCCACCTGATAAAGTGGTGAGGATGCTAAGAGAGAACGGCATTCAAAAAGTTAAGCTTTTCGATGCTGATTATGACACATTAAAAGCTCTGGGTGGGTCGGGGATCGAGGTCATGGTCGGAATTCCCAATGACATGCTTGCAAATTTTGCCGGCAGTCCGAAGGCTGCTGAAAAATGGGTTTCACAGAACGTCTCCCATCATCTCACCTCCAATGTGCTGATCAGGTCAGTCTATTGCCTCCTATGCAAGTTACGGTTTTGTAGTGTAGATTCTTGTGTTGATTGCTACGAAGGAAAGCAGCTGTTGAATGTGTTGAATGAACATGTTCTTTTAGAGTTTATGTTGGGAATTGCAAGAGTGACAAGCAAGAGAGCAAATCAAAACATACGAACACACAGTTTGACATGTTGTGGAGATGAATTACGTGGATGGTTTTGGCTTCTGTCACTTAAAAAAACCCATTTTCAATGATTTTATAGGTACGTAGCTGTCGGAAATGAACCTTTCTTGGAGACATACAACGGAAGCTTTCTCAGGACGACTTTCCCGGCTCTAAAAAACGTTCAAGATGCCCTGACAAAAGCAGGCCTTCGCAACCAAGTAAAGGTCACTGTTCCCCTCAATGCTGACGTCTACAACACTGCAAGTGGCTTGCCATCTGGAGGTGATTTTCGAGCTGATATCCATGATTTCATGATCCCAATCGTCAAGTTACTGAGTGATAATGCAGCCCCATTTACGGTCAACATATACCCCTTCATAAGCCTCTACACAGACTCCAACTTCCCAGTCGAATATGCCTTTTTTGATGGGAACGCTACGCCTGTGAATGATGGAGGTACGAGTTACTACAACATGTTTGATGCCAACCACGACACTCTTGTCTGGGCATTACAGAAGAATGGGTTCGGAAATTTACCTATAATAGTTGGCGAAATCGGCTGGCCCACAGATGGTGATAAGAATGCCAATGTAGAATATGCACAGCGGTTCAACCAAGGCTTCATGACTCATATATCAGGTGGAAAGGGAACCCCCATGAGGCCTGGCCCGATCAACGCTTACCTATTCAGCTTGATTGACGAGGACCAAAAGAGCATTCAGCCTGGAAACTTCGAGCGTCACTGGGAATATTTAGGTACGACGGCCAAGCTAAGTACGGCCTCAACCTCGGCACAACGAGTTCAGGAACTCTGGTCCCTGCAAGAAACGTGAGCTACTTGGACAGCAAATGGTGTATAATGAAGCCAAATGCAAGGCTCGAGGACTCTCAGGTCGCTCCGAGCGTGAGCTACGCTTGTGGGCTCGCCGACTGCACGGCTTTGGGTTATCAGACGTCATGCAGCAATTTGGACGCACGGGGCAATATTTCGTATGCTTTCAACAGCTACTACCAGCAGAACAATCAGCTCGACGAAGCCTGCAAGTTCAACGGCCTTGGGACGATCACGAGAGCGGATCCGACGGAACCTGCAGGTTTAATATCATGATCAAGCCATATTATGGTGGTGCAGGAAGAATTCAAGGCTTTTCTCAGAAGACATTGTCTTTGGCTCTGGGACTGACCATCTCTTTCTTGATTTATTTATGAGTTTGATGGTGGGAAGAGGGTTGCTAGCATTCAATGTGAAAACTGCCCATGATTTTTTTCTTCTTCTTCTTCTTTTTGATTTTTGTTTTAATTTGGAGGGGTTGGGATTATTAGCATTTGATGGGAAGTTTGTAGTGTTGGGATAAGATATTGTTCCCAAGTGCTTAATGCCTAATCAATGGAAAATTTGGAATTATTTCCAACTTATTTTATTATTAGAGCATCGTTTTTGTTGCATAATTGGAAGAAAAATGCATCGCAACCAAGAGACTGTAGGTTCGAGTTTTACGGATATGGGTATCAGTACTAAAAAATTGATTATTTTTTATATTATAATTCACTACGGCTTAAAAGACGGTGTAAATCAATACTATTTATTTTCTACACTATAGCCGTAGTAAAATATTATATTTTTGTGTATGTAGTCTATTTTTCATAACAGTGTCTTGTTTTTTATTTACTTTGAATTTTTTTGCTAATGTAAAAATATCGATATATATTGAATTTGTATTTGAGTTTGCATGTAATGTATGATGTAGTGATGAATTGAATCTTAATTTAAATGAATTCAACGTCTAATCGAGTCAATAACATTTAAGTAGATTAATATAAAATTTGTATAATTTAAAAAAAATTATAAATTCATTAATTTATAAATAATATTTTACTTATCAATTATATTAAACATTACAGGTTTTGCTATAGGACCTCTTGAGTAAAACAATAATAAGTACGTATATGCATATAAAAATAATAATAAAATATAAGGAAATAGTCATAAACATATAAAATGATAAAAGATAAAAAAAATGACTTAAATGATAGAAAGAAAATAATTATATTTATATTAAAAAAACTTCTTAAGAAGATAAATAAAAGTATTATAGGGTATCTATAAATTGATATCAATACAAAATTTAGTTTTTAAAGTTGTGGAAGATTTTATTTAAAATTATTTAAATTATAAATTAATTGATGTGCAATTTGAAAGAAAGTGTAAAATATAAAATAAAAGTAACTTAATAATGAAAAATAATTAAGAATTTAACATAAACGGATGGACGAAAGAAAGTAAGAAACTAATGATGAAAAATTATAATTAATGCAAGTTAATATAATTAACTATTTATATTTATAGAAATAAGTGTATGTGGCAAATTAATTCATCTCATACGATATGTAGGAAAGAGAAAAAATATTGTTGGTTTTCATTTTAAATAATATAATACAATTTAAATCATTTAACAATAAAATAGATTTCCCTACAATCCCTAAAGAAAAATATATTATTTCCCTACATTATAAACCACTACTCTTAAAACTACGACAGATCAATACTATTATTACAGTTAAACAAAATCGATGTGAAAATTTAAGTTTTGAATAAAGTTAATCAGTATTTATCATGATCTTTTTGCCTATGCCAAAATATTTGCTCCAATTCTTTGCTGTAGGTAATTATTTTTTGCCTCGTTTGCAGAAACAATTACTAACAGTCGTTGCGCAACTATGGTCAATTAGTAATTCTCCATAATTTTTTACTTCTAACACAATGATACTAAATTAGTATAGTTACACTCACCTCTCTTAAAGTTTGGTTTAATTATATATAAACCCTCTGTGATTTGAAAAATTACATCTAGTATCCCTAAGATGTATTTATCATCGAGTGATTTTCAAGTGATCGTAATTTTTTTTTCTTACTAAGCTACCATTTTAACGGTGAAATATACTCTCACATGCATTTACGTGTGAATATGTATAAGGATAATTTGATCATAAAAATATTTATTTGACCTACAATAAATCAATAATAAGTCAATTGCAAGTAAATATGAATTTTTATCCAGGTTTTTTTATTTTTGTACTATCAGCAAGTTCGATGAATTTTGACTATCGGGGCTTATTATTAGACGAAAACAGATTTTAGGGATACTAAATGTAATTGTTCAAACCATAGGAAATTTATGTAATTATACTAAAAGAAGAGGTGCAATTATCCCTAATTGATTATATCGAAAAGTCATATTTTTTTTGTAGCGAATAAGACAACGACAAACAAGCACAAGAAAATACTTTTTTTTGTGTTAGTTGTTGTCGGATGGAGAGACATTATAAGTATAGTTTAGGTTAAACAAAATAAAAGTTGGTCATCATGATCATAATAAGTGCAAAACCCACCTACAACAAAGTGAAAACTTGACTGGAATTTTGAATTATTATGCATTAGCCTTTTGCTATATGAGGACATAGTCAATATTAAAATAAAAGTGTTCTATGTAATTAAGGTCCAAGCTTTTAAAAAAGGATAGTGACACTTTAAATTAAAGGGTTAATTACAACGACCTCTCTTAAAATTTGGCATAATTATAAATACTTCCTTATTATTTGAAAAATTATCAATACCTCTTGAATTTAACGGCTGTCTAACAATTAGCCACATTGGTTTGGTTTTTATCTATTTTTTATGGTGAACTGACCAAAATATCCTTGTGGATTAAAAAATATAATTTTATTTATTTTTTATGGACTAAGTGGAATTCTTTTTATAATTTTTAAAAAATTTTCATCCATCTCGTTCGATTTCTTTATAAATTTTTAATTTTTTTAGAAAAATAAAAAATACAGTAAGGACAAAGTCGACAATTTCATACCTTCATCCAAAATGTACATAATTTCATCAAATATCATAATTATACCAAATCTCAGGGAGGTAGTTGTAATTTACTCTAAATTAAATGAGTAAGAAACTTGGCCACAATGTCTGCTTTGCTTTAATAGTAAGGTTGAGACGTGAGAACCTGTAAGTTTTATTAAGCAAAAATTCTGAATTTGAGTCCCACCTATATATCTACTTATTATCTTAACTTTTAATTTGTCGTAAGTTTCAACCGGGTCGGTCCAATCTGACCTGATTAACCCGAAAGCAGGACCATATATTAGGTTACACGTGGCTCTATTACAAGGATCCATATATATAGATTGTACAATTGGCCATAACTATATATACCCCATCTTCATTATTCACTGGATATGTTTTTTAAATTATTATAAATTTATTTCTATCCACGATCTATTCTAATTTAAGCGTTCTGGACAACTGGTGATCGGTGGTTTGTAGATTGTTTCAAAGAAAAACCCAACCAAGGATCTGGACGAGTCGTGAGTCCTACGTCTGGTTCCAGATCTGCAAGCCCTATGATCGAATACCAAAATTAATTTCTCCATAATACAAGTCCAATTGCTGGTAAAATATTAAGTTTTACACCCTATGTATATTAAAAAACCATTATAAATAAACTTTTACATAAAAAAGAAATTTTGAAAATGCTCATAAATTTAATGATAAGTGCTAATACATCTTTAAGAAAGTGAAGTCTAGACTTAATCCAAAAATTTTAAAAATACATAATATATTAGCTTGTGCGCTATGTCCACATTGTCAATAGCTTATTAAATAAATATAACCCAAAGTCCACGGCCGGTTTTGGTTTTTGTTGCTGATATTAATTATCAAAGCATACTCGATGATCGTGTATAATTTTAAATTTATATTATTTTAATAAATATATAAAAGAGCATAAAGGTAAAACATATAAACTAATGACAAATGGTATTTTTTTTTAAATGTTTTTATTAATTTTAAATATATATGAATATAATGTTTTTTTTATATAGAAGATGGTCTTTTTTTTAAAAAAAAATAAATATATTTGAAAGAATTTAGTGCAATTTTTTTTTTTTTTTTTATCAAACAAAGTGATTACTCTGATCCCTCACACTTAGGCTGTGTTTATGTGGACTAATTAGCCTTAATACTGAAAATAATATAAGTTAGTAGTGTGTTTACTTTGAAGTCGAAGCTGGTGATTGCGTGTGAATTCTTTCAAGTCAAGGGGTTGCCCGCTTCCTCTCTTATAGGCGATTTGAGTTCTGCCTGTAGGTAGTTTTCATATTGTACATATAAGTAAGGATAATTATATCGAAATTTGGTGTAATTACATTTAAATTCTTATGGTTTAAGAAATTATATATAACACCCTTAAGGTTTGCTTCCGTCTAACAAATAAGTTTCTCTGTTAGTCAGAATTCACTGAATTTGCTGATATTAACGAAAAAAAATGAGAACGGATTGACTTATTACTCGCTTATTGCAGGTCAAATATTTATTTTTGAATTAGACTGCCCTTATAACGGTGAAGATATACCTTCTCACATGCATTAACGCGTGAAGATATATGAGGGTAATTTGGTCATAAAAGAATTTATTTGACCTTCAATAAGTCAGTAATAAATCAATCGAGGGTAAATATAATTTTTTTTTTCGAATTTTTTTTGTTAATATCAGCAATTTCGATGAATTTTGAGTAATAGATGAACTTATTTGTTCGACGGAACAAACCTCAGGTGTGCTAGATGTATTTTTTCAAACCACATGGAATCTAAGTGTAATTTCACCAAACCTTAAGGAAGGAAAGTGCAATTATCCTATAAGTAAATATGGATTGATAATTTTTATAAAAATAATCAATTTAAGTAAACTGTCTATAATTAATATAAAGTTTTTTTTATTATAATAATTTATCATTTCACTCAAATAACTCATCACAAATTAAACGAGTCTTAATAATATTGAGGATGAGTAAGAGCACACTTTGTTAAGAGTGGAAGTGAGAGGAGCCCATCGAAATTGGAAGTTTTTCCCATTTGAATATCCATTAATTATGGTGAGTGTGGGCCTTATTTTGGACTGCTAAAACCGACTTATTTATTAAAATATTCTTTTAAAAAAATAATTTCCAACTCTACCACGAAATGGATAAAGTTGCAAAACAATTTTGATACGAATTTATTATTTTACCCATATTTGGAGTCAGTCTATTTCATTAAAAAATTTAATAGTTTGCCGTCGATCCCAACGAATAGATGTGCATAAAATAGTATCGTGGATTAATTGAAATGTCTCAAAACTTCAATTAGTTCATGATACTACGCTACACATATTTGTATTATATTTATAATAATATACTAGTTATAATCATATCTATGTATTTACTAATTATAGTTTTAAATTGTATTACATTATAAATTTTTATATAATGTTTTAATAATAAAAAATAAATTAATTGTTATATTAATTTTTAACAACAAATAAAATTAAAAATTACATATAAATAAAAAATTATAAGAACTAAAATATTGAAAAATTAAAATTAGTTACAAATTTTAATAATATCTGCTAGTCTCACACATGCGTCATTATTGCCGAGGTCTTCTTTTTTTTTCCTGGACCACTGATTCTTTTGGTTTATTTTGCTCTTGATCATCATAATCGGAACATTCTTGTTGGGTCTGTGACAAAAGATTTTAAGGGGCATATCTTGAACTACTACTTGTTGATTTGATAAATATTTGGGATATGCCTCTAATGTGGTTCATGGTTTAATTTAGTCATTCGTTCTTGTCTGATTTATTATCACAACTTATTTAAATATTTTTAATTGGTAAGCATGAAGAAAATAAAATAAAATATAATTATATAACTTTTAAAGAAGAAAAGGTATATTTAAAATAAAGTATGTTATTTGTTAAGTACCACAATAATTAATAAAAATTTAACACAAATAATACTTAACAAAAATAAATTAAAAGAAAATATAAATGCCCAAATTGTTAGTGTACTAACGACTTGGGCACTAAAAATTAAAATAAATAAATAAATAAAGGGAGTCGTTAGTGCTACTAACGACTCCACTTAGTTTTGCAACGAGTTTTTGCTCCCCTGTGTTATGCAAAAAGATAAAAAAAATTTTTGTGAAAAATTAATATCAATTTCACACCCACTGTTTACAAATAATAAATCATACTGCCTCCTGGTCAAAGAGAGCCTGATTCTAAGGGGGCAATGACTAAAATACCGCTCCTAATCAACTTGGTCAACCTATACCTATTAAAAAAACCTATAATATATAAAAAATATTTTAAAAAAAGTTTTATATAGAAAAAATATTTATTAAAATATACCTATAAAATTATTTATATTAAATTTTTTATAAAAAATAATTTTTTTTAGTCTGTTAAATATGCTCAATATTAATTTTAGTTCAATAATTAGCCCGTTTTTTAAATTTAATAAATTTTAAAATTGATGAAATTTAGTCTTTTAGTGGCTGAAATTTTAATTTTTAACCAAAAATGACATGGCATGCCTAATATTAATTTTAATTTGATAATTATGCTTATTTTTATAAAAATATTATTTTAAGAAATAATAAGTTATAATATTATATATAATTTATGTTATTATATTATATATATTATTAAATTTATAAAAATAAAAAATATAATTTTAAAAATATAATAATCATCCTCCCCCACCGCCTCCCCCGCTCCCCTTCTGTCGCCCCCCTAGACTCGGAGGCCACCGCCCTTCTACAGGGGTGGCCGAAGGGGGGGCCGGGGGGTGGTGTGGTGGGAGGACGGAAGGGAGCTGGGAGGTGGTCGTGGAGTGGGTGGGTGATAATTATTCTTTTAAAATAGTATTTTTTGTTTTTGTAAATATATATAATTATATATTTATATTTAAAATATATTTTATTATTAATAAAGTATCTATATATTATTTTAAAATTTATTAAATTATATATCTTATATATTATATCATATATATTATGGTGAGATAAGGATAAGATTATAAAAAAATATGTAATTTCAGACTATACTTGCAGTCAGGACGAGTGTACTACACTCTGGCCTTAGGAATTTTCTCTTATTTTTTTTATCATATGGGGTGTAATTGATATTTATTTTTATAGAATTATTTTTTTAATCTTTCTAATATCATAGGATTTTTTTTTGGATTTTTCCCATTTTGCAACTCTACCCATTTTGCGGTAGAGTTGCGATTTTCTTTTTTATAATATTTTAATAAATAACTCTGTTAAAACCCTATTACTCACAGTCTTCCACTTTGTGATCTAATTTTTTTTTTATTTTTATCAACTTACCATCTCATCAACTTTATAAAATTTTATACTTTGTCATTTATAACTATGTTTTAACTAAGTTTTTTGTTAAAAAAAATCACATGCAGTATACATTTGATATTTAAGAGTTATGTGATGTGATGTTTTTATATATGCACAACATGTGATGTTTACGCAGAAAAATATGGTAAGACAAAAGAAATTCAACAAAATTGATTATATATGACAAAGTATAAATTCAACAAAATTGATATGGAAAGACAAAAGAAATTAATTACCTTGTTTATTTTTTCTGAATTGTTACACGTTTTTTCTTTAAATAAATGCTGGTGAATTTGAAATAATTATGATATATTCATTGATGTGGATTGTCTAGTCATAGTACAGTGCATTCTTTTTTTTCTGATCACCTTTTTTGTTTGATAAGTGGACGTGTTTCTAAATTTGGTTCCATATTATAGATAAATCCATACATTACAACTTTTTTTGGTTAATTACACTTTTACTCTTCTAAAAAATGAAATCATATTTTTTCCCAAAAAAAATTTAAAATTACACTCACACCCTGCTGAAAGTCATTGTTTACATTTGATCCCTTTTTGTCAGGATTTGGACGGAAAATGTTGATATTAGCGTGTAATATAAAAATTTCTAATTTTACCCCCCCCCCCCCCCCCCATTTAATGTTTTATATAATACTTTTTGTTTATGAAGAAAAAAATATAACGATGTTAACCTCACTCCATATATATATTTATATATAGGTAATTTACCAATTTTGGGAGTAACTATGTGCAAATTCAACCATACTAATTAAATAACTGCTTCATTAAAAAATTTAAGTTGTTAGAGGAAAAAAATGATATTAATTAGTGGAGCAGAAATAATGTGTGTATTATATATATAATTAATTATAATAGGGTCCTTAATATTTGTTATAATTATAAATATTTACTCGTTATTTAAAAAATTATAAATATCTATATATGAAATCAACGAACATCTAACAAATATTCCTGAAATTAACGAACGTCTAACAAATATCCCTTTACAATTTGATTATGAAGACGGGTATTTGTTAGACAATTGTTAATTTCGAAAAATATTATAATTTTTTTAAAATAATGAGAATATATTTGTAATTGCGATAAATCTTACTAGAGCTTCTTGTAATTACCCTATATATATATATATATATTAATTAATTAATTAATAGTTGAAAATGCACGTAAATGGCTCCACACATCTTTATTATTCATGGAAGTGATCATGAAAACCATTATTTAGAGCTAAATGGATTGGCCTCTTCTTCATGATCACTACCAATGTCATTTTGACACGTATGGGGCCATTAAATGTAATAAATTATTTTCACGTTGGTAATTATTGAAAAATGAAGGGTATTCGTAATTATACCAAATTTAAAAAAAACATAATTTATCCTTAACTGTAATAAATTGCTCATACACTGATAAAACTCGAACTTCTAATCTCTTAATTATGGAATCTCATCTTCATCAACTAAATTATGCCTCATTGTCCGATGTAATCCTTCTGGTTGGGTTCATATTTAAAATGTTATTGAGAGAAGGGAGGCCAGGAATGATCCCCACATCCCACTTGGTTTAATTAGGGTTAATTTATTCTAAAAGTTTTCTTTTGATAAGGTCAATTAATTGTTGCATTTTTCATCCCTTTACTACAAACTAATAATTAAAGGGTAATTATATAAAAATATTTTTTCTTATATATAGATTATTTAACTACAAAAAGTATAACATTACTTAACCCTAATTAATGTTATAGTTAAAAAATAAATAGTTATTGATCAGGACAACACAATATTTATTGATCGTGATTTTTGCGAATGATCCATAAAAATATTTTTCCCATAATGGATAAGCTAAGATTTTAAATTAACTTTTAGTTAACCATCACCACAAGTATTATTTAACGTTTAACTATGGTTAATTGTCATGGTTAAAAATTAATAATTATAGTAAAAAGGCATGATTACGGCCACACAACGATTATTGACCATGGTTTTTGTGATTGTGGCTAATATAATAAGGCATAGCAAAAATAATTTTCATGGTAAATAACTTAAATTTTTTCATCAATTTTTATTTAATCATGGTTAATAATAGCTATTTACTGCGACTTTAATCCGTAGCCAATAATATCGTAGGCAATAATAATTTTTTTAGTGCGTGATTAATAGTAATTATTTAACACGACTTTAGTGTATGTTTCACGACGAATATGTTAAATTTTTTCAGTGATTTTTTTTTAATTATGGTTAATCTACACGCCTTCATCACCGTTGTTTTTCGATCGGAAAACTGAAAGCTAACTATTGAGATTTTGGACTATTTGGATGCATACTTCCTAAAATGTTTCATGCATGTTTGTTACCAGGAGCAACAAAATCAAGTTGTAAGGATTAACCTTTCATTTTATTTCGATGGTCGAAGTTAGTTACTGCGACTTTAATCCATAGCCAATAATTTCGTAGACAATAATAATTTTTTAATGTATAATAATAATAATTATTATTTAATACGACTTTTAATCTATTTCCCTTGCACAATAAAAATTTTTCTTATGTCTTGATATGCCAGAATCTTTATTACTCATAAATACGAGATTATGAATTTCAGCCTTGTTAAAATGTAGGGTTAATTATATTTAGACCATCTCTGAAATTGCAAATGACATTTTCTCTCATAAAATTTTTAAAATTGCACTTACATCGACTCCAAAAATTCACTATTTACACTTGAACCCTCTCGTTAGAATTTGAAACAAAATATTGATGTTAGCAAATAACTAAAATTATATGAATTTCTAGTTTTACCCGTAAGTTAACGTTCTCATGTAATAATTTTATACTTATAAGGAAAAAAATATAATGTTGTTAACTTCATTCTATATATATATATATAATATATATATATATTACATATATTCTTTTATAAGTACAAAAATATATATAAAAATATTAAATGAGGAAAAAAATTAAAATTTATGTAATTTTGTTTGCTTACGCCAATATGTTTTGTTTGAACCCCAACGAAGGGGGTTAGGTATAAACAAAGAGTTTTTTAAGAACGTATAAGAGTAAATTTAAAAATTCTTTTGGGGAAAATATAGTTTTGTGTTTTCAGAGGGTGTCTAAGAGTAATTAACCCTAAAATTCATTATAGAAAACTTAAAAAATATAATTAATTATATTAATGTTATCACTAATTATATGTATTGAAAAGAAAAAAAATTGCCTTGTATAATATAGCATATTAGTTTTTCAAACTTAATAATGACAAGAATTATATATATACTTCAAATGACGATAATTAATACTTGCAATTTTCATATCTTTTTCTTGTCTAAAAATTCATCTAAAAAAAGACAACAAAATATTTTTTTTTTTCAAAATTCTTATAAAAATTATTTAATAAATTTATATTCACAAAAAGAATCCAATAACTACTTCGTGAACATCAGCAATCCCCAACGAATTATAATAAACTAGTCGATGTGACACGTTGTTTTTGTATGTATATATAATAAATAATCTTTCACGCTTTAAAATATATCATAATGTAAAATATATAAATCAGTACATTACATTAATAAATAAAAAAAAACAGAAAAAAATAATTTATCATTTAGTGTAAATTTTAAAAAAATTAAATAAGTTAGTTATTTTATCGTTAAGAGTATTTTGACTTCACAAAAAATTAGTATAAGATGTCATTAATCATCATTTGTAAGTGTAGAATGATCTTTTATATATATATATATATATATATATATATATATTAATATAGATAAATAAATGGCTTCGGTTCTGAATCTATGTGAGTAGGTATGACGAACTTAACCTACTTCATGCACAATAACAATAATACTAATATTTTGCTCCATGTCTTATGTTATTTTCTCAAAAAAGTGTTGATATAGACATATAACGTATTCAGAATTTAATGTCAGATTGTCGGTACAAGAAATATAATATTTAATTATAATCAGTTGTCACAGTTACAAGTTTTTATAGCAACAGATAATTTTTTAATATTGTATAGTGCATTTTGACATGTACATTTTTTCTATTATTTAATAAACGGATACAGGTTTGCCAAACCCCCCGCTACAACAGGCGGCTTTAACAAACAGACAAAACACACACACACACACAATCAAACAACGGTTATTGGCCATGGCTTTTACGAGGGTGATTGAACCATTTGTCATGGCTCTTAACTGCGATAAATAATTATTTTTTATAGTGAAAAAGTTAGTATTGATTGAACCATAATTTTTAATCATTAATATTGTAATTAGTAGTAAATCTTTTTTTTTTTCTAGTTTGTGCAAGTAATTGTATTGATTGCTCTATATATATAGGATGAATTAATTACAACGAAATCTCTTAAAATTTAGTATAATTATGAATATTTTTTCGTTGTTTAGAAAATTATGAACACCCCATTGATTTTAACAGTCATCTAATAACTAGTGTAATCTATTGGTTTTTGTTAGGTTTTCATCTATAATTTTTATTGTAAACTGATCAAAATACCCTATTAAATTATAAGTGGATAATTTTTTAAAAAATTGAGATTGAGTGGATAATTTTTTTTACAAGTTTTTCCATTTATCTCATCAAATTTATTGATAAATTATTAATTTTGTTTTAAAGAAATACAATAACAAGAACAAAATCTATAGTTTTACGGCTCCTTCCCTTAGAGTTGGTATAGTTATACATAGACCCTATGTGGTTTAGGAGATCACATCTAGCACCCCAAAATTTTACTTTCGTCTAACAAATAAGTCCCTTCATTCGTCAAAATTCACTGAATTCACTGATATTAACAAAAAAAGACAGAAAAAGATATATATTAACTCACGATTGATTTATTACTAATTTATAACAAATCAAATAAATCTTTTTACAACCAAATTATCCTCATACGTCATAACGCATTAATGCATATGTGTGGAGATATATCTTCATTGTTATGAGGGTAGTTTAGTTCGAAAAAAATTAGTTGACCTACAATAAGTCAGTTTTAAGTCAATTAATGGTAAATATCAATTTTTATTTAGTTTTTTTTATATTCTCAGCAAGTTCAATGAATTTTGACTAATTGACGGATTTACTTGTTAGATGGAAGCAAATCATAGGAGTGTTAACGAAATTTTTCAAACCACAAGGAATTTACATATAATTAGATCAAACCTCAAAAAATAAAGTGTAATTATCCCTTAAAAAATTATATAATTTTACCAAATATTAATAATTATGTAAAATTTTATTAATGGTCGTCGTAAAAGATATTGCTAAATTAAGGATAGACCTAACTTTGATGCAAAAGTTAAGTGACAAAGAGAGCCAATGAATAGAGGGTCAACTTCCATTCTTGGCTCAAAATGATAGCCACACATTTAAAGCAATGTATATAGTAATAAGGAAAGAACCGAAGCTGATTATGTCATAAAAAAAGCAGTAAATGGGGGCTTCTGTCTTAAAATAATCACTTTATGACTTTTAAAAGATGTCATAATTTATTATTAATAATGTCTTAATTCAGTAGTTATGGACCTATGGTTAAAATTAAAGTCTAATTATGAAAAAATTTAAGATTATGAGTTTAAGTCCCATCAAATGTAGGCCTAATTATTTTTTTATTAACCAAAAAAAGAAAAATTACGAAAAAAATATTTTTTTTAGTTAATTAACTTTTTTATGTCGAGTCGCGGTTTCAAACCGCGACTCGAGCAAAAATTCTTTTTGCTTGTTTCAAAGGCTGACCGCCCAACTTGTGGGCGGTCAGCCTTGTTTTTATTCTTTTTTTTTTATAATTTTATTATATTTATATTATATTATATATTATATATATTATTAATTTATTTTAATATTAATAAATTATTTAAATAAATACATTAACATAACAATGATAATTAAATTAAAATAACGTATATAAAGTGAGATAATGTAAAATAAAAATTTAACTATATTATAATATTTGTATTTATTATAATATTTATAATAATAAATTATAATTTTTTAATTAATAAATTTTTAATATTGATTATAATTATTTAGTTATTAATTTATTATTGTCACGATTTTTATTATATAAATATATTTATAATTTATAATTTATAATTCATGGACACTCAGAAAAATTATTCGATGTAGTATCGGACATGTGTCGGGCTCGGACACGACATTGAAGTGTCCAAAAATCTAAAAAAAAGGGGGGGGGGGGGAACGGTGTAGGAAACGCCATGGACACAGCTATTGACGTGTCCGACACGTTCCGAACACATTTTCAATTTTTATTTATAATTTTAAAAAAATTTGGACTATTAAAAAAAAATAGGCTTAATAAAAAAGAAAAAGAATTAAATCACTATTTTTAAATTAAACGTATTAAGATAACATTACTAAAAATTGAGATATGTTCACGATTTAACTAATTTAAATTATTAAAAGTTTTCACTGATTTTATATATTTTAGAAAATTAGTCAAATCGTGAACATTTCTCAATTTTTTAGTAATTTTATCTTAATATATTTAGTTTAAAAAGAGTGAATTAATTTTTTTTCTTTTCTATTAACCCTAAATTTTCTTTTTTATAAAATAGTCCAATTTTTTTGAAATTATAGACAAAAATTGAAAATGTGTTCGGAACATGTCGGACACGTCGTGTCTGTAGCGTTTCCTACACCGAGTCCTCTTTTTTCGTTTTTAGATTTTTGGACACTTCGATGTTGTGTCCGAGCTCGACACGTGTCCGATATTACATCGAATAATGTTTTAGAGTATCCATAAATTATAAATTATAAATAATACATATATAATACAAATCGTGATAATAATACATTAATAATAAAATAATTTGTAGCAAATATTATTTAATTATAAATTATAGATATCTTAATTATAATCAATATTAAAAAATTTATTAAATAAATTATTATATAATATTATATAATAATATATATATAATATAAAATTAAAAAGAAAAAAAAAAAAGAAAAAGCAAGGCTGACCGCCAGTCAGCCTTGAAAATTTTCAAAGAAGCAAAAGAAACTTTTGCTCGAGTCGCGGTTGCAAACCGCGACTCGAGCAAATTTTTTTTTTTAAAAAAAAATTTATTGTCGAGTCGCGATTTCAAAACGCGACTCGACATAAAACCGTTAATCAATTAAAAAAAATATTTTTTTCGTAATTTTTCTTTTTTCAGTTAATAAAAAAATAATTGGGCCATCAAATGTATTGATGTTTGTCTCATTTTATGTGAGTGTTTGCCTCACTTTATGTGAGGTATATTATAATTTAGAGATAATTACACTAACACTCAGTCAAGGGGTATATTTGTAATTTTATAAAGGATAGGGGATGCATATTTGTATAATTAGATCGGATTTCAAGGGGTGTCGATGTAATTTACCCACCTAAATTTGAAAATTCTTCCTTGAGGTCTCGTCAAATTAATTATGGGAACCTCCCAAAAGTTTTCTATATTAGGAAAATATTAGCGCGGATCAAAATTGGTTGAATCAAACCAATTATAGAGCAAGTGCAACACACTTGCAATGTGATTTATTATTTTTCCTGTATTGTACACCAATCGCGATAAGTGCATTGCACTTGCTATATAATTTATTCAGGTTTTAGCCTGACCAGATCCGTGCTAGAAGTTTCCGTTATATTATACTTGTACCCTTTAGAGTTATTTAAATTTAGACTTAGATCCTTACAATTTGATGTTTATATATCCTAAGAAAAAAGATAAAGAGTCACTTTGGACCGTTAAAATTTTAAATCAAAACTTAAGCTTATAACACTATACTTAGATTAAAATATATATCAATTTTTGGCTCATTACTCTTGTCCTTTGAAATTTTTACCTTGCATAAGTTTCTTATTGTCAAATACAAGAAAATTCAACTTAATTTCAAAGTGGCTTTCTTGGATATAAGCACAAGTTCTAGAAGAAAATTTACTGTTGTCTACTGTTTTATTGGCTATGGATTAAAGTCGTGGTAAATAATTATTATATTAATTATGGTTAAACGAAAATCAAAACAAAAACTTAGTTTATCTACTATGAAAACTATTTTTGACGTGACTATGAGCTATGAAAATATTTTAACCACTCCCGCAAAAATCATGATCAACAATCATTACATGACTATAATCCAAAACTATTTACTATAATTATTTTATTATTAATTATAGTAATTAATCATAATTAAATATTATATTTCTTTTAGTGATTGTTGGTTTAATATATGATAACCCCTACAACAAAACATGGTTCTAGAGATGATTTTTTTTTAATTTCTAATAGTTAGAGACGGAAATAAAATTACATATAATAAAAGATATATTTTCAAATGAATCTCTGGTTCTATCTCAAAAATTGTATAAAAAATTAGAAGTATCAAATCCTAGTCATGTATATTATAAATTATCCAATGAGTCTAGATAGGTAAATATATATATATATATATATATATATATATATATATATATATATATATATATCAAACTTTTAGAGATACTTATAAAAGTTTGGATTAATTGTTTGTATGATAACAAATAGTTATAAGGGCACTAAATATAATTTTTTAAATTTAAGAGTTTATCAGTAATTAAAAGAAAAAATGTAAGTAATTATTTTGTGATATTGCAAATGAGCAAATTACTCTCCTGTAAAAAAAAAAAAAAATTGGCTATTTATCTCCATGTATTTTCGAAAATGCAACAATTTACCCCATTGCGTGTTTTTCAAAATGAAGCAATTTACCTCCAAAAACACAGGACAGTGAATTGCTATTATTTTTTTGTGTAAATTACATTTTACCATCCGAACTATGCCCGTTTTTACACTTTGACATCTAAACTTTTTTTTTTTTTTTGGTCAATTTGCCATCTCAACTTTGCGAAATTTGCACTTTACCATATATGATAGTCTTTTTGGTGATTTTTTTATCGAAAAAACATCACATGCTGTGCATATGTAAAAAAAATATCACATCAGATTACCTTTAAATATCACATGTGCATAGCATATGATTTTTTTTTTTAAAAAAAACTTGGTGAAAATAGTTATAAATGGTAAAGTGTAAAATTTCGTAAAGTTCAGATGGTAAGTTGACACAAAAAAAAGTTTAGATGCCAAAGTGTAAAAATGGTCATAGTTCGGATGACAAAATATAATTTACCCTATTTTTTTATATGAAGTAATTGGCTTATTTGCGATATCATAGAGAAGTAAATTGTATTAAACCCTTAAATTAAACCTCAAAGGAGGGTATTGCAAAGTTGATTAGTACGATCTTTTGCAAAATAGCACAAATTGAACAAGCAAAAAACACTTATCCAAATCAGGCCTAGTCGAACCAAAAATAATCACATAACAAATACAATACACTTGCCATATAATCTATCACTTTTCTTGAATTGTACCCAATCACAGACAGATGTATTACACTTGCCTTATAATTAATTCAAATCTAGCCAAACTCGATCTGAATTATAATTACAGAGAGCCCCAATTGCAAAAAGCTAGTCGCATTCAGTTAACTTTTGGATAGACCTGCACATGGCCGTTTAACTACGAGACTTACATTACATTGACACCCACAAGGTTAGGTCAAAAAATAAAAATATCTTCTATTTTTTATAATATTACAGCTACATCTTCAAATAATATAGTTGTAATCACAACTATATCTGCTATTCAAAAGCAAAATCTACACAAATACCCTTGAAAAACGTTACACTAATACCCCTCAAAGAGTGTAGCTGTAATTTTACAAATGACAAAGTGTTTGTACAATTTAACCTAATCTTGAAGGATGTCAATGTAATTTACACTAAAATATAGCCGTCGGTTTTGAAGAAAAAATTGAGCCACATACCTTAATTGCAGCATCTTTCCATCATTTTTTTTTTTTATTATTTTCACCTTTTTTTGCAATTGATTGGAAATGCGAGTATTCATATTTATATCAGCAGATTCAAAACTCGCATGCTTTTGTATGAAGATTGTTCATTTAAGAACTTGATCAATGGTAGAAAATCCAGGTAGAAGTTCTATTGTTGTATGATGGTTGTGGCTTCTTTGAGCGAGTTGTTGTAATTATGCCAAAATCTAATTGAAGCTTGTTGTAATTTTACACTTATATATATATATATATATATATATATATATATATATATATATATATATATATATATGTGATAATTGCACTTCCTTTCCCTAAAGGTTGGTGTAATTACATGAACCCCTGAGGTTTGAAAAACTACATCTAATACTCTTGAAGTTTGCTTCTGTCTAACAAATAAGTCTTTCCATTAGTCAAAATTCATCATATTTAATGATATTAACAAAATTAACCAAAAATAGATGACTTGATCTATTGCAAGTAAAAAAAAGATGATCACCGAATGCATTTTAACGGGAGTAAAATGATTTTCCACCTGCAATAAATCAATAATAAATCGATCGAGATAAATCGATTTCATTCACTTTTCTTGTTAATATCAATAAACTCAATAAATTTTGACTAAAAGAGGGACCCTATTTGTTAAACAAAAACAAACCTCAAGAGTATTAGATGTAACTTTTCAAACCATAGAAAACTTTTAAGTATAATTACATCAAATTTATCAATTATCCCTATATAATATGCTCATGACATTTATCAATTAGGTTTATCCATGAAATATTAGGTTTCGGATTGTGAAAAGGAACGTTATAATCACATTAATTAATCACAATGAAAACGGATCATTAGTACAATTAATTTAATCAAAGCTTATGAAATCTAACATGGGATTAGCAATAAAAAAAAAACCTTAGCTCTAGCAAGCAAGCTAGTGACATTATTTTTTGCTACACAAGTTTAGACAAACCACACACAACTAACTTAGGTACTCTAGTGGTTTATGGTTTGCTCAAATGCACAAACAAGTTGAAAAGAAAATTGCAAGGAAAGGACAGTAGAAAGTCTGCTGACAGCTAACCCCATTATTGTCCTAACCACATACCATCAACACCATTAATTCTTTTCAATGCATGATGATCATAATGCCTTAGCCACCTTTCATTTTATAAATCTTCAATTCCCCCCACTTCTGATTAATCTCTTTAATCTATAAGCTAAGTGATTTCTTGATCAGAATGCCAACTAACTCATCTTGCCTATAAATTCCCTCACAATCCTGCCGTTGCTAACAGCTATAACTCAGCAGCTTAAGTGTATCGATCAGCTACTGCTTACAGCTTATTTATTAAGTTTTCTAGCGCAGCATGTCGTCGACTGGAGCTAGCTACGCACACGTTTACGTGCAGCAGAAGTGGCAGAAGGAGAAGCTGACGAGAATGGAACAGGAACGAGGAGGCGAAAAGGCGATTGGCGGTAGTGTTGATGATTGTAAAAAGAGTGCAGGTAGCAGGAACAAGAAAGTTCATCCTGGCAGCTTCTTGTCTCCTGATTTGAGCCCGGGATCCGGAGGACGGAAGGACTAATTTAGCTATATATATAGTACGTGTGCAGCAGTTCCATGCAGCTTGTTATTCCAGCTTAATTTAAGTTCTAATTCTGCTGTTTGCTGTAGATTATGGCTGTGTAAATTTTGTGATTGATCATTTGTGTTTGAAGTAGTTAATGTTGTTAGATTTGCATTTTCATCAGTTGTAATTGTCGTCCTCTTTTTGATGTTGTTGTAATTAGTTTCATAAGCTGTTCTTGCTTCATTAGCTCTCGCGGGCATCGTAGTGAGAAGCTATTAACTCTTGGAGACTTGTGGCTGCTTCTTCTTACAACATATGTACATGATCAAACTACACCTAGGTAGGTTTTTAAGGTCTACTAAAATGTCATGAATTTGAACCGTCGCTATGTAGGTGTACTATAAACGGCCGAGGTCCGAATTATAGTATGCCGTTCGATACAGAAACTAGACGTGTTGTGTGTTGTTGGGACATTATTTATCAAGTCAGGCAATATTTCAACAAACTATAACAAAAGGAACATTCTTTAACTGTCAAATGTTGTACTAAAACGTCATGAGTTTGAACAACCATTGTGTTTCGACTTGCTATATTATGCAGTCGTATATAAATTGGTAATATCCAAATTACAGTACATAATTTAATATAGAAGTCGTGTCTACTATGTGATATCGGAACTGAATTAGTAGCGAAAGCAACATTCTTCAACTGATAAGTCATCTTAGTTTGAGTAGTTACGACGAGTTTAATTCGAAACAATTATTTCTTTTTTTAAAAGAAAAAGAAAAAAATAATCAAGATTTAAATTAAGCCATGTAGATCAATATATTTATATATATATATATATATATATATATATATATTTTTCTTATTCTGATCCAACCGACTAATTATAAAAAAAAATTATACAATTAACTTGTCTGGTTCTTGGTGGCAACTATTTGAATCACATGGCAAACGAAACAACTCTAACTACAGTTTGGATGGAATTTCCGACCAATGATTATTAACATGGCCCATGGTTTTGTCTTTGCTTAGTTGGCTTTTTGTCTACGTGGATTAAATTTTTTAGTACAGATCGTATTTCATTTTCTATTTCATTCAATACACATATTACGTGTATAAATTTTTTTCCTCATAAAATACATAACACTATTCTATACACATTACGTGTGTATGTCGAATGGAGCAAAAAATGAAGTATAATTTGCAATAAAAAATTTCAGTCCATTTACCCTATAAATGAGGGAAAATTTTGTTCAGACCTAACTCGATCGAACCTAAACCAATTAAATGGCAAGTGTAATACACTTGTCATGTGATCAGTGTACAGTTTAAAAAAAAGTTATCAATCACATAGTAAGTGTGATACACTTACTCTGTGATTGATTTGATTTGATTTGATCAAATTTCATTTGGGCAAGAATTTCCAATAAATGAGGTTGCTTAATTAATTGACTGGTTTTGAATTATTAAAAATCATTACAAAAGCAGGACCACTTATCACATCCACAAACAAAATTAATCCCTTTATTTAATTTTGTTTAGTATTAATCTAGAATTTAAAGTTTATCTTCCCAGGGATAATCCAATGGGGAGCCACCTCCATGAACATGCAATCAGACACAAACTCCAATTTTTTAATTTGGTTAAGGCACAATCACATCAGAATCATGTTTAAGACTTCTTGTAGAAAGGGACAGTTTTGAATTGTGGCCTAAAACTACGAAATTTTTGTTATTTAAATCAGATTTGATTGATTGAATTTAATCAATTATATTATAATAATTTTTTTCAAATTTGATGTAATTAAGAATATTTTTATTATTTAAAAATTATGAATACTTTCTAATATTTGATGAAATTATATAAATAAAGATTTGGAATTATTAACTTCGATCTTACTATATTTTTTTTAAAAAAAATTATAAATAATCAGGCGAGGGTGAACAAAAAATTGAAAAAAAATTGAAAAAAAAAATACCCTTGTTTGATAATTATTACTAATCTCTTAAAACTATTCATTGATCACATGACAAATGTATTTAATTGTTTAGGTCTAAACATACCTGATCTGAGCCCACCCACTAGGGTAAAATTTCATAAATGAGCTGGCGATGCACCAACTTTTTTTAACAAAAACTTCTACATTAATTTTTTTTAAAATTTATAATTATTATTTTCAAATACTTTCAACTTTTAAATTTTAAATTTATCCTAATGGTGAGGTGGAATTACTACTTTATCCTTGCTGAATTTTTTTGGGTAAATTACATCGACTACCTAAAGTTTAGTATAATTATCTGTACACCCCCATAGTTTGAGAAATTGCATCTAGTATTTCATGAGAGTCAAAATTCACAAAATTTATTGACACTAGTAAAAAAGTTGAGTAAAAATCCATATCCCCAATTAACTTATTATTGATTTATTGTATGTCAAACAAATATTTTCTGATCAACTACCCTTATACATCCTCACACTAAATACATGTCTGAAGGTATATCTTCACTCTAACAATGATAGTTTGATCAGAAAAAAAAAATATTTGACTTACAATAATATTTATAAGTTGATTGGGGGTAAATATGAATTTTTTTTTTCAACTTTTTGGTAATATCAATAAATTATAATTTTCTAAACCACAGGGGGTCTACGTATAATTACTCCAAACCTTAAGAGAGGACAATGAATTATTTTTATATAAATTATAATTCATAATCCATAAGGATATTTTTATTAATCACCATAAAAATTGTATTAACACCTGACGGAGGCTAATGGAATTGACTTGTTGTTAGACGGATGTTAAACTCAAATGTATTTGTATTTTTTTCAAATAAAAAAATATTTTATAATTATATCAAATCATCATAAAATTATGAAAATAATTGAATCCAACAAGTCCCTGAAAGATGGAGGTCATATCAGTATGGATGGCGACAGGGCGGGTTTGCCCGAACTTGAGACACGCCCCGATAAGAAAATCGCCCACCCCACCCCGCCCCGCCCGCCCCCACATCACTTTCTTGCTTGATTTTTAATTTTGTATCTTATATAAGCGACTCAAATTATAAATAAGAATATCATTAATAAATTTGATATAGTTAATTACATATTAAAAGTTAAATTAAATAATACAAATAATACATTCAATTATTTTTTTAATTTTTAATAAGTAATATCATTTAAATACTTTAACATAGTTTTCATTCTAAAAAAAATGTACAATACAAATATTATGTTCAACTAAGTTTTTATTTTTCAAAAAGTAATATCATCTTAGATGTAGGTAAATTTTAACATAGTTTTCTATCTACAATTAATTATACAACATAAAAAATACATTATCTAACTTTTTAATTTTTCAATAAGTAATATCACTTTAACTTTAGGTACTTTAACATAGTTTTTTATTTCAAATAAATTATATAATACAAAAAAATTATATTTCAACTAAATTTCTATTTTTTTTAATATGTATACCATTTTAGATTTAGGTACTTTAATATAGTTTTTGATCTACAATGAATTTTATAATACAAACATTTTTTTTTAATTTCTCAATAGTAATTGTTTACACAAAATTTCATGTCTGTAAAAATAATTACAAGATAAAAAAAATATGGACAATCGAATTTATCAATTTAAATATAAGTGGTTTACATACTCTAAATTCAAAGTAACCCCTAATTCTTTGCTCCGAATATTGATCCAATGGCTTGAAACTTGTTCTTGGATGTGTTGTATTATAATCTCCTCCGAATTTATGGAGCAAACTTTGTGTCACCTTAAATTTGGTATCTATATTTGATGATTTGATGCCGATGAAGACGTAGGACATTCGTGGTTGCAGTGTTTCTTTGTGGCAGAGAGCTTTTGGACTTGAGTCCCTTTGCATTGTTGTCTTGACAACGTTAATTTGTAGGTCTTTTGATTTTTTACGAATCAAACATTGACTTTAGATGACTTTTGTGACGAACTTCTTGACTTTTCTTTGAATGCCGTAGATTTTTCTTAACTTTTGCTCGAGAGAATTTTGAAATTTCTTGAATGCTCTCTTGCTTCAATCTTTTCCTCTACAATTCTCTATGTCTTTGAATTGTTGGAAAACACCCCTATTTATAGTGGTACGGTGGAAGAACTTTCCTTATTTACTTGATGATGTGGCGCAATATGATTGGTTCTTTGTGATTTATTTGACATTTGCTTTCATATTTGCAAGATACGATTTTGTTTTTAAATTGACTTGCACTTGCTTGATTTGGAAGATTTGATGCACTTGCCAAGAATATGAGATTTGACACTTGGCGTCATTTGATTGGTTGAAAAATAAATATTGATATTAATTAAAGTTATTTACTTTAGGAATTACATTTAATTAAATTCTCAAAATATAAATAAAAAATTTAATATTTAATATATTATTTTCCATGTGGCGCAATTTTATTGGGCACAAATTTAATGTGTCTACAGTAATATCATTTTAAATTTGGGTACGTTAATGTAGTTTTCATCTTAAAGTGAAATATATAATACAAAGAATACATTCAACTAATTTTTTTATTTTTTAATAAATACTATAATTTTATATATATTTTTGAGTTTAAAATGAATTATATGATACAAATAATTCGTTCAACTAACTTGAATATATACAGAATTATTTAAAAATTTATATTTAATATTATAATTTTCTAATAACTAATAAATAATAAAAAATATTAAAAATAAAAAAGTAATGAACGGGTTCAGGATAAAACCCCGAACACCGCCAAATTTTAATTTATTGGACCCGAACCCGCCCGTTCGAGTTTTCCTAATTGATTCGAAAACCTATAAAATCTGGCCCATAAATACTCCAACATATAAGCAAGCATGTCATAAATTATCAGGCCCACAAGAGTACCTGTAAACATATACCCAAAATAAACAAACAATCCTTGCAACTGAAATTTTTTAAAATGCACCTCCACGGTAGCTAAAACAGTGAGATTGCGTCTCGAAACTATGAGATTTGATATAATTATAAATATATATTTTTTAATTAAAAAAATATAATTATCTTCTTTGATATTTGCAAAATATTGCTAACCCAGTCGAAAAAGTATAAAAATACTAAAATACCATCGCTCTTCTCTAATAGAAAGAAAGAATATCGTCTAGAATTTGGTACGATGACGGAGATGCCCAAAATAGGTAATAGTCATCATACTAGTACACGTTTTTTTGTTTCTTTTCTCCGTCCTGTATGTCGTCTCTCCCATGATCGCCTTACCTCAGTCGTCGTCAATCTTTATTTTAAAGTAGCACCGACACTGATGAAGTGAACTAGAATACGTTACTTAAAATTTAGTTGAAATGACAGTTTATTTTTTTTTTTTTAAATGGCCAAATTACGTTGAAAGAATTTATAATTTGGAATATTATAGATGTAACTGCTTAGCTAAAACCAAGGACAACTTAAATAAGACAATAAATGAGTTGCTTAGTTAGTTGATGTTAGTTGCGCATATTAATTTAATGCCTTAAGAGAGTGGCCGTAGACTCAGGAGATTAATTAATAAACAAAAGGGTAAATTATGACAATTGCTCTTGAAATTTGGCATAATTACGAATATCTTCTTATTGTTTGAAAAATTATTAATATCTTCCTGATTTGAACAGACGTTTAACAATTATCCAAATGCGTTAGGTTTCATCTATTTTTTGTGGTGAACCGACTAAAATGCTCTTGTGGATTAAGAATTATTATTTTATTTATTTTTTGTTTAAATTTTCTAATTTTTTTATGGATTAAGTGGATAATTTCTTTATACTTTTTTTAAAAATTTCATCCACTCGGTCCAAGTTTAAAAAAATACAGTAAGGGCAAAGTTGATAATTTCATACCTCCATCAAAGAATAATATAATTTTATCAAATATTAGGAGAGTATTTGTAATTTTTCAAACAACGAGGGATATTCATAATTATGTCAGAAGTCAGGGGAGGTTGTTGTAATTTACCCTAAAGAAAATGGACAGTGACACCTCTCTTCCATGAAATTTGATGTATTACATATAAATTTTGTGCGGTTTAAAAAATTATATCTAGTATTTCTGATGTATGATTCTGTCTAATAAAATAGATCCATTTGTTAATCAACATTCAATAAATTTGCTGATTTTAGCAAAAAAAGTTAAATAAGAATCATATTTATTCATGATTGACGTAGTATTGGCATATTGCAGGTCAACAAGTCTTTTCTAACCAAACGATGTACCCTTAGAGATCTTCACAAGTTGAGAAGATATCTTTGTACTATGTACACTTATAGATCTTCACAAGCTGAGGAGATATCTTTGTTTTGTGTATTTTGTTGGAAAAGATTTATTCAATTTGCAATAAGTCAATAATGAGTCAATCGGGGATAAATATGAATGTTTGTTTAATTTTTTTGTTGATATTTATAAATTTTATAAATTTAACTAACGAAATGATGTATTTATTATATCACACTCCAAGGAAAGATAATTCAATTAGTTCCAAAGAAAATTTTATTGTTTGTTTGTTATTTTATTTTTGAATTATTATATTTAATAATAATAATTTAAAAACTTAAATTTATTTTAACATATATTTGGATGTGAGATAAAAGTATAATCATTACAGATAAATTTGGGAAGAGAGAAGTTCGTACAATTCCAACCAGTGTAACTATGTAATGAAATTTTTTTTAGGAAAAAAAAGTATTTCGAGAATTGTTTTTCTAAATTCATAAATAAATAACATTTTTAAAAAAAACTATGTCAAATCTCACAAGTGAGGGAGTATTTCCAAATGTTTAAAATATGCACTTATAAGCCTATTATTTAAAATAAATTTTAAAAAGAGTGATTTTATTTTACAAACGGTAGAACTTAAGTTGATTTAAATCAAAATATATAAGCAGTTTTCTACCAATTTCTGTAAGTTATTGGTGAAATCGTAAATATTAAGTTATTCTTCCAAACACTTCAAGCATTTTTACTTTTTTTATTTACAAGCACTCATAATTTTTTGCTACTGCATCACTATAAAAGCAAAAACTATTACAAACACCCGTTAAATACTTCCTCAGTCCCCCTAACTACTGCTAGGGTTCGACAAATATAGTGTATAGTATATATTAGTAATTACTTCCTAAATATCTTCGAGTACGGTTACATTTTCCCAAATATAAAAACTAAAGTAAATTTTTAAGAGGTGTGTTTGATTGAATTTGAATTAATTATGCAGGATATGATTCATTATCCTTTTGAATAGTACAATTTGTGGTATGTCAAACATTTGATATTACTAATATCGAATTGGACGTATTTAAATTGAATGAATAAAAAAAAAATGGACCTAATTAATTAATTCAAAATTAATCAAGTCCAATATATATATATTAGTATAAACAAATCAATGACAAAAAACTAAGTATTAAAATCAAAAGGGTAAAAATATACTTTGTCCCCTTAAATTATTCGTCGTGTAACAATTATCCTCTTAAACTAACAAATGCAACACTTATCCTTTACAATTAAGTTTTTAAACAATATTGCCCTTATATATATATATAATATATATATATATATATATATATATTTATAGTACAATAATTTCATTGCTTTAATAATTTTGCATTTTAAGTTTAATTAAAATTTTCTTAATTAAAAAAAATAGTTTATCTATAATAAAGTAAAACACAATTAGTGAGTTAAATAGTTCGAATTTTATATTTTTAAATTAAGACTCAAAGTTAACTAATAAGTTATTACAATAAATACAGAGAAAAAACTCATGAAAAGATTTTATTAAATTGGTAATAACATTAAGTTATTGACTATTTATTTTTTAGATAAAAATGAATAATTACATATCGGTTGTTTAACATATTTTCTTTTAAAAAAAATATGATAAAACATACTTATTCATTTTTTTTGGTTAAGCATATATATATATTTGTCAATTTCTTTTAAGAACTATATATATATATATATATATATATATATATATATATATGAGTTGTTGGTTATATTATATTTATTGTGTATTTACTATGTGTATATATATATATATATATAAATTTATACTTCACTTTTAATTTAAATTCTTCACTTATTAAAAAATAATTTAGTGATGATTTAATGTGCAAAATACTAAAATATATTAAAAATAATATATTTGTTCAAGGTATGAGGAGCATTTTTGTCCAACCAATGGGGTACGTGTTACATTTGTTAGTTTAGGGAGATAAATATTACATGACAAATAGTGTAGGGGCCAACGTGTATTTACCCAAATCAAAATTGTTGATAGTCATATATATTTTGTGAAAATATATATGACCTCAACCATGATTTTTAAAATTATAAAAAGGGTAAATTACAACGATTCTCTTAAAGTTTGTCATAATTATAAATATTTTTGTCGTTATTTGAAAATTTATAAATATATTATAAGATTAACAATCGTATAACAAATATCCTCCTACAATAGGCTGTCATGGGGGGGGGGGGGTGTATTTGTTAGAGGAATACCTTATACGAATGTTAAATTTGGGGGTTATTTATAATTTTTCAAACAACGAATGATATTTGTAATTATAACAAAATATTAGGAGAGTCCGTTGTGATTTATCCTTACAAGAATTATATAAAAAAATTTACAAAAGCTCTCATGAGGTTTGACATAATTACGAATATCTCCTTATTATTTGAAAAATTACTAATATCCTTCTGATTTTAACAACCATCCAACAGCTATCTCAATCCATTAGTTTTCATTAGGTTTTCATCTATTTTTTATGATAAACTTATCAAAATGCCTTTGTAGATTATAAATTAATTTTACCAATTTTAAAAATTCTATGAAATTTGTTTATGAATTAAGTGGTCAAGTTTTTACGATTTTTTTTTAAACAAAATTATTTCTTCATCCATTTTTTTAAAAATACAACAAAGGTACAATTGACAATTTCAAGCCTTAATCCAAAAATTGCATAATTTCATCAAATATTTGAAAATATTTATAATTTTACAGAAAATTATGTTGTTCGTAATTTATACTTGTAACTTTAGGGGAGCTCATCGTAATTTATCCTAGAAATGATCACTTTTAATAATTAGTGAAAAAAAATTATATATAAGGTGTTATTATAAACAATTAATGACATGTATTATAATAAACATTCTATTGACAACAAATATAATTATTATCATTGTTGCATTGCCATAAAGTTTTTACTTAGGAAAATCTCAATTTTGGTTCCAATATATCTTAGGGTTTTCTTCATTTTAGTCTCATTGAATAAAATTTTCTCATATTTTATCCTATAAGTTAAAAATCTTTTCAATTTTATTTATCATATGTATTTTTTGTCCGATAATTAACAATGCCGTTAGTATTTTTCATTAATTATTGCGTAAAAAAATGCAAATGAAGGCTAACATTGAGAAAATTCAACTTATAAAATACAATTATAACAAATGGGACTAAATTGAAAAAGACTCTACATATGAAATTTTCCCTTTTTGAAATATAGGTATTGCTAATTACCAATAAGTAATATTTAAACAAAAATTTTCGAGATAATTTAATTTTCTTAAAATTATATTATAATAAATAAAATAAAAATTACTATAATATAATACTATCATTAGTTAATTGTTTTAAATTTGTAATTAGTGCCCATTTTTGTTAAAACCAAAGTTAATTTGACCCCTATTTTAGGTTATTTATGTTATAGCATAAATTAGGGTGTCATAATTATGGTTATTATTAGTAATTAATTGTCTTCAAATTAGAGTGGCGCCAAACTTCTTCAAAGCAAATTAATTGCTAATTAAGAATATAGATTTATTTATTTATTTAAGAGATAATTATACTAACCTCCCCTTTTTATTATCCAAATATACAAATTCCCTCTTTTGCTATGAAAATTATACAACTTACCTTCTTAGTTTATTACCATTACAAATTGGTCCCCCCATTAGTCAAACTAACCTTTAGATATACTTTACACCAGTATTATCTATTTGTGGGCCTCCAATGTTTTAAAACCAGTCACGATTGATTGTGAAATTCTCACGGTGGTTGTTGCACGAGGAGGAATGATTTTTGTGGTATGAATTGAAGGTTTGCAGGAACAAGTAAGAGAAAGAAGATAGAGATTTTTCTGTTAGGCAAGAAAAGCTTAAAGGTGTTTTTACCTTTTTATTATTTTTTTTAATTTTGCCTAATTAATTATCTATATTTTTAATTTTTTAAGTGGAATAAAAGTGTAAATTTTAATATTCTGCCAATCAACCTTAACCGTAGTTAGTTAGAGGGGTGTATTTATAATTTTTATAGTAAGATGGAGGAATTTGTATATTCTCATACTAAGAGAGGAGGTCTATGTAATTACTCCTTTATTTAATTTGATTGATGCTCAAACCTTAGAGATATATTTATTAAGAATTATTTAATTTCAAGAAAAATGACAATTTTACCCCTTTACATAAATTATTTTATTCATTCATAACCAAATTATTTTCATGATCATCTTTAATTCTAAAATTGTAGGTCCATATGCACTATTTATTTATCAAATTTAGCTATTTTTACACATAAATAAGTAAATGAATTAATTAATATTGTATACTATGATAAAATATTGTTTGGAAAGGTTATTATTACTATATAGTAAAATTTAATACTTTTGTAATAAATTAACTTATTAATTAATAATTTAACTTTACACTATAAAAAGAGGGCTAATATGATAAATATATTTACTTATCAGTCTATTACACCCTTGTTTGATCCTTTGATTGAGCAGCTCAAACCTACGTTTCGAGTTTAAATTAGTTTTTATTTTCAAGATTTAATTCCACTAGTATAGTTTAATCTACAATAATTATTCTTCAATTGATTTCACTAAGCCCATTAAATAATTTTTAAATTTTTCATTAACCCAATTATGAAATTATGAATACTAATATTAATTTTTTTAATTCTAAAATAAATTATTTTATAAATTAATTATCTAATAATCGATTATGATAATTGTATGCAAATTAAGATGCAAAAAATTTGATGTCGTCATGTGAATTTATATCCATATGAACCATAAATTGTTAGATTAATACATAAATTTTTTTAATTCAAAAAAAACTTGATCAGACCTGAACCAATTACGTGATAAATAATACACTTACAATATGATTTATGTGTAATTTAGAGAAAAAAAAATCAATAATGATTTAACTATTCATAGCAAATATGGGTACAAAGTTATAATATACGGATATTTCAAAAAATTACACGATGCAGGATCAGACACGAACACGCCTCGAACATGTGTCAAACACGGCATCAATGTATCAAAAAAATATTAAATAAAAAAGAAAAAAAAAAGAACACAACATCGGACACACCACGTTTGGGAAGCATGTCCAACATGTTTTTTAGACACTTTTTTTTTTATTTTTTTATAATTTTAAAAAGTTTTGGACTTTTTTTTAAAATTTGAATTTAAAAAAGGAAAAAAATTAACTCACTTTTCTCAGACTAAAAATTTTGGAATGAAATTACTAAAGTTTTCAAGAAATGGTCATTACGATGGACTAATTTGAATATTAAAATTTTTTTATGGTGTATTTTTCAAAATAAACTAATTATATATATATTTTAAAATAAATTTGTTTAAAAATATAGATGTAAAACATACTTATTTTATCTTTTATTTTAATATTCTTTTATATAGCATATTTTAATTTTATATAAAATTAAAAATATATATAATATATATAAATATGTTAGTGTCCTATCATATTTTAATTTTTTTATATTTTTTTATCGTATCATATTCGTATTCGTATCATATACGTATCTTATAATAATACAAAGTCACTTAGCTGCATAGCTACCAAAATTAATGTATTGGAGAATTGGAATCCAAACAAATCTCTACTTCAGAAAGAACCAAAATTCTGATTCTCTTCTGAAACCAAAGCTAAAGAAAACAGTGTCGCAGAATTTGCATCACAGTCAATGGGCGTCTACGAGAAGCAGGTGGTGGTGGTAACAGGGTGTTCGGCGGGAGGTATAGGCCACGCCCTGGCCCGTGAGTTTGCCGCGCGGGGCTGCCTGGTTGTGGCGACTGCGCGTTCACTCGCCTCCCTCTCGGATTTCCAGGAGGATCCCAGGTTCTTCCTGCAAGACCTGGACGTCTCGTCCGACGAGAGTGTGCGTCACGCCTTATCTACGGTTCTGGAGAGGTTTGGGCGTATTGATATTGTGGTGAACAACGCTGGAGTTCAGTGCGTTGGGCCCCTAGCCGAGGTCCCTTTGTCCGCCGTTGAACAGACCTTCAACACTAATGTCTATGGTAAAGGATTCATATTATGGGTTTTTGTGAAGTTTCTTTCATTCTTGTTGATGGGTTTTTGGATTTGTTACTATTGTGTTCTAATTTTATCTGGAAGACTCTCTATCAATAGTATTTATTTGACCTTGGAGACCAGATCAGATTTGGTGGATATAGATATTTCTCGTGAGTAATCTGTTTGTTACAGGCAAATGACTGTTAGGATTATCAGAGTTTGATTAGCTAGTCGGGGTACTGAGCCTAGGATTGTAATTCTTTTTTTTACTTTCCAGTGGAGGATTTGTTTTTGGTCCTTCTTGTTTGAGAAGAAATGTTGATGGGAAAAGAACTAGGGGCATCAGCTATATTTTGGTATCATCAATCATTTTTTTCCGTTTATTTTCATCGTGTTGTGTGCTCAACTTTGGATCTGTTTAACCAACTAAAGACTTTTGATTATTGCAATGAAAGAAATTGTTGGGATTACTTTCTGATGGAGTTACAGGAATTTGTGTTTCTCCTGCCATAATGCAGAATAGAAGTGTTGGTGTTAATTATGAAGATGTAGGCACAAATTAATACTGGTGTTTGACATGTCATAATAAAGTTTATGTAATGTTCCTGTTGAAGATACTGGTGTTCCACAAAATATGGAAAAAAGAACCGTGCAAAGATAATGCTATGTCAGGCTCTAAGTTAGCACTGATGTAATGATGTCAGGGAGAAGAAAATTGTTGCCAATTATTTGGACATGATGGGCATGGAAATTCATTTCACCAGTAGGGCTCTCTATATTTGTTACTAAATTTTCACTTTCTAAAAGTAACAATAAGGTGTCAGTTGCTGAATATATGTGCAACCCCATAAGATGGAGACTGGCACCATCACTTCTACTTTTGAGTTATGTAGCAAAGGGAAGTGACATTTTCAGTAACCTGAATGCCAAGAAAATCTTCTGTAGGTTTTCTGTATTTCCACTCGTTCATTTTTTTTGTAGAAAATTCCCATGTTTTAAATCCTAAGTTGATGTCATAGGTTTTTCAATATTGTGGCACTAAAAAGTTCTGTGGTGTGGTTTGCAGCAAGTAGATTTGAGTAAGCATTATTTCCTATGTTTATGGCAAGTTCTCCTAAGCATTTTTCCCTGCTTGTTCATTTCGGGTCCATCTAAAGTTCATTGTTTCATTCTTGAAATTTTGCCTCTTTAAGTTATGCACTCATTCAAATGTATGTGCAGATATAACAATTTTTGTAGTGATGTTTGCTTTAGTACTAATTCTCAACTTTATTTGAGATTTTTCTTGTTTGCCTCTGGATATTTTGTTAAAGATCAGCATAATCAAATCCCTCATGGTTTCCTAGAATGTGGATAACTGTTTTCTTGCAGATTTAAATTTCTTTGTAGACTTAACTTATCTAATAATCATACACTGTAGTTGATTTCTTTGGCATGACAAGAAGATTTTTGTTTGTGTTGGATAAAGAATGTGCCGCATATTCATGTCTATAGGTACCCTGAGGTTGATTCAAGCTGTGGTCCCTCACATGGCATCTAGGAAGAAGGGGAAAATCGTCAACGTTGGAAGTGTCACTGCATTGGCCCCTGTACCATGGTCAGGTGCTTATACTGCATCAAAAGCTGCTATACATGCAGTCTCTGATACTTTAAGGTACGTGTTTATTGGCCATGTTAAATTCATTAGAAGATGGGACTTTGTGATGCAATTATAAAAGGTGGCAACATAACAATTGATTGGTGTTACGGCCGAATATTTGTTTTATTATGAAGACTGCCGTTTGTGGTTAGATTTGCAAACTTAGAATTTGTCTGGGCGATGCTTCTTGCCTTTGTTGGATTGGGAGATTTATAAAGTTCAATCATCCCAACGATACAACATATATTGGATGAATAGTGCCTGGGAGTACAAATGCTGGCATCTGCTACCCTTATTTTAGTTGAAATGCTCAAGTTCTTGATTGATTGAGAGGATGATCGAGTTGAACTTTCGCCTGTTTTGCCATATATCCACAATCTAGCACGTTGTAGTATAATATAGAGTTGTTCATTGCAGAAATTGTAGTATAAACATGCGACGTTAAAGTGTGATGCAAAGATCCTTAATCAATGCAGCTCTCCTTAGTCCTTAAGGATGTATTTATATATGCAGATTGGAACTAAGGCCCTTTGGGATCGATGTGATTAATCTTGTCCCTGGAGCTATTAAGTCCAATATTGGAAACTCGGCTTTGGCTATCTACAACAGAATGCCAGAGTGGAAGTTGTACAAACCATTTGAAGAAGCAATTCGAGCCAGAGCAACCCTTTCGCAAGGCCCGAAATCTACTCCTTCAGAGGAGTTTGCAAAGAAGACGGTAGATGAAGTGCTTAAGGAGAAACCACATGCTTGGCTCTGCTTAGGCCATCAATCTACAGTAATGGCAATATTGTACCATATGCCCCTTTTCATTCGAGATTTCCTTATAAGTAGGAAATTCAATTGCTGACTCTAATAGATTTCCTTTTCATGCTGGTGGCTGTAAGAATAAGATTTATTTATTTTCTCTGTTGTAATATTTCACTCACTATCCCCGTCGTTATAAAAGAGTTGGCAGGAGAAAATACAAAACAACAGGAGCAATCTACAGATACAATTTCCTCGTTTTCAGTATGGGAAAGCTAAATTGTTATTCTTGAGCAGAATATATTTACAGTTTGAATATGCAATCTATCCATCATGGAGATACGAGTTGAAGAAAAATGCATCATTCCAGGCTAAAACAACGTTCTCATATTGATGTAAAGTTTGAATGCATTAGAAAATTGTCAGCGCCTCCAGGTTACCATCTTATAGTTGCATCAGTATAACATGGAAGATCTTAAGACAATGATCGATCAACAAAACAAACAGATACACTGCATTACACTAATCTTGAAACAGAGAAATGAAAGCCTATTCATACCTGGAAATACGTTGGTTTTGATGCACAAAATATGTTTTGTTGATCACCGTAACTCTGTATCTACCCAGTCATCTAACAAACAAAATTTCAAGTTTACAGGCACTTGTCAGACTTTGCTTGTATGGTCAACTAACGTCAGGTCTCCATCACTGTAACTGATAAGGGTGGTACAATACACCATTCCAGATGTTGGCATCACTGTGATTGATAAGGATGGGTATAATACACCATTCCAGGTGCCTGCATTGGAGCTAGGGGCCGAAAACCAGCAGGTCCAGGTGGCGGTTGAGATAACGGTATAGATTGCTGCTGCGCTAGCGTTGATTGCTGATGGCCCATTGTCAATGGTTGCTGCATCAGAGGGACCATTGGGCTCACCATGAAAGACGGAGGGGCTGGTGGAGGCGGCCCAGGTGGCAAAGGAGGAAGACTACCATAATCGTATGAGCCGGCAATTCCACCCGATGGCTGCATATATTGCAGAGATGTCGAGTTAGGAATTGAATGATAGTGGGCTTGCGAGCTGGAAATTTGACCCGGAATTGAGGGCTGGGGCACGAGAATGGATTGGTAAGGGTTGTTCTGTGGAGGAGTTAGTTGTGGAGGCATGAAAACATTAGGATCTGAAATAGGCCGGAGGTTTTCGGATTTTGACATGGGACTGTTGAACGACGACGAGAAAGAAGTGGTTGATGTTGAAGATGTCGTCAGCCCAGCGTTTTTGGCTTCTTCAGCTGCAAATGTAGAAAGGACCGACGTCATGATGTACTGAGAGGAGCTCGAAGCTGCAAGCTTGTCTGCTACCTCTGCTGCAATTGCTGCAGCAGATTTTTTAGATGTTTGCTCTTGTTTTGCATTGGCATCTATTGATGTAGATGATGGTTTTGACTCGAATACACGATCTTCATCCAATCGCATCCGCATGTTTGCGGCCTCTTCAACTTGTGCCTGTGCAACCTGAAAAATTGTTTAAGCGCATATTTATTAGTCAATAGAACAATTTTGTGATATGATAGAGATGCAAAAACAACCGGCCACCAAGTTCTACACCAATTGCTACAAGCCAACCATGGTTATTGCAACAGTATGGAATTTCACATAAAACTAAGTAACGACAATTTCAACAGTCTCCAGTAAATTGAAAAGAAATCCTGTTACCATGCCAGCATATCATCTTTATTCGTGATACTTCGAAAAAGTGTCACAAACATAATCCGTACATGAATAGTCAAAGTTAAAGGACATTTGCTTTCAGCAGGCAAGTATTCATGAGCAGATCATATCGTGGATTAGAAGTAAACAGACAACTTTCTCAAAACCGGAGCACCACATGAAATCTAGGAGTACCAAGACAACCTTACAGATACTCTAGCAAAGTTCTGGAGAATCTTAAAACCAAAATAACTTGAGCAAACGGCCATTCATCAAACCACAAACCTGAATCTGTGTCCTTAGATTCTCCAGTTCAGATTCCTGGAAATCATAAAATCGAACATGGCATGTTAATGAAAGGTTCAAGGTAAAAAATAGCAAAGAAAAAGGGAAGTTGACTGGGGAGTGATCATGTACCTGCTCATGAAGTGCATCTCGCAACTCAGATAAAAGAACAACTCTATTTGTTTCAACAACTTTAAGCTTGTCGATGCATTGTTTTAAATTATTTTCTTCCTCCTCCAATTCTTTGGCTAGGGTTTTCCGTGATGGATCCTTTGCTGCAGGAAGAAAACAGCAAAGCTGATAGTTAAATACAAGGGATGAAACTATCAGGCATGAATAACAATGCAACAACAAAACTGCTGAAAGACTCGCTTGGATTCTTCGAGTATATATATATATATATATATATATATAATATATATATATATATATAGATATATATATATACAAATCTTTTCCTTCCTCAAGGTTTTTCTATTAACAGTGAATGATGTCCAGCCAAACCAACAATGTCTTTTCACTAAGTAACCAGCTTACCTTTCGTTAACGCCACATCAACATCTTTTTCCAGCTTTTTCACACGATGAACGGCAGATTTGCATTTACTCATTTCTTCATCTTCATTGGTTTGTTCACTGAGCACTGAATGAAAAGCTGACACTATCTTTTCCACCGTACCACCAATGCTCAATTTCTGGTTTCAGGAAAAATGTTTCAGGTCTAAGAATCAAAAGATGATGCCCAATTATTTAAAATTATGTCACAGATGCCAAGAAGGTAAATAAAAGACCTACGTAATGCGTGAAAATGGTAAATCTTACCGTCCTGATAGATCGTGAATCCTTTTTAACTATTCTCACGGAACGAGAGCGTTTCTTCTTGAACTCCAAAGGTGGAGGCAATTCTTCTCCAAGCATTGCATCTTTAAGGCTTTGGGCAACCCACCTTTCCCAAGCATTTTCAACAACTCCCCCTTACCCACCTATTCATATGAGTCAAGATTGTCATGCATTACAACAAAGCAATATAAACAAGCATTTTCAACAACTCCAAACCTACTCGATTATCTGATGTTCATATGTCAAGAATCATGATTGATAGTTATGACGTTACAAAGCAATATATAAAATGACAATTCAAATTTCGAATAGTTCAGTATAGGGTCTTGCTCCATCAAACAAAAGTATATGAAAATAATCAACTTTACCAATTTGGGGTAGTGGAGAAACAAGATGTAAGAGTAGCAATGCTCTTATATTCAAACAAGACAGTAAGAAAGCTCACCAGTCTGGATACTACATTCTTTCCACGATCGTCGCCTTTATTTGCTACCTCCTTCAATGCTGAAGGAAGAACCTTCCAGAACTCGGTGACGAATTCATTTCCTTTTCGTTTGCTGTTCTGCAGTATATCATTCGCAAGGTACAGAAGAGGTACTTTCTGGGCCATATCCGAACTGTGGAATTGTTTATCCCATGTTGCAACAACCAGTTCTGCTTTGCTACGGTGAAATATGCACCAGTGCGATAAAGCTATACCAAATGTCAAGGTAAAAATAGTATAACCATGAATTATTTGCAAACAAAATCGAATGATATCATAGAATTATTTCCCTGTAAGATGGACCTCTAAGAGTAACTATATAAAACTGTAAACTAAAATAGTATGAAACTGAAAGTTTATGCACTTTCCATCTCCGGAATGAAGGAAACGGAAAAATGACTGGCAGTGGCTTATGCCATTTAATAAATGCCACATAACATTTCTCACATCTAAAAGAATCCAAAAGTATTTCCGACATCCAGATTTGACATTTACGCCCATATTTAACCAAATCACATCCAGAAATGGTGGCAATAGAGTACTCACTAGTAACAAAGATGCCATGGCGCAAGGGTCCCCTGGAGCCATGGCACACGGCACACGGCACACAGCGCACGGCGCGGCGCCCGCCATTTTAAAGCACAGAGCACATGTTCAAACAAAATCATATATTTCGTACATCAATATATATTCACAACAATAATGCACAAATAATTAAATATAAAAATTAGAAATTATTTTAATCATCGTACCATAAAAGAAATTTGCAAAATAACAAGTCTTATGGGGGGGTGGAAGAGTTCAAAACATGCAAGATGATTAAATAAATCCTACATGTTCATTGTAAAACATCCATCAATCAAAATCCAAATCCTCCCCATTCCCATTATCATCACCATCATTCTTTTTATTTTCTCTGCTGCATTTTTTTCTCTCTTTTGCAACGAAAAGCCCTAATTTTTCAGCCCTTATTTTGTCCAAAAAGCGCAGCCTTTATTTACATTGGGCCCAATGTTTGAAAAAAAAAACTAGGCGAAGCCCAGTTTTTGAAAATAACTGGGCGAAGGGCCCCAGCCCTTTTAAGAGAGGTGCGCTATGCATGGCAAATGTCGCGCGCCATTCGTAAACTCAGCGCCTTTTTTATAAAATGGCGCTGAGATTGCGCCATGTGCGCCATGCATCATGGCGCGCCATTAACCACTATGGAACAGTCAAAGAAATTAATTGTAATGAGGCTATCTATCACAAGAGAAAGAAGCAAATCAATGCTCACGAAAAAGCATTACTGCATAAAGTTTCTACAATCAGCATAACTTCCCCAAATCTGGCAAGTTTCAAATCGCAACCATAACATATTCAAGATTTTATATAACAGATTCCAAATTAAGGCATCCCATATTCTCGAACGGCAGTGCATACCATCGATTCTCTAATAATACTTTCTCGTGTTCTAAATTAACAAATGGATGATCTGGGAATGAATATCCAATTCATCATTTCATTAATTTGTGGTAAGCAAATACCAAAGATATTCAAGGAAAACAGGACATGCAACCAAATATAGCATTACATAACACACAAAAGAAACTCACGGGTAAGAAATGCCGAATTGACTGAAATTTATCAAAACCATAAAAAAATATATGAGAAACCAAACCGCATGCTACAGAACAGATAGGTCTACCGCCTACGTAGTAAGAAACATTGCTTGAGCATAAGTTCCACGAACAGTCATCGTGAATTCAAAAACAGTATACTCTTGTCTGGTTTTCTCTTTATCAATAAACCAAAAATAAAATCCTATTGTAACTGAATAGAACCATCAGAGGAAGTAAAGTTATCCAGGAAAGATTAATTGCAACAAGCAAGAACACCAATTTCTCAATCAATTCCAATCCTTTATAACTAAAGCAGAGTATCAAAATAGATTGCATCAGTTTCACATCATTCAATTAATTAAGACACGCGCGCGCACACACACACATGTATGGACTCGTTTCTGTCGATTAAATTAAAGCTGGAAAAAAAAGAAAGAAAGAAAAGCAACGCATGCAGAAGTTTTCTGCCAGAAGAGAAATGTACAAACCAAAGATTCATCAAGAGCATGAACAAAATAAGTTGAGGATACTTTCGATACATTGCTGAGTGCTATTGAGCTTTGAAAGCTTGTCGGCAAGTATCTGTTCACTGAAAACACTATTCATCCCAACTCAATCAATGCCCTCCCTCCACCACCGCCACTTTCCACTTCACGGAAACAACTATATATATGTATATCTTCGTGTATCTATATAGATACAAGCACCATAGAACCCAAAAGACCAATTGAATTCCAGATAAAAACCCTAAATCAAATATAAAAAACCGAAAGATTTGATTTTTAACATAAACAACCAAAAGGGTCGCCGCAAAAATCACCAATTTAACAAATGCAGTGACGAAATGTGAAGGGGGAGGAAAATTAACTGAGTTGCATTGGGATAAAATCAAAACAAGAAACCGAAAAAGCACAAGTCTTTTCAAACCAAAGCAAAATCAAAAAAGGTGGGCAGAAAGAAACTTGCAGAAACAGAGGTTTCCATAGAGCCATGAGGGAAATTCAGAGAAATCAAGAACTGTGTACAGCTATGTGACAAACCCTAACAAATTCTTGGTGAGGTTTTGGAGAGGGGTTGATGTGGGGATTTATACAGAGAAGAGAAGCACACAGAATGTGAAGGTGAGTGGTGCTTTTTGGTATGTGTAGTGTGCTGCAGAGGGAGATTAGGAGAATTTGAGTTTGGGGTTATGTATGTATTACCCAGTGTGTGTTGTGTGTGAAAATGTGTGTTTTTCAAAGAGAGGATGTAAGCAAAAATTTTGGGGGTATTTTTGGCTATATATGTCATGTGCACGTGTGTTTTTATTGTTACAGATGAGCATCTTCTGTCTTCACTCACATTTGGTATGAATTTGAATTTTTTATCATAAAAAAAAATTTTATTTCTAATTTTATTCGTATAATATTATTAAAATCGCCTTCAAATAGAAAAAATATTTAGTCCATGCATGATAATTTATTTTTTTTCCCCTAGTGAATATTATTGATGGAGTAACTAATATAAATCCTAAGGCTTTTTCTTGAAATTTGAATTTGATAAATAAACATATCCACAATATGAACTATTGTATTGGTAATATGATTCTCACATATCATTTGGCAAAATTAAATATTTTTTTCTCATGAATTTTGTGATGATTACACTCACCTTCATTAAAGTTTTGTATAATTACACATAAATCCCATATAGTTTGAAAAATTACATTAGCATTTTAAAATATATACTTTTATCTAACAAATAAGTCACGTTGTTAGTCAAAATTATTAAATTTATTGATATTAACAAAAAAGTTGAATAGAAATTTATATTTGACCTCATTTATTAATGACTCATTACAGGTCAAATAATATTTTCGAACTAAACTGCCCTTATAACGATGAAGATTTACCTCCTCTCACATGTATTAACACGTGAAGACGTATGAGGATAATTTAATCATAAAAGAAATTTATTTGACTTACTACAAGACATATAATAAGTGAATTCGGGATAAATATAGATTTTTTTCTGATTTTTTTATTAATATCAGCAAATTCAATAAAATTTGACTAACATAGAGACTTGTTTATTAAACGAAAGCAAATCCAAATGTGCTAGATGTAATTCCCCAAATTATAAAGAATCTACATATAATTACACAAAATCTCAGAGTAGGTGATTGTAATTAACCCTTTTAAAGTTTCAATATATAATATTATGGATAATCGTATTCCAAACCTACCATAATTAAATTTCACTACGTTGGATATTTACATATAATAATGTATCTATACTAATATAAAAAAAAAAAAAACCCTTATACACTGACAAATGAAAATTACGTGACACCGCGGCACCATTTTTTTGAAATATCAAAATTAACCTTTTTATTACCTACTCAAAAAAATTTGTTTGTATCTATATCTTCTATAACTAACTTATTCAAGTTATTAAATTTTATTTTAATTGATAAATTAATTTCTTTCTTTTTCTTTCTTTTTTTAAATTTAATATATTAATTTATATATTTTACTCTTATATAATATATTTTAAAATATAAAAAGTTATTTATGATGCCACAACGACTAGTTTTTATAAAGAGAGAATAACGTTCCCTTCTTTTTCACTAAATATGTGTTCCAAAGTACATGTAATGGTATGGTATTTTTAAATATGGGCACATGCCCATTTTCATAAATGGATTTCATGTATTAACTAAGGAATATATGAAACGGATTCGATACACTAAATACAGATGATGACAATATCATCTAATCAAATTTGCTGTCATCCACAAAGCATGATGCATTGATTTAATGAAATAGTAAATTAAAATCTGATGCAAATATCTAAATGATTTTATTGAGCAAGAGAAATGATAAATATTAAAGAGCACATAACATCATTCATGTGAGTCTATTTGTATTAATGCAAATTTACCATTCCTATTTACATTGAATAGCAATTTATTGTAAAATAATTTTATGTTTGGATATAATATCATAGTACTAAGTTCACCTTTTTTCTTTTTTTGTAAAACATAAAAGCAGATGATAAGATGATTCGTCATAGAATACTGATCAAAGTATGGATAAAATCTTTACTATACATCCTTCCGGAAATGAGAAGTGAAACTGAAAATTTTAAGGAACAGCTACAAATCCCTTGAGAAGTAATGGGCAAGTAGGAGAGAGGGGCCAAGGGGAAGACAATATTTTGGCCGAGAATATTAGCCAAGTACCAAGAGGCACAGCATAAATAAAATTCAAGATCAAAACTTCCATGACTCTGATAATGTTCTACATTTAGAAACAGGAAACGTTTCAAGAAATCCAAAAGGCAGACGACAGGGATAAGACTATCTATCTCTTCTCAGTGTTCGCCCGGCAATGATTTAATTATGTCCGAGTCGCCTACAATGTGCACAAGCAATTTGATAACATTAGCCACAATCAACAGTTTTAAGTATGAAAGTATACTAAATACAAAAAGAATTAATCTGGTACCTGGATCAACAATGCTGAGGCACGAGACAAGGAAGTACTTCCCACAGGCAGTTCCTAAGTCCACGTTATCTGGAAAATTAAGAGTGAGTGAGAAAAGAAAGAACTTTTTTCCTTTCCTTTTCCCCCTTGTTTGGAAGGAGGAATATTCTTGTTGTTAACCATGCGATCTATATCGTACGCAAACAATGAAAAAGTAGTACACCCAGCATAGCCAAATAGCACCAACAGGGCAAAGTCCAATAATGACAACAACATCTAGAAGACAGATGAGTTTCCTATTTGGACTTTTATTTCCTAAATTTAAATACTTACCCAACATAATCATACTACAAATATCTAATCCTTGTAATTTACTTTAGCAATGAAACCCATTTTATTCCAATCATCCAATAAAATTGGTAGGTCCAACTCTAGAACCTACCTTTACCCACAACATACCACGGAATAATCACCACAATTGCGATTGGTTCAACTTAATTAACTGCACGTTTGAGATAATTACGCTAAAGGGTCTACAAACAAGTCCATGGTTGAAAGATACCATGCCAATGATTCTTCATGCTATTCACACTTGTGAATCCACACAAACAAGGGAGGAGGACATCATAGGATACATATGAAGTCAAAAGCAGATTGAGAAGACGGTAAAGAAAGTTGGTTAGCTCGTAATAAAGGCAATGAGAATAATATTAAGAAGTCCCAGCAGTTGACAGGAACAAGTTTCTACAGTTCTACCCAAAATAAATCCAAGGACAAGTACTAAGTTGTCGAATAAGATTACAATGTGGGCAAGCTCAAAAACTTAAAGTACTAAGAGTCAAAACATAGAGAGACAGAGTAAGAGCAAAAGAAAAACAGATAAATACCAGGCATCATATCTAGGCAGTAAGGGGATATCGAATTCAAGTCATAAAGCTCAACCGAAAAGCATATAAAAGCTAATATAACTATCTAGGGCAATAAATAAACAAAGAAAAACATCAGAAATAAATCCACATTTAGAAATTCTGATATAGTGTCAACTGTGTTGCCTACTAGCGCTCCTAGAAAAACATAAACATAGTTGAATCATAATGGTCCCAACATCCAATAGAAAAACCAGGTGAATCAAAGCCCACTCTTCTAATCCAGCTGTTCCTTACAATTCTGTAAACTGAATGTAAGGCTTCAAACACAAAGACTTCCCATTATTTAACAATTGTAACAAACTACACATATATGCAATGTTACCTAATCCAGAAATCTGAATTTATAATTTGCACAAACCAATTCCACGGAGAAAAACAACAGAACCCCCAAAACAGATTGAGATTTGTCACTCACTGCCATTGTAGGTGAACTCCAACTTTGGCGAGCATCGCGTAGTACTCGATCTCTGATTTCCTCAACGGTGGGCAGTTGTTGGAGATAAGAATCAATTTCCCTAAAAAAGTTAACCAATCACGAAAACAAATTTAAAAAATTAAAACCAGAACCACATCTTCAGCCAAATAACAAAAAAATTAAACATCACCACAGAAACTAGAAGAAAACCAACGGGAAAAAAAAAAAAAAAAAAAAAAGATGCACCTTTGGAATTGCGGAGGGTTTTGAGTACGGTCTTGTAACCAAGGGTGTACTTGCCGCTCTTCATCACCAGAGCCAGCCTGTTGTTGATGCTCTCATGAGTCTTCTTCTGAAAAAAAAAAAAAACACGCAGCCAAAAAGTTAGTAGTGATTTGAGAAACACTGCAACAAAAATGAAAAACAGCAGATCGACAATCGGAAAAGTGCGACAACAGAGGTTGATTCGTACGGTTTTCTTTCCGGCGACCATGGTTGCGGAATCCGATTTAGGGTTTTGCGGAGATGCTGGGGATGAAGGTGAAACCCTAACGTAGCAAAGGCTGCGGCACAATGATGTGGGTTTTCATAAGGTGCAATCTTTGGCGGAATTTCCAAACACCTCCTTGATATTTTTGGTATTATCAAAATGCTCCCAAATTTACTAGTACATTACTTAAAAATCCCTTTTTGGGGTCTTTGTTGTTAATTTTTGTTAATTAAATTACACATACATATTTTTGTAGGGTAAATTACATGTACAACCCTCCCTGTTATGCTAAAAATACACGAGCATTTTTATTTTTAAAATTACAACTACACCCTAAAATTATAGTCGTAATTACTACTATATCTATTAAGAGGCAAAATTTACATAAACCCCCTAAAAAGTATATTGTATTAACACTCATCAAGGATATAATTGTAATTTTATAAAAAATATTAATTGATTGTATATCTTGATTTAACCTCAAGGTATTAATATAATTTATCTATTTTTTAATTTCTAAAGCGTTTAAGAACATAAGAATATATGGGTTATCTTCAAGGTGCACTATGGTCCAGGCCAGCTCAGGACCCATACAGACCAGCTCAGAAAAGCTCGGTTCAGAACTAGCCTACTACTATTGATGATCGATTATTGGGCTGTCCTGAACCTTTACATGGGCCCCAATTGGGTTTCGTCTATAAACCTAAGCCCAGTCCGTGAAGTGCCCCGGTTAAGGCCTAGATCAGGCCTGAATGTGCTATGGTAAAAACTCTATAAATTAATAACATTGGCACCATGAAACTTTATTAATTTAGAAAGATATTAATTATTGATAAATTAATATTTATTAATTAAAAGATAGACTTTTAATTTCAGCAAATTTAGTACATATGTATTGAAAATAAATGAATTCATTTATGTTTCATTGATTATATTAACCCATCAACCAATTCTTTATACATAAACAAGGTAACCTTAGATCATATACGCATTTAATTGCAGCTAGAGAACTCGATACCGGAACACTTGGCTGCAATTAAAAAAGTTAGGTATGAAATACAATTAGATTTAAATTTTAAGAAAAATCAAGTAACAATATATTCATATTTTAGCAAATTACCATAATATTTATAAATTATATATTTATTAATTAATTTAGAATTTTAATGGGACCTAATATTTATAAAGGGATTTTTTTGAAAAATTATTATCTTATTATCTTATCGAATTTGATGATTCTTTACAAAGGCCCAAGTCGGGACTGGAAGATTTTATTATTTTAAAGAATTTATTAATTTATAAAGTATTAATTTATAGATATTTTACTGTATTTCATTTTTATTTTTTTATGAGATAGAAGTTTTCTTTTGAACAATTACTTAAATTTTTCATAGTATTATGAAATACAATAAATAATAAATTAAATCACATAAAAAATCATAACTAAAAATAATAGTTAAGATTATATAAAGAACTTATACGATAATAAATTCAAAATAATAAACTTTGAAAAAAGTAAATAAACAATTTAATTAATAAAGTATTAAAAATTTAGAAGTAGAACAATAATAATAACAATTTTTAGAGTTAAAAAAGAAAGCTACTATCATACTCAGTTTAGGAGAATAAAATAGATTCTATATGTCATGTATTATTATTGTAAAAACAAAAAGCTCAACAGCCTGATCTTAGATTTCAATACTTAGGACCAGCCCAGCATCAGCCCACTCCGAAACAAGTTTGCCCAATCCAACCCAACCCAACCCAACCCAACCCAACCCAACCTATTTTTTTATTGGTTTAATTCAATTTGAGGTTATCTTATCTATTTTCTTTTTGTTTTTTGGTCTTCTTGAGAAATATGAAGATTATTTCAATGACAATTTCACAAAGAAAATAGAATTATTCACCTGTAGAAACAAATATAATTTCATAAAAATCTCAAAACTATGGGTCTGGTCCCATTGACCCTGCTTGGATTTGTATAATTCATATCTGACTAACTTATTAATCAAAATTATATGTCCAATATGTATAAAAATATATTATTAGATAAATTACAATGAATTTTTTTAAAGGAGCAACATACGAACCATTGTATATAATATCTTCAGGTCAGTTGACAAATCTGGACTATCCCGCTTTCGGATAGGAATATTGTGCCAAATAAATCGTTACGAAGGCTTATGCCGATCCAAAAGTCCTAAAATTTAAGAGTGTTTAATAAGTTATTAATACTATATTTAATAAAATTCTTAAAATTTTGAACATACGTATGAAATTTTAAAATTTATCCTCCAACTGACCTCCGCAAGTTATAGCATGATCCATCAAAAACAGAAAATGAAAATTCAATGGAAGCTTACAAGGAATAGATAATAATCCAGCACTTCAGGTGAACAATTTCGCCGAGAATATTAGCAAAGTAAGAAGAGACACAACATAAATAAAATTCAAGATCAAAACTTCCATGACTCTGATAATGTTCTACATTTAGAAACAGGAAACATTTCAAGAAATCCAAAAGGCAGACAACAGGGGTAAGACTATCTATCTCTTCTCAGTGCTCGCCCGGCAATGATTTAATTATGTCCGAGTCACCTACAATGTGCACAAGCAATTGACAACATTAGCCACAAACAACAGTTTCAAGTATGAAAGTATACTAAATACAACAACAATTAATCTGGTACCTGGATCAACTATGCTGAGACACGAAACACGGAAGTACTTCCCACAGGCAGTTCCTAAGTCCACGTTATCTGCAAAATTAAGAGTGAGTGAGAAAAGAAAGAAAATTAAGAAGACGGTAAAGAAAGTTGGTTAGCTCGTAATAAAGGCAATGAGAATAATATTAAGAAGTCCCAGCAGTTGACAGGAACACGTTTCTACAGTTCTACCCAAAATACAATCCAAGGACAAGTACTAAGTTGTCGAATAAGATTACAATGTGGGCAAGCTCGAAAACTTAAAATACTAAGAGTCAAAACATAGAGAGACAAAGTAAGAGCAAACGAAAAACAGATAAATACCAGGCATCATATCTACGCGGTCAGGGGATATCGAATTCAAGTCATAAAGCTCAACCGAAAAGCATATAAAAGCTAATATAACTATCTAGGGCAATAAATAAACATAGAAAACATCAGAAATAAATCCACCATTTAGAAATTCTGATATAGTGTCAAGTGTGTTGCCTACTAGTGCTCCTAGAAAAACATAAACATAGTTGAATCATAATGGTCCAACATCCAATAGAAAACCCAGGTGAATCAAAGCCCATTCCTTCTAATCCAGCTGTTCCTTACAATTCTGTAAGCTGAATGTAAGGCTTCAAACACAAAGACTTCCCATTATTTAACAATTGTAACAAACTACGCATATATGCAACGTTGCCTAATCCAGAAATCTGAATTTATAATTTGCACAAACCAATTCCACGGAGACAAACAACAGAACCTCCAAAACAGATTGAGATTTGTAACTCACTGCCATTGTAGTGGTGAACTCCAACTTTGGCGAGCATCGCGTAGTACTCGATCTCTGATTTCCTCAACGGTGGGCAGTTGTTGGAGATAAGAATCAATTTCCCTAAAAAAGTTAACCAATCACGAAAACAAATTTAAAAAATTAAAACCAGAACCACATCTTCAGCCAAATAACAAAAAATTAAACATCACCTGCAGAAACTAGAAGAAAACCAACGGGAAATAAAAAATAAAAAAGGGAGGCACCTTTGGAGTTGCGGAGGGTTTTGAGTACGGTCTTGTAACCAAGGGTGTACTTGCCGCTCTTCATCACCAGAGCCAGCCTGTTGTTGATGCTCTCATGAGTCTTCTTCTGAAGAAAAACACATAACACGCAGCCAAAAAGTTAGTGATTGATTTGAGAAACACTGCAACAGAAATGAAAAACAGCAGATCGACAATCGGAAAAGTGCGACAAGAGAGGTCGATTCGTACGGTTTTCTTTCCGGCGACCATGGTTGCGGAATCCGATTTAGGGTTTTGCGTATGCTGGGGATGAAGGTGAAACCCTAATGTAGCAAAGGCTGCGGCTCAATGATGCAGGGTAAGGGTTTTCATAAGGTGCAATCTTTGGCGGAATTTCCAAACACCTCCTTGATATTTTTGGTATTATCAAATACTCCCAAATTTACTCGTACATAACTTAAAAAGCCCTTTATGGGGTCTTTGTTGTTAATTTTTGTTAATTAAATTACACATACATATTTTTATAGGGTAAATTACATGTACAACCCTCCGGTGTTATGCTAAAAATACACGAGTTTTTTATTTTTTATAAAATTACAACTACACCTTTAAAATTGTAGTCGTTATTACAACTACATCCTCTATTAAGAGGCAAATTTACAAAAGACCCCTAAAAAGTATATTATACATCTTCAAGAATGTAGTTGTAATTTTACGAAAGATATTAATTATTTGTATATCTTGATTTAACCTCAAGGGTATTAATATAATTTTTCTAATTTTTTATTTATAAAGCGATTAAAAACATAAGAATATGCGACATTATCTTATCTGTTCTTTTCTTTTCTTTTTTTTTTTTTTTTGTTTGGTTGTCTTCTAGAGGAATATGAAGATTATTTAAATGACAATTTGACAAAGAAAATATAATTATTTTATTGTAGAAACAAATATAATTTCATAAACATCTCAAAATTATGGGTCTGGTTCCATCGACCCCGCCTGGATTTGTATGATTCATATGTGACTAACATATTAATCAAAACTATATATCTAATATATAATAATACATTATTGATAAACTATAATGTGTTTTTCAAAAGAGCAACCTATGATCGATTGTGTATGACAATGTCTTTAGGTCAGTTTACAAACTTGGAATCGGATTGAAAGATTGTGCCCAATCAATCAATGATGAGAAGGCTTATGTCGACCTCTAAATTTGCGTTTTCAAAAGTTATTAATACTATATTTTGATAAAATCTGAAATTTTTTTATAGACGTCTTGAATTTTTAAATTTATCCTTGCTATATTTTATTTTCTCTTTTTTTTTTTTTGCAAAGAGAAATTATAAATTTTTTTACAAGATGAATGAAAAAATTACAAAAAAAACATGTAAAAAAGTTATCCTGGACAGATAAATTACTTCATTTTAAGAAGCATAGAGGGATAAATTGTTATTTTTTTATAGAAAGTAATTTGTTCATTTACAATACCATAGGAAGCATTAAACCCTTAGAAACCATAGAAAGGGCTATTATCTGTGGGATTCAATTCCATGCAGTTCCTACGCAAAATGCTTTGAACAAAAACGTGCAAACAAACAATATAGGGTAAATTATAATAACTTCTTTAAGTTACAGATGCTTCTTGAAGGCCGTCTACTTGCATTTTTCCCATTTTTCTTTTCCTGAATTGCAACTATACCCTTTTACTCCTCAGGTCCATACTTTCAAGAGTAAGAAATAAATGTGATAACACTACACAAGCTAACTAATATTTGGGATAACAAATCAAGCTCCAAAGGTTTAATCCACTATCAAACTTTTTGTACGACGGAACACCCAACTTCACAGTAATAATGTACCAAAATGTCCACTCAATTCAACCAAACCCTAAATCGAACATTTCAACTTTTTCCTCATTCTGATTGAATATTGGTTGTAGATTTCATCATATATTCCATCATATGCAGGTGAAGAAATGCCAAAACCGAATACCAGCAAGGGGATGCAATCAACAGACTGAAATTTAAGTACCAATAGTAAGGACATACAACCAAACACCAACCACAGTTCTCCAATCTGAAGTTAATGCAACTCTTAAAACACAGTCTCTCATCCATCAAAATATAAAAGGCTGTCTTCTGGGGCTGCGAAAATTGGGATACCCAACCCGGTCTAGCAAAATAGAGTTTTAGTCCCAAAGTACAAAACTCAAAGGAGACGTACTCCAGACTTAATCTCAGCCTCACCCTAATGCAATCCATGAAATAACATGAATCCGTCACTGAACCAGCACCAGCAGCACCTCTTAACTGGAACATCCTACATGCGACACCTGCAGACCTGCAAAGATGTAATTATAATATACTTCTTACCGTTAACTTTCACACTAACCAATCTATCAGAATCGATGTAGAGCTCTGCCATAAGTACATAGCCTAATGCCTACTGATTCACATTCTTCCCTGCGCCTTGAGCTTTGCAGCAACTTGTTCATCAGACAATGGCAAGTAGTAGATGCGCGGAGTGGCTTTGGTTTTCCGGAAGAGATCGTCCAGAGTGACGATTGGAGGGTCAACCTTCTCAGGAAGTGGAGGTGGTGGTGGCAGGTTAAGTCGTTCCCTTGCTGGGAGATGCTGTTCCCGAGGCAGAGGTTCCTTTGTTGGATGTGGGCGTTCCCTGGCGGGGGGTGGATTAGACAGTGATGGGGGAGGAAGAGAAGGCGGTGGAAGCTGCTGCCTCGGCACTTGCTGCCTTGGAGAAGGTTGAGGTTGCATTGAGGGTTGAGGCTGAGCGGCAGAGAAAGAAGAAGCTGCATTACTTGAAGGAGTTGCTGGTGATGCAGGAGGAGCCTCAACACGTGTTTTAACTTCTTGAGGGTCAACAAACTCTGCAACCAATAAACGCCCCCATTTGGAGGCCACTGGAGATTGTATACAGAATTACGGGTTTCTACAGCTTCTTCAACAGACGAATACTGCACAAATGAGGCGATTTCTATTAAATTCCCTAAATAGCTAAGGAGTAAAGCCAGCTAAAAAATTGAAGTTATGCATATGTGAAGGCATATATGTGAATGTATACATTTACAGAGTCACAGACATATATGCGATGCATTATGCACCAGAGAAATGATCTTTTATAGTTACAGACAGTTAGCCATAATATTTGATATGCGCATCCAGAAGAGGAGAGAGAGGGGAGTGTAGCAAGCAGGGACAACGCTTACGGAGACATAGCAGTGGGTTTTGATATGATCCATCCAGAAACTGGTAACATTGCCCGTTTTCCCAAGAAGTTCTTGGACAGCTTTCAAAGTAAAAGGGCGCAAGAAACGATCAATTCTAAGAGAATTAGTGGGGGGCCTTGATGATGGCGGAACTGCAAAAGCAAACATATAACAAGGGTCAAAGATGAAATGATATTCCCAACAAACAAGTGAATAAGGATATCTGGAAGTTACCAAGACGCTCCTTGGGTGCTTCTACATTAACTGCAGGGTCATTTCCTGATAAGCGCTTTAAAGCAGGTTCGGCTAAACCTTTAGGTGTGCTGGAAGCCGCTGCATCACCACTTTTTGGCTCAGAAGCCTTTAAGCTTTCTGTGTTCCACCTGCGCGCCTTCTTCACGGTGTCAGTATTGCCAACTGCTTCTTTATCTGAAACATTTAAGATCATAAACGCCAAATACTGAATTAGAAACAGGAAAGAACAAAGTTGGCAATAGCAACAAACAACCAAAAGTGATAGATCAATTCTGCTTTAGCTTGGAGTTAAAATTTGATAAAAATTGAAAAACCAGCGTTACAAAAGTTTCATCGCTTTTGATTTGGAGTCAGTGAATAGGTCTAAAACATTACTCATATACATCAGGAAAGGGAAACCTGATTTAAATCAATCATCGTTTGATACCAAAATCCAAATAGATAGTGTCGTGAACCAGCCTTAATTGCCAAGGGTGACTTCAAGTATATGTCAAAATAACAATATAAACTTGTCTGGAAAAGCTCGTCTTAGGGATAGCTGACACATCGTACACCTCCCACCATAATTGTATTCCTGTCATTTCCCACTAAGTACAAAAATCTGATATACATTTTCAGAAACCACAAATAATTCATACTCTTCTCCCACACAAGAAGCAGCATAAATAGGAAATCATGCATCTTGTACACTCATTTTGCACATTCTCATATAGTTCCTCAGGCATTTCCAAATGAGCCAAGCAGCACAAGGATGAAAACTGATTCAAATACAACGCATGCAATATGCATAACCTCCCACCATATGTGCAAAACTCTATTACCAAAACAAAGGCAGAGTTGGAGATAGTTGAACCCTGTTAATGTAATTTTACTAAAGCGAATAATAACATTGCAAAATCCATTGGAAAGAACATGGGAAAAAAAAAAAAAAAGGATGTATATCTCTTACCATTCAACTTCCTTTTTACTGATGTCAGTGCAGAGCCAGTCTCATTTTCAGCATTAGTAAACTTTGTTCCAACTGGTATATCATGACCAACTACATCAACATGTTCCTCCTCTCTCGCAATAGTATCCACAGGTCTCTCCAAATTGTCACTGATTTTCTTAGAATCAGACTTGTACTCTTTACTCTCCAATATATCCTCCTCCATGGAATCATCACCAGAACTCCGGTCTAAACTTAGCTTTTCGGGAGGATCCAAATCTCCACTATCCATTTTCTTAAGACTATCAAAATTTCCTGTATTGCTGCCATCAGTCACTTCCATAGGAACCTTTCCGCCAGATCGCTCTTCAACATCTTTTTCATCGATTGCGTCTTCAACATCTTTTTTGTCAAGTGGATCATCAACATTTTTTTGGTCAAGTGGATCATCAGTATCTTTTTTGACAAGCGGGTCTTCAATATTTTTATGGTCAAGGGGATCGTCAACATCTTTTTTGACAAGTGGGTCTTCAACATTTTTTGGGTCGAGTGGATCTTCAGTATCTTTTTTGTCTAGTGGCTCTTCAACATCCATTGGATGTGATTCGCCACCATCAGGGACAGCAGTGCTGGCTGACGGCTGCACCATCTCATGCTTAACATCTAGTTCTAATTGGACATTATCAGTAATTACATCTACTTTTAGTTCATTTTTCTCAATAATGGAGACAGATTCAGTAGAAACAGAATCAGATGTTACTTGAAACCCTAAATTAGGGTCAACCTCAGGTACCTGATACTTCAATGGCAGGACACTGGAATCTGGTTGAAGACACTTGGCATCGTCATTTTCCATCTGAACTGTGGCATCACCCTGAGTTTCACTTCTATGCAAGTTTGGCCCACTAGAAGGTGCCACAGGAGCGCTGCTCTCATTGACCTGAGGCAATTGACTATGGGGATCAGATGGTTCAAGCTTAGCATCCTCCTGCGAATGTGGTAATCCATCTTTGTTGATCACTGCAGCATCTCCATCCTCATTTGTTCCTTCACTGTGCAAATTTGATCCACTCAAAGCTGTCACAGACTCAACTGTCTCAGTGATAGTGACAGTAGTTTCCACTGTGGCAATTTGGGCAACCTTTTCCCCTTCTAGCCCAGCAGCCTTGATTCCCTGTTCTAAGTCTGACTCCACGACTTTGCATTCAAACAATGACCCTCTGTGATCATCAATCTCATGCTCAGACTTTGCATCTACCTTTTCAACTATGCCAATCCCTGTATCCATAGAGTTCTTAGCATTTCCAGAAACAACAGATTCTGCTGTTCCCTGTTTAGATGGAGTGGAATCACTGTCTGCATTCTCTGCAACAGTTTCCCGTTCATTGCGAACTGCTTCATCCAGACGCTTCACTAGATCTTCTTTCAGCCCCTTAGTAGTCAATTTACGTTTCTTAAGTTCTTCCTTTAACTCAGTCACCTTCCACTGATCAAGTGATCGATTGCCGAGAGTAACATATGGTGATGACATCTTGTATATCACCAAATTACCCTTTCACAAAGTCTTACCTGATAGGTTTAGAATCATTAACATGTCATTTGGAGATGCAACATGCCGGAGCAATTATGTGTTCAGAACATGAGATCAAAGTAAAACCACAAACAGAGAAGAGGCCAATAAGCAAAATTGCATCCACCATTTTCCAGTTTAAAGCTACAAACAACATGACAGTAGTTCTACCTTTATCCCGTTTGCATCTGGACTACATAGCTAAGGGGAAAAACAACCGAATTATAAACAAATTTTCCAATCTCACAAGGGAACATCTTATGAACTAGGGCGCATTTCATGCTTGATGAGTCAGCTAAATTCTATCAAATGTGCATCCGAGAATATCTAATTATTATTTTTTGTTTAACAATAATGTTTTCAAAACCTTTTACGTGTTCATATATAGTTGATAGAGAAACATAACTTTTAAGCGTTGGAAAAGAAAACTAAGAAAATGCAATGTGGAAGAAAGAAATGTGTTGAGCAATACAGAAAAGTGGGAGTAGTGGGACAAATACTAGCTTGCTTGACCAAGAGAATCAGTTGATCTAATGGGCTCTTGAACGATTGAGAATGCAGAAGTTTTAGAAGACAAATATAGAGCATTTAATGATTTTCCTCAATTCCCAATTTACATTCCTGCTCTCATTTCAGAGATAAAGAAAAGGAGAAGTCACAAGAAAATCTTGAAGAACGGTACAAATAAGGCAACTCCCCACACTAGCAGCATTATAGCCAACAGTAACACATATTCTCTATTTGCATCTCCAATTTTACGTTTAAAGCTCTCCAGTCAAAATTATTTCAACCCAGATAACAACAAAATTCATGCACCCTCAGAGAGGGGGAAAAATCAGCTCGCCCCTTAACGAAAACACAAACATCAAAATTTCACCACACCCATACCTACAAGACATGTCAAATCATCTTTCTCCTCAGATAAGGCGGAAGCCACAAAAACGAAAACCCAAAAAAAAAAAAAACAAAAACAAAAAACGCACATAAACAGCAACAAATGCACACGCGCAAATTTAAGCCGAGAATACTCACAGTGGCGTTATAGGATTTGCAGCACCGGAGCGGATGATTAAAGAATCCCACACTTTACGAGGAATTAAGGTGTGGACATACAAAACCCTAGTTCCATCACAACACAAAAACAATTATCAGAGAAAAACACAGAAATGAGAGGAAAAAACCTACTTACAAAAATTCACAAAAAATATATATATATATTAAATCGAGAAATTTTTTTATTCAAGAAAATGGCAATCGAAGGAAAGAGCAACAGGAGCTAGGGCACGAAATAATAGGGTTGGTATGAAATGGGAGAAATGGAGGAGTCAGGGGCAGCACACGAGATATGAAGGGACAAAACATGAAAATACCAAATTACCCCTATTTCCACTATTTATAGCTCTTGATCTTATTGGACCTCTTTTTCCCTTTTGGGCCCATTGTTGGTTTCACCTGCTTTTTGGGCCCAGGCCCCAACAAACACCTGTTTTTTGTTTTTCTAATATTGTATTTAGTTAAGGATTAAATACAGTTATCATCCCTCAAGTATCCGCATCATATTAATCACCCTCCTAAATTATTACAACCTTTTAGAAAAATCTAGACTTTCAATTTTTAAATTTGAAAAGTCTATTTTATTCTTACCAAAATTGCTTTATAAAAATATAAAAAGAGCTTGATGAATAAGTTTGTACTTGCATATACAATTAATATTCGTAATTCTAAAATACTTGAAACTCATTTTATTTTAATTTTATTTTCTTGTAAAATTAAATTAAAACTAAATTTTATACATGCATATATATTTATATATTTACTTAAATAAATACACAATTAATAAAATCAAAAGTGTTGATGAACTAATAAAAAAATATAGAATTAATATATATATATATATATGATATTTATATATATGTGATAATTATATAAATGTGTTGATTTTCTGCATATATAAATTATTTTTAACTTTGCTTGACAAACAAGTAAAACAAAATAAAATGAGTCACAAGTACTTTAGGATTACAAAATAAAAAGGCTCGATGAACAAGTGAAATTAGAATTAGACAAATTGTGGTTTTGGCATTTTAAAAATCTCTTTCTTATTTCTTTTTTACAAAGTAACTTTTGTAAGCGTAAAATGGATTTTTCAAACTTAGAAAACAAAGGTCAGGGATGTTTTTGAATGTTTTAATACTTAAGGGGATAATTGATGTGAGGTTGATACTTCAGATATGGTAATTGTATTTAACCCTTTAGTTAATTTGATAAGATTTAGAATCTCTTTGGAATATTATGTCATCTTAAACAGATGTGATATTAAAAAGAAAAGAGGAATGATATAAGTATTTTAAGAGTAAATTAGAATTAGCTACAATGATGTTTGACATAATTATAAATATAATTTAGCCAATTTTAATGGTCATTCAACAAGTAGCACAATCTGTTAGTCCCTATCAGGTTTCTATAATGAATTGACAAAAGTACCATAATGAACTATAAATTATAATTTTACTTATTTTTTAAATTTTTTGAACTTTTATAATGGACTAAGTGGACAATATTTTTTTTTATAATTTTTCAAAAAAAATTCATTCACTTCATCCTATGTTTTTTTCAATTTTATATTTTAAAAAAATACAGCAATGAAAAAGTTGGTAATTCTAAGCCTCCATCCAAAGATTATATTATTTCATCAAGCATTATGAGGTATTGATAAATTTTCAAACAACAATGAAGTTTTCGTAATTATGCCAAATTTCACGGGAGCTTGTTGTAATATACCTATATTTTAAGAGCCGAGTTTGGCGTTGCATGTTTCTCATCACTATGGAATATCAAATTTGCGCTATAGCTACTTTTAAAAATATGAGTCCATCTCACAGCTCCACCGAGATGCGAAAGGGGTAAAAATCACCCGTCAAGGGAGATGCAAAAGACGATAAAAATCGCCCTTGAAGTAAGATAAAAAAAAGGACTATAATTAATTCTTATACTCGAGTCATATTTTTACTATATAAACGAGTCGATAGTTAGTCCGATTATAACAGATTCTTCAATGAAGCACAATATTTTCACTTAAACTACCACCTCAATAATATTGGATATAAGAGTTCTTTTTTTCCCCATGTATAGGAATTGGTCTCAATTAAAGCATACACATAGAAGGGAGAAGTAAACTTTTCACAAATTTTGAATGAAATAGACAATATTTTCATGATTTATTCCTTCATCAACTATAATTGCAAACCCTATATCCTCAAAGAGAATATAGATATTCTTTGAAAATTTAATAAACAATTACGTTGCCGGGATCATGCTTTATGGAGAAAATGTGCAAAATTTTGAATGTAAGTTTCTCTACATGTGAAGGTTGACCCTAATCATTAGGGTGTGGTGAACTTACATATTGTTGTTGTTGTCTTTATATGGTGTTTTTTCTTTATTTTTCTGTTGGTTCTCAAGCATCTATAGTTTGGAGGGAAGGTAATTGGATATGGGATCTAAGTTGTTGTTGAAGAAGGAGGAAGAAGAGGGCATTTTCATTCCATTATCGGTTTGGCGCGAGAATGATGAGGACCACGAGTTAGTGTTGGTTGGTTGCTTGCTTTAGCATCGCTCGGTCAACTTTGAAGCTTTAAAGGGTACCTTAATGCATCTTATTCATTCGAATTGTGGTATGCAGGTCTATAAGGTATCGGATGATCGGTTTTATCTTCCTTTCCAACATAAAGAAGATATTTAGCGCAATATAAACATGTGTCTATGGATTTTTGATCATAATGTACTATTGCAACAACGGGTTGGGAGTGGAGAGGACCCGCTAAATGTTATATTGGAACGGTGACCTTGGTTTGTGTATGAATTCCTTTTCAATTATAGAACTTTAGAGATGATTCGGTACGATGGAAAGAGTTTGGGTGCTTGGCTGGACGAGGTGACATTTGAGACTTATGTTTCAAGGGTGAGACTGTACGCATCTAAGTTAATCTTAACGTTTAGTGTTCATTGAAATGTGTACTAAAGCTTAAGAAAGGTTGTAGGGATGATTTGGTGATTCATTTTAAGGATAATTATATTTATACCCCCTCACCTATTGTATTTTATAAAAATCGTCTCCATCTTTTAAAAATTTATAGAAAAACCACGTTGGTAGCCTTTAAACCCCAAAATAGCCCTTGTTGACCTGGTCAAATTTTAATATAATTTTGTAAGGATAGAAATGTCTTCAGGGGTGTTTATAATAATTATCAAAAGGTAGAGGGATGTCAAAGTAATGTATATGAAACTGAGTAATATGATACCATAAATTTTTTTATTATTTATATTAATTTTTTTAATTCAAATTCAAATTATTTTGTTACCTTTTAACAATTAAAATATTAAATTCTTTAGTTAATATATTAATAAAATTATTACTAGATTATGAGTTTAAATTAAAAAATTATCACACTTTTATAATTATTAAAATTATTAAAATTAAAAGATTATCTATTTCCTCTATTTTTATTTATAATGAAATTTTACCGAAATTAATAATTTAAAATAATTTATGCAATTTATATAAATCATATTAGAATTAGTAAAATAGTTTATTTCTTTATTACATATATTTTAAATTATTTAATTATTTTTTTAAAAAAATTGTCCTCTTTTTCCAATCCTACTACCATGCCCACCCTCAATTCCGGCATATGCCCTTGCCTCCACCTCCAACCTCCCCATTGCGGCCTATAGCCTCACCCCACTTGCGACCATCATTTGCCCTCCTCTCTATTGTTCGCCATCAAAATATTATATTAAAAATATTAATATAACTAAATAATTATATATTTACATATAAAATAATATTTTATTAATAAATATTTATATATTATTCTAAAATTTATTGAATTATATTTTATATTACATAATATATATAATAGAGAAGGGAAAAATTATAAAAGAATGCACTTTTCAAGCCCATGTTTGCCGTCAATGCGCGTGTACCACCAACTCTGATTTTTAGATTTTGTTTTTAATTTTTTGCTATCACAAAAGGTGTAATTGATTACTTTTTACATGGGGTTTATTGAACATTCTCAATATCATAGAAGGATCCTTATATTTTTATCCTTAAATGTCACATGTGTACTAAATGATATTTTTTTCGATAAAAGACTTGACAGAAAAATAGTTATAAATGACAAAACGCAAAATTTTATAAAGTTGAGATGATAAGTTGACACAAATAAATTTAAATGCTAAAGTACAAAAACGATCATAGTTTCATATGGCAAACTATAATTAACCCATATATATATACATATATAAATATATAGTATCATGGATAAGGATAAATAATTATTTTATAAAAAAAAAAAACACTTGCATTCTATAATGCACAGACACTCTGAAAAATTATCCAATGCAGTGTTGGCCACGTGTTGGACATGGCTCGGACATGGCACGGGCACGTGTCGGACACGGCATTCGAGTGTCCAAAAATTTAAAAGAAAAAAAGAAAAAAAAGGGACACGGCGTTGGACACGCCACGGACACGGTTGTTGGCGTGTCCGACACATTTTAGAGGAGTGTCCGACACGTTTTGAACACTTTTCGATTTTTTTTATAATTTTTGGTTTTTTTAAAAAAAAAAGAATTTAGGTTTAATAAAATAGAAAAAAATTAATTCATTCTTCTTAAACTAAAAGTATTAGGATGAAATTACTAAAAATTCGAGAGACATACACGATAATTTAATTAATTTAAATTATTATAATTTTTTCATTGTGTTGATCTTTTTAAAATTATTAAATTATGTGTATTTTTTAAGTCACATTTGATTAGAAATATAGATGTAAGACATGCTTATTTTAGATTTTATCTAAATATTTTTCATATTGAATATATTTAATTTTAAGAGAAACTGAGAATATATATAATAAAAATATATATTATATATAATCGTGTCAGTGTCGTATCGTGTTCTATTTTTTTTTTTTATATTTTCTGTGTCACCGTGTCCGTGTCCTCATATCCGTGTTCATGCATCATAGCTTGCATTATATATTAATCACATCAAGAGATGAATTCTACTAAGTACAATTAACAAATCTTAACCAAACACAAATATATAGCAAAAATATTATTATAAAATAGAATTTTGATGCACAGCCTATAAATTAGGAAAAATTTAAAACTTATCTTATTTTAAAAGGTAAATAACAATGAGTTCTGCTAAGATTTTGGCTTAATTATAAATATATGTTCGTTATTTGAAAATTTGCTAATACCCCTAATTTTAACGGTCATATAATAATTAGCATAATACATTAGTGTTTGTTAGGTTTTTATTATTTTTTGTGGTGAATTTATCAAAATATCATTGTGAACTCTGAATTATAATTTTACTTATTTATTAAAGTTTTCTAAATTTTTTATGGACTGTATATAATTTTTAAAAAAAATTTCATCCACCTCATCCAATTTATTTTTTTAAAAAAATACTAAAAATAAAATTGATAATTACAGACCTCCATCCAAAAATTACATAATTTTACCAAATATTAAAAGGGGCGTTTTAAAATTTGTAAATAATAAAAAATATTTATAATTATGATGTATCTTATAAAAGCTCATCGTAATTTTTTAAAAAAATAAATTATAAAAAATGGCATATTTGGATATGATTTGCATGTGTTTTGTGATGATTTGACACCTTAACAGCATGTGGCCAATTTGGCTATCATTAGACATTACTTATAATTGAGCCAAAAAGGAACATGGCTTGTTTCAGACTTTTGAGAGAGAGAGAGAGATGGCTTGTAGTCAGCTGATATCCCGAGCCGGCTACTTTATCAAGAAACTATATAAGAAGCAAAAGATTAAATATTAATCCAAGACTCAATTTGATCAAATACAACAATGACATACTACCTACAATTCTAAAAATTGTATATCTTTTTTCATGTGATTATTTGTCATTTGTCTTGTGAATTATTTGGATGTTATCAAATTAAATTTAAATTTAAATTTAAATTCTCAGAGAAAATAACTCATCTTACAATAAGAATTGGAAACGAGGGCCAAATTTATTAAGATTAAACATATTAAGATCAAGTATTGTTCGTCTCGAAAAATATACTATTACTGGAGAAATTGAACTCAAGTAATGCTGCACTGAAGAGCAACTGGCGGATATGTTTACTAAAGCACTACCAGGTAATGAATTCGAAAAATTTCGCACGAAGATCGAAGACTCCCATAAACACATTAAGGGGTAGTATTAAAATAAATGTGTTTTTGAGTAATATTTTAGGTATTTAAAAAAAAACAAAGAAATATCCTAGCTAATTTTGAGAAATCTTCTAGAGAGTCCATGATTTGTTGAGTAAGCCATTAATTACAACCACAAATGTACGATCAAGAATATTCCACTAAGTAGGATAAATAGGCTTTGCTGGAAGATGAAATGTGTAGAGAAAAACTATGCAATCTAAACTATAAGGGTGACTTCTAAAAATTGACCCTTATAGCAGTCGGAAACTAAAATTTTTATTTTCAATTGATTAGTCTCTTCTACGTGTGAGGATTACGTTTTTTATGGCCACCATTCTATTTTCAAAAATAAAAAAGCAAAAGCGGAACACACTTGTACTCATATGATGTAAAATGAAATTTTGTCGGCTTTAACCTATCATTTATATAATTGCAATTGAATATGTTTGTTTGTAATTTTATTTTCAATTTTAAGTTTTCAATGAAAGATATGTATTTTAATCTTGTATAAATCTTCATGTGAAATAAGAATACATTTAAATTAATTAATAAAATTATATTTTGTATAGAACTGTAGTGTTAAGTTAATATTAAGGGATACTTACACTTTTCTTTTTGAGGTATGGTGTATTTGCACATAGACTCCATATGATTTGAAAATTACATTCAACACCACTGAAATTTATTTTTATTTAATAAATAAGTCCATTTGTTAGTAAAAAATTCACTACATTCGGTGAATTTTGACTAACAAAAGGACTTATTTGTTAGATAGAAACAAATTTCAGAAGTACGAGATTCAATTTATGTGTAATTACATCAAATATAAAAAAAAGAGAGTATAATTATACTATTAATATTTTTAATAAAAATGTGTATAAATAAATATATTTTCACTTTAATTACTATTTCAAAAATTGAAAATCGAAAATGAAAATACAAACTAAGCAAATAGCAATTAAAGCAAAAACGAGTGGAGCCGAAGCCGAGGCCAGAGAACTAAAGGTAGCCGCCGCCAAATCTGTCGGTGCCCATACCAACATTCAGTCATCCACTGCTAGCAATAGCTAAGCTCGCTCTCTTTCTCTCTCTCTCAAAGGTGAAAAGGCGTAGTATTATCTTCCTCGCTTGTGAGCTACGAAACCGTTCAATTTGCATTTGGGAGAGACAGGCAACACATTCACATCCATTGAGACATCAGCATTCATGCTGAAGGAGGATAGTTCGATGTCTTCTTCCAGAATCTAAGAAAAGGTTTCATCAATTTTCTCATTTCTGCTAGATCTTACATCACAAGCTTCATTAAGACATCAGCATTCATAGCTTCATGTGGAAACATGATGCCTGTCTGTCAGTGTAGTTTAGTTGAATGGGCTGCGTGCATTTCTCCATTAGGGTGTTAACTTTTTCACCTGGGAAACACCTTGATCTAGTTGTGTATAGGAAGAAAATTTTGGAGGGATTTTAAGAGGGCTGGCTAAGCTTTTCTTTTGCATTGGATTTGGTTTTTGATTGTTTGGATTGCATGAAGAGAACAATGCCTTGTTCAATATGGTGTCGTTTTTGAGTGAAATGCTCGTAACTGGACGCCACTTAATGAACACCTATCACTTTTAAACTCGTATTCATTTGATTTCTCAAATATGGGTCTGCAGAATCTGCTCAATTTTTGATTTCTGATTCTTGACATTTTGTTAATTGGGTTTTGGTGAGTGCTTTTATGTTGAGGATTTTGATTTTTTCAGTTTAAGATTCTATCCACTGGTATGGTTTAGTTTATTGGACTTGGTTTATAGTGTGGTTGACTTGGAAGTTCAACAGGACTCTGCTGTTAGCTTCCACCTGTGTGTTGGGTGAGTCAGATCTGAAGTGGAGATCTTGGGATTACAGCGAAGCTGGCGGCAACATTGGCTTGGAGGGTTGCTGCTCCCAGTGGCAGCACCCTTCCTCACAATGACTTCGTAAGATTTCTACAGTCTCCGTGGCTCGATTCTTGGAATATATGAACTCTTATGATATGAATTCAAGACTTGGAATAAATTGTTCTTGATTTTGTATCTCATTGTTTTGTTGGTATGCTTTGAGTGTAACATCCACTCACAAGTGTTCCTTTCGGTTAAGTTATTGCTAGTTTTTGGTAAATAAGCAGAATGCAACTGCTCAAAATTTCAAGTACAGACACCTTGCTTCGTCAATCGGACAGTCCATTGATTGAAGCTATTGTACTTGGGAAGAGTGACACTTTTAGGTTTTCCATTTTAGTTCAGACTGAAGAATTTGGATTTTTCCTGTACTCTTTTTGGAATTAGATTTATCACATTAAAGCAAGATATCTTTTCACACATTTTCCTGAAACTTTTTATTGAAATCTTTGGAAGCAGAGATAACTAGTTTCTGATCTCCCCCCACCCCAACCTAGATTGCTATTTCTCTTACTTGCACAATCCCCTCTACTTGTGTTCTAAGGGTTAGCTCAACTGTCTTTTCTCCATAGAGATCATAAGACACTGAGTAGTTGTGAGCTATTCATAAATTTGTATCATTTCACCATTTTGATTATTGCTTTTCTCCATAATCTTTGATTTTCTTTGGTAGATTCGTTAGAAACCAATCACCTTATGTTATAACTCCCTGACTATGTTTGTTATGTGCTTATCGTCCATTTACCATTGTGAATTCTGTCTCACTAAAGTTTATGCAATTCTTTCTACTCTAGGAGAGAAGTGGGAAAGCTAGATCGCATGACCCAGAGCCTACAACTCCCCATACCCTCATGAAACTTAATTCAAGGTTGGTTGTTCAATACTTAGCATTTATTACATTATGCAGAGATTAGTTTCTACAACTGATTTAGCGAGCTGATCAACTTCAGCAGTTTAGTATTAAATATATGCTGTAAATTATGCGTGCTTTTGGACTGAAATGATTTTGTGGAAAGCTGATTCAAGCTCCTAACATTTGGGAAACTTAAAAAAAGGAATGAAAATGGAAGATCTTATGCTAAGCAATCTTCTCGTAGATATTCAACTTGTAGATATTAACTTTGATATTCATGTTTCAGTCCTATCTACATTAGACATTAAAGAGAACTGATGCAGAAGTTGTATTCTTCTTTGAAGGATCAATCACTAGCCTCCCTAATATTTTATTCATGAACTGAGAACTTGACTTGAATTTGGAAACTGCCTTTTCTCTTTATCTGAGATTATCATGGTTAATTAATTTTGGCATAAACTAAAAACATTCTTGGCACTGTAAGAACTATAAATGATGTTTTTTTGAGACACGCACTGGTGTTTCTTGTTGATTCAACTTTAAATATTCTCGGCACTGTATGCAATATAAAATCTTCTAACCCTAGGCAAATATTTTTTCCATTAGCTACTTCTTTACGGTGTACTTGCATTATGCATTTATTTACTTTTCTGTCTCATGTCACAAAGTTATGTTGGGTTCATGTGGATGACAATCATTGTTCCTCTTTATACCTGCAGAGATAGGAGTAGCATGGAGGACACTGATGGGACATTAGCAAGTGTTGCCCAATGCATTGAGCAATTGCGGCAAAGTTCGTCATCATCGCAAGAAAAAGAGAGTTCCTTGCGCCAATTACTTGAGCTAATTAATACACGGGACAATGCTTTTGGTGCTGTTGGGTCACATTCGCAAGCAGTTCCAGTACTCGTGTCTCTTCTTCGGTCTGGCTCACTTGCGATAAAGATACAGGCTGCTACTGTTTTAGGTTCTCTTTGCAAAGAGAATGAATTGCGGATCAAAGTATTACTGGGAGGTTGCATTCCTCCACTGCTTGCTCTTCTTAAATCAAACTCAGCTGAAAGCCAAATTGCAGCGGCGAAGACCATATATGCTGTCTCTCAAGGTGGTGCTAAGGATCATGTTGGTTCAAAAATATTTTCAACAGAAGGAGTTGTCCCTGTATTGTGGGAATTACTGGAGAAGGGACTTAAGGCTGGAAATGTGGTTGATGACTTACTTACCGGAGCTTTGCGGAATCTTTCTAGCAGCACTGAGGGGTTTTGGTCCGCAACAATTAAAGCTGGAGGAGTAGATACACTCATCAAATTGCTTACAGCAGGCCCATCGAATACTCAAGCAAATGTGTGCTTTCTTCTCTCATGCATGATGACGGAGGATGCATCTGTTTGTTCTAAAGTCTTGGCTGCAGAGGCCACTAAACTGCTCCTTAAGCTACTTGGACCTGGCAATGAAGCTTCTCTAAGAGCAGAAGCTGCAGGTGCTCTTAAATCTCTTTCGGCGCAGTGCAAAGAAGCCAGAAGGGAGATTGCAAATGCCAATGGTATACCAGTTCTGATTAATGCAACGATAGCTCCTTCTAAAGAATTCATGCAGGGTGAGTTTGCCCAAGCTTTGCAAGAGAATGCTATGTGTGCTCTTGCAAACATATCTGGTGGCCTGTCATTTGTCATCTCAAGTCTTGGTCTAAGCCTTGAGTCATGTACCTCTCCTGCACAAGTAGCAGACACATTAGGAGCATTAGCTTCTGCCCTGATGATATATGACAGCAAAGCGGAAAATGCTAAAGCATCAGATCCCATTGAGGTCGAGAAAACATTGATACGGCAGTTCAACCCTCGGTTACCCTTTTTGGTGCAGGAGCGTACAATAGAAGCCCTTGCCAGTTTGTATGGGAACGCAGTACTGGCATGCAAACTTGTGAATTCTGATGCAAAAAGACTGCTTGTTGGTTTGATTACAATGGCAACCGATGAAGTTCAGGAAGAGCTGATAAGATCCCTTCTTATTCTCTGCAACAATGAAGGTAGTTTGTGGCAAGCCCTTCAAGGCCGTGAAGGGATTCAGCTTTTGATATCTCTTCTTGGTCTTTCTTCGGAGCAGCAGCAAGAGTGTGCTGTTGCGTTACTTGGCCTTCTATCCCATGAAAATGATGAAAGTAAATGGGCCATCACTGCTGCTGGTGGCATTCCCCCACTTGTTCAAATTCTAGAGACAGGGTCTGCAAAAGCTAAAGAAGACTCTGCAACAATCCTCGGAAACCTCTGTAATCATAGTGAGGATATACGTGCCTGTGTTGAAAGTGCTGATGCTGTTCCAGCTTTACTTTGGCTGCTTAAAAATGGAAGTCCCAATGGGAAGGTGATTGCTACTAAGACCTTAAACCATTTGATTCATAAGTCAGATACAGCAACAATTAGCCAACTCACTGCATTATTAGCTGGTGATTTGCCTGAATCTAAGGTTTATGTCTTAGATGCATTAAAAAGTTTGCTCTCTGTGGCCCCTCTGAATGATATCATGTGTGAAGGTAGTGCAGCAAATGATGCCATTGAGACGATGATAAAAATCTTACACTCTACGAAGGAAGAGACTCAGGCAAAGTCTGCGCTAGCTCTGGCTGGAATTTTTGATCTCAGGAAGGACTTGCGCGAAACTAACATTGCTGTTAAGACCCTTCTGTCTGTTGTCAAACTTTTAAATGTGAAATCTGAAGACATCTTAGTGGGAGCTTCCCATTGCGTTGCTGCAATCTTTCTCTCTATTAAAGAGAACCGTGATGTGGCTGCTGTTGCTAGGGATGCTTCGGCATTGTTGGTGGAGCTTGCTAACTCTTCAACATTGCAAGTTGCAGAGCAAGCAGTATGTGCTTTGGCAAATCTCCTTTTAGATAGTAAAGCTTTAGAAACAGCTATATTGGAAGAAATTATTTTGCCTGCCACTAGAGTGTTGCGAGAAGGCACAAATATCGGAAAGATCAATGCATCAGCTGCAATTGCCCGGCTTCTCCATTCTCGTCAGATTGATTCTGCTTTAACTGATTCTATAGATCGAACTGGAACTGTGCTTGCTCTCGTTTCTTTTCTGGAAGCTGCTGACAGTAGATCTATTGCCAGATCAGAGGCTCTAGATGCACTTGCTTTCCTCTCAAGGCCTATTGGAGATATAGGAGACATAAAACCAGCTTGTGCAGTTCTTGCTGACTACCCTACTGGCATTATCCCGATAGTTTCATGTATTGCTGATGCCACACCACTGTTGCAGGATAAAGCTGTAGAAATACTATGTCGGCTCTGCCAGGCTCAGCCCCTAGTTCTTGGGAGCACAATTGCCTCTGCCACTGGATGCGTTTCATCCATCGCAAGAAGGCTAATTACTTCCAAAAATGCAAGGGTTAAAATTGGAGGAGCTGCACTTCTTGTTTGCAGTGCAAAAGTGAATCATCAAGGAGTAGTTGAAGATTTAAATGGATCTAATTTGTGTGCTTCACTCATCCATTCTCTTGTCGGACTGCTAACTTCTGCAGAGATTTCTGAAGTTGGAGATCAGGGCAGCAAAGATATCATTAGCGTCTCCAGGGTAACTGATGAAACAAGTAACAATGACTCTGAGAGGTGTACATCAGTCATTTATGGTGTCAATATAGCTGTATGGCTTCTTTCTAAGCTTGCTAGTTGTGATGACAAAAGTAAGCTTGAGATAATGGAGGCTGGTGGAATTGAAGTTCTTGCTGAGAAAATATCTCAATGTTTCTTGCAATATACACAGGTATTCATTGTGTTACATTATTTGCTATAACTGCATTACTCCTACATGATACATATTGCATATAACTATCAAGCAATAGGTATTGTGAAATATACACTGATGATGCTAGTCTAAATGCTGATTCCAAAGTTTGCTTGGATATTCTTTAATCAGTTTTGTTGCAAATTTGCAGTCTGATTATAGAGAGGATGGCAGTATATGGATTTGTGCCTTGTTATTAGCAGTCTTGTTTCAAGATAGAGATATAATTCGCGCACATGCTACTATGAATACAATTCCTGTACTAGCTAATTTGTTGAGGTCAGAGGAGGTAGCGAACAGATACTTTGCTGCTCAAGCTGTGGCCAGTCTGATCTGCAATGGTAGCAGGGGAACTCTCTTGTCTGTTGCAAATTCAGGGGCAGCAGCAGGACTCATTGCTTTACTTGGTTGTGCTGATGCTGATATATGTGACCTTCTGGAATTGTCGGAGGAGTTTGGTTTGGTTCGTTATCCTGACCAAGTTGCTCTTGAGAAACTGTTCAGGGTTGATGACATCAGGGCCAGCTCAACTTCTAGGAAAGCCATACCAGCCCTTGTTGATTTGCTTAAACCTATTCCAGGTCGACCTGGGGCACCTTTTCTTGCTCTTGGACTTCTAATTCAGCTTGCTAAAGACTGTCCTCCCAATCAAACTGTTATGGTAGAGTCAGGGGCATTGGAAGGCTTGACAAGATATCTTTCTCTCGGCCCACAAGATGCATATGAGGAAGCTGCTACGGACTTGCTAGGCATTCTGTTTAGCACAGCTGAGATAAGGACACATGAATCTGCATTTGGTGCTGTCAGTCAACTTGTAGCAGTTCTGCGTTTAGGTGGACGAGCAGCAAGATATAGTGCTGCTAAAGCTTTGGAGAACTTATTTTCTGCTGACCATGTAAGGAATGCTGAGTCTTCCAGGCAAGCCGTTCAACCTTTGGTTGAAATTCTAAATACAGGGTCAGAGAAGGAGCAACATGCTGCTATTGCTGCTCTAATTAGGCTGCTGAGGGAAAACCCATCGAGAGCCCTTGCAGTCACTGATTTTGAGATGAATGCTGTTGATGTGCTATGCAGGATTCTTTCATCAAATTACTCAATGCAACTGAAGGGGGATGCTGCTGAGCTGTGCTGTGTTCTCTTCAGCAACACAAGGATAAGATCTACTCTAGCAGCTGTCCGCTGTGTTGAGCCTTTAGTTTCTCTGCTTGTTACTGAGTACAGTCCAGCTCATCATTCTGTTGTCCGCGCATTAGATGAACTTTTAGATGATGAACAGCTGGCGGAACTTGTTGCCACACATGGTGCGGTTATCCCTCTTTTAGGCCTTCTCCACGGTGAGAATTATCTGCTCCATGAGGCTATATGTAGAGCTCTTGTTAAGTTAGGGAAAGATAGGCCTGCATGTAAGATGGAAATGGTGAAAGCTGGAGTAGTTGAGAGCATGCTTGATATACTTCATGAAGCACCAAATTTCCTCTGTGCTGCATTTGCTGAATTGCTCAGAATACTTACAAATAATGCAACCATTTCAAAAGGTCCATCAGCAGCAAAAGTGGTTGAGCCTCTCTTCCTGTTGCTGACAAGATTAGAGTTTGGACCTGATGGACAACATAGCGCATTGCAGGTTCTTGTGAATATTCTAGAACATCCACAGTGTCGTGCTGATTACACCCTCACACCTCAACAAGCTATAGAACCTCTCCTACCTTTACTTGACTCTCCTGCTTCAGCTGTGCAGCAGTTGGCAGCTGAGCTAGTGTCCCACCTGCTTCTGGAGGAGCATCTTCAAAGAGACCCACTAATACAGCAGGTAATTGGTCCGTTAGTACGCATTCTTGGTTCTGGCATTCTGATTTTGCAACAGAGAGCCCTGAGGGCTCTTGTCAGGGTTGCAGAAATGTGGCCAAATGAAATTGCGAAAGAGGGTGGTGTGAGCGAGCTGTCCAAAGTCATACTTCAAGCTGATCAATTGGTCCCAAACACCTTGTGGGAGTCTGCTGCTACTATATTATCCAGCATTCTGCAGTTTAGTTCTGAGTTCTATTTGGAAGTACCTGTAGCAGTGTTGGTGAGGCTGCTTCGTTCCGGCTCAGAGAGCACGGTTATTGGTGCACTGAATGCCCTTCTAGTGTTGGAGAGTGACGACCCAGCCACTGCTGAAGCAATGGCTGAAAGTGGGGCAATTGAGGCACTTCTAGATATTCTCAGAAATCATCAGTGTGAGGAATCGGCTGCCAGACTTCTTGAGGCGTTGTTGAACAATGTGAAGATCAGGGAATCTAAAGTTACCAAATCTGCAATTTTACCATTGTCACAATACCTTTTGGATCCCCAAACCCAAGGCCAGCAGGCTAGGTTACTGGCAACTCTTGCTCTTGGTGATCTATTCCAGAACGAGGTTCTTGCTCGAACAGCCGATGCTGTTTCAGCATGCCGTGCATTAGTGAATCTGCTTGAGGATCAACCTACTGAAGAAATGAAAGTAGTAGCTATATGCACGCTGCAGAACCTTGTTATGTACAGCAAATCAAACAAAAGGGCTGTTGCAGAAGCTGGTGGTGTTCAGGTTTTGCTTGATCTGATTGGTTCCAGTGTCCCGGAAACATCAGTACAGGCAGCTATGTTTGTCAAACTTCTTTTCTCTAATAATACTATACAAGAATATGCTTCAAGTGAAACTGTCAGAGCTATAACAGGTAAACCTCCTCATCTCTTAGTCATGCCGAGTTTGCTTGAGTTATGTTGTGACAGTTGTATTGATAAATGTTCAAATTAGCTTGGCCTGTCTCTTGCAACTTGTCTCGTAGCAGGGATGACGACAAATTCTTTTCAAAAGCGCCTATTCTGCTCGTATTCTAAATGCATGCGTCAAAAATGCTTTTTCAAGATAAAAACTATATTGTCTTCCTGGTAATGAAAAAAAATACTCTTGATGGTTATATCTACATTAGTTGTTTATCGCATATCTCCAATCTTGGCAATATTTAGTGGAAACTCATTACTTCGCTGAAGCCAAGTTAAAATTAGACATGCTGTGTGTGACCATTCAATATTTAATTACAGCTAGATGTTTTTCTGCTTCATAATTGACCAATCTTTATTTATTCGATGACTCTGCTTCTCTTGTAGCTGCAATTGAAAAACACTTGTGGGCCAGTGGCACTGTAAACGAGGAGTATTTGAAGGCTCTCAATGCACTATTCGGCAACTTCCCCCGTCTAAGAGGAACTGAACCTGCAACACTTAGCATTCCTCACCTTGTCACTTCCCTTAAGACAGGATCGGAGGCCACTCAAGAAGCTGTCTTGGACTCTCTAGTTCTTCTCAGGCAGGCATGGTCAGCATGTCCAGCTGAAGTTTCTCGAGCACAATCTATAGCTGCTGCAGATGCGATACCTCTATTACAATACTTGATCCAATCGGGTCCTCCTCGGTTCCAGGAGAAAGCAGAATTCTTGCTGCAGTGTTTGCCGGGAACACTCATGGTGATAATCAAACGAGGAAGCAACATGAGGCAGTCGGTCGGAAACCCAAGCGTGTACTGCAAGCTAACCCTTGGAAACGCTCCCCCACGGCAAACCAAGGTCAGAAATCATACCCAACTGGTTCTTTTCTGTTTATCAGATTCTGACCTTTATCTTCTAAATATATGGTAATGCTAATTTATATAAATCTTTTGCATTTGCACGTGCATCACCATCTGTGCTTGTGGATCTCTTTTCAATTTTTGTCTAAGCCACTACAATCCGGGAGCTGCCCCAAAAATGTCAGGAAAGGGAAAAGGTCACACAAAAACCACTAGCATTCTTAGGACATATGGACTTTGTTTCTAGAACACATCTTCTCGCTTTCGTCATTGTATCTAGTGCTTAATATAGAATTGTTCATATTCGTGCTACATTCACTTGCTAAACTGCTTAAGTAGATAGATATTCTAAATGCACTTTAAGACAAATGATCATAATTTATGAAATGTGTACTTTGTTGTCAGGTTTTTTCGACTGGTCCAAACCCAGAGTGGGGCGAGAGCTTCACTTTGAAGTTTTTCACACATTTCATGCAAGAACAAGAGCAAGATGGGGAAGGTACTTGAATTGAATATTCTATAATATATATGTATTCTATCACTTTTTGGGTTACCTATTCTATCACTTTTTCTCATCATAACGGAGCTCGTTCGGGAGGTGAAGATCCAAATTGATCGTGTAGTGATGTTAGGTGCAGTTGCTGGGGAGTACACACTACTGCCTGAAAGCAAAAGTGGACCTTCAAGGAATTAGGAAATAGAATTCCAGTGGTCTAATAGAATAGCAGAGCCCTGCTAAGCTTTCTGCCTTTGTATATTTATTTTGATATAGTTTTGGTGGCATTCCTTTAGTACTGAAACCGCCATTTCTTGATGTATTCTTTGTAATATGAGGGTAATTTTTCATTTTTTTTTTTTTGAAATTCTTGGAAGCAGAATTGGGCTGAGGATGATCATATTCTTTTGTAATTGCATGTAACCACATCCGTTTGACTGAAAAATTTGGTGAAAGAATAATGGTTCATGATTCTTGACATATATTGTTGGTTGAGGCTATGGTGAATTTCAGCACCCGTAGCGCGCATATATATATATATATATTTAATTTCTTAACTTTGAATTTTAAAATGACTAAAAACTACATTAATTAATTAAATTAAAAATAATTCATTGAAAATATTTTAAATAAAATAACTACGAAAAGTTTTAAATTTCATTTTTAATAACAAAAAAAAAAATTTAATTTTAAATAAAATTTATTTAAATATTTTTAACTAAATAATAATTTAATTTATTAATATTCTATACTTTTTTATAATTTTTAACATTTATACTAGTTTAAAATACTTTAAATTTGAAAAATGAATTTACTATAAATATTTTAATACTGTGATTTTAATTTAATATTTCAATTTAAATCATAAAACTTCAAAAACTTATATAACTTTTTTCATATATTTAAAAAATATTTAAAAAGTATTTTAGTTTTTAGATGGATGAAAATATAAAAAATACTCAATATAAGTAAAAATTGTATATGTGAAATATATAATATCATGAGAGTTAAAAATACCCAAAAATAAGGTCAAAAGTAGTTAAAACACACCCTAAACGCACAAAAGAACGCATAATATACCTTTTGTTAATTATTAGCAAAAAAAAATATTTTTGTTGAATGTTACAAAACACAAATTGAATTTTAGTCTATTTCGAAAATACAAGAGGATTTTTAACTATTTTAACAAAGCATAGGGTGAATGTCCCTTTACACGAACCAACCCAGTATTTTGCATATTACAGAAACTAACACTGACAGCAAAAGAATATGGGTAGTTTATGTAATGATGCTAATATTTTTAGGGTGTGTGTGCAATTTTTAAAAAAAGTGAGATGATTTGTGTAAATGATAATACTATTTCAGTAGGTGTATGTATAATTATTTAAAAGATAGATATAATTTGTATAAACAAATCATAAATCAAGGGGTATAAATATAATTATCCCTCTTGTTTAAGGACCTTAATTGAACGAACATTTATCAATGAATGTGGACTCTGTCAATTAATAGTATAGTTTTCTAAAAAAGGAAAATGAAAAGGTTGTCCGAATGCGAACGCGTTTTCGAATTCGAAGGCATTATTGGCCCAAAGCGAAAAAACAACTCACACCGTCTCAATTCTAACAACTGCCAAACACGGCCTTTTCACTCTACCCCTATCCTTAACACCGTTGGATCCTAACTCAACGATCTTGATTGGAACACGTGTCCTGGTAGTTGGCGGTGAAACGTGGCTGCTACTCCCTCTATTATTGGTTGTCTCTTTTGTTTATGCATAGCACTATTCTATTATCACCAACTTTTCCTTTCCACCTTCCAATTAGGCCCATTTTATAATTCTAGCTTAATTACCACATGCACCCTCAAATTTGTTATAATTATAAATATTTACTTATTATTTTAAAAAATTATAAACTTTTTACTAAATTAACGATCATTTAACAAATACATCTGAACCATCATAAGGGACTATTTATTATAGAAAAAAATGCAATTTACCCTCCGGTGACATGAGAAATAAGCGGAAAATCCCATGTGAAAAATAAAATGAAAAAATTACCCTTCTCTTTGAATTATTGATAGGGGGGTAATTACTTCATTTTTTGAAACACAAAGGTGTCATTTTGTTAATTTTTTTTCTACAGGTGGTATTTATTTATTTCTCATACCACGGGGGCTAAATTGCATTCAACCCATTTATTATACGTAATTTTTTTTGGAGGGTGTGGGGGGCGATTTGTAATTATGACAAAGTTGAGAGGAGTCCAATATAATTTATCTTTTAACTTTTTTTGTATCTTATTGTTATTTTTCTCCCATGTTAAAGTTGTAAAAAGTTGGATTGGATTTTTTTTTCAAATCATTAATTTATAATATATTTTATGTTGCATCGTGTGTGTACATATGTAGAACACATTTTCAAAAAATAGTGACTTTTTTACTTAACATATTCTATTACCGTTGAAAACTTTTCAAAAAAGCACTTATTAGAAAATACTTTAGTTTCAAAAGTGCTCCCAGACATGCATGTTATATACACTACATTGTAAATAGCTTTAGGTAAAAACCATAATGTTATTAAAGGTAAACTACAACCACATCCCTGAAATTTGACATAATTATAAAAATCTTCTCATTATTTGATAAATTGCAAAATACTCCTATTTATTAACTTTTGGCTAAAAATGAGCCCATTCCATTAACCTTCATTACGATTCGTCAAAGTTTTATAATAAACTGTGCAAAATGCCCTTTGGAATTTCATAATTTTATATGTTTTTTTTAAATTTTTTTCAAATATTCTTATGACTAATTAATATTGTCTATAGATTATTTACATTACCAACCATAAATTTTTTAATATTTTTTCAAATATTTTTTTAAAAGAAAAAAATCTGCTAGGGTAAACTAGTAATGTCCACTTCACCGTTTAGAGGTTACATAATTATTTTTAATTTGAGGAGGGTATTTATAAATTTTCAAACAATAAGAAATATTCATAATTATGTCAAATCTCATAAGAGATAGCTGTAATTTATCAACTAAAAATAAATTAAAAACATTGCCATGTTTCTACCTATATAAGAAGCAGACTAGATCTCCAGAACTGTTTGAAAAAAGTTAAATTAGGACAACATACGTAGCTTAAAATAAGCTTTTTCTCATCTTCCCTTTTATAGTACTTGTTGGCAAGAAAGGAATCCGTTTCCTTTGAGGAAAGGCAGCAGCAGCTTCTCCAAACTCTTCATATTGAAGCATTTCCAGCTTCTGCTTCTCAGCTATATATAATCTGAATTTTCTCTCTTATTACCTCCCAAACAGCTCCACACTTCTTTTTTTGCCAACTTTTAGTAGCTTAAGAGCTCTTACTACCTTAAAATAAGCTGCTTTGAGAGAAACAACCAGTATGGGTGTTATAGGAAGTTTTGAGTACTTGTCTGAGTTGATGATGAGCAGCAGCCATAATCAGAAGCAGAAGCAGAAGAAGAAGAAACTGAAGCAGTTGCAGACAGTTAATCTCAAAGTCAGAATGGATTGTGATGGCTGTGAGCTTAAAGTCAAGAAAGCCTTGTCTTCTTTGAGTGGTAATTTTAAGACACAAATTCTGAGACGTAGAACTTGTGTCTTCTATTTCGTATTTGATTCGTCTTTCTTGCTTGGGTAAATTACAACGGGCTTTCTTGAAATTTGTCGTAATTACAATTACCCTCTTGCTGTATGAAAATTTTGAAATGCCGCCTCTAGTATTAACAATGGTCTAACAAATACCCCTTGTGACAACCCATTGTACAGGGATGTTTTGTTAGACGACTGTTAATTTCAGAGGTTTTTTAGTAATTTTTCAAACAACGAGAGAGATTTGTAATTCTTGTTTTGCACATATTTTTGTTATGTTGGCATATGAGGTAAACATACTGAAAATTCTCAGTTTTCAAATCTAAAACTTCATGAAAAGGTAAACTAGATTAGATAATTGATATTGCTTCATCTTCATTTCCGGACCACCTTAAATTATGCTTAGAGACACAAAGCAGATGGAATATGTCTGATGTTTTCTGAAAACATGGTCCTGGACAGGGGTGAAATCTGTGGAAATAAACAGGAAACTGCAGAAGGTGACTGTAACAGGATATGTAGAGCAAAACAAAGTGCTGAAGAAGGCCAAGTCAACGGGGAAGAAGGCGGAGCTATGGCCGTATGTGCCGTACAACCTGGTGGCTCAGCCCTATGCTCCGGCAGCTTACGACAAGAAGGCGCCACCTGGATTTGTAAGAAAAGTTGATAACCCACAAACAAATACGGGTACTATTACCAGATTTGAGGACCCTTACTTCACTATGTTCAGTGATGACAATCCAAATGCCTGCTCTATCATGTAATAAATCTGCTCATTTTGGCAGTATTAGTATTGTGTTTTTGTCTAGTTTTGTTTTTTTTTTTTTTAAAAAATTGGATGTAATGAATTATACCAGTGAGTCTTGGTAGGGAGTTTTGGTAAAATGTCAATTGATGGAAGTATAATATATACATGTTTTTTTGATGAAATTATGGTTGTCTGTATATCAAAAACCGTTCACTTTTGATCAGTTATTAGGAGGGATTTAGACAACATGTAAACTTACTACATTCTTTTATCAACGATCTTTTTTTTTAGACAAAATTATGCAAATCTGTTGTCGTAGTTTCAAGACCCTGCTAATCTATCCCAACCATATGTACAGACGGTCATGTAATTCGATGAACAAATATGAAATCATGGCCGTCTTGCAATGTTATCTCGATCCAGGCAAAAATTACCATTCGGAATTGTGGAATTGCTGCACCAAATGTCTTTCAAACATGTATGATAATGAACATTGAGTCTCTTACAGACGGAATACAACAAAGTTGTGTCCTAATTCTGTGTCTAAACACTTATACCTACGCCTCCTTTATATAAGACATCCAATTTTCAGACAGGGGTACGAGGAATTCACCCTGAGGTTCTGTTCTTTTATTCCGATTCTCTTGTAATGTTTGTACATCCATCATCAAACTGTTCAAATGTTCATGATGATGAAAAAAAGGGAATCTGAAATACTGAACAAGAGCCACTTCTATTTCAAATGTTGTTTTTTGTCAAGTTTGCAGTTGGAGGACAAATCAAGAGGCAACTATACAGAAAACATTTTTCTATAACAGATCGGCGGTAAAGTTAAACTCACTCACTCCATTGTGATGCTTAGGTTTCTCTAATATAGTTTGTCCGAAACTCCCAACTCCTCATTTCCTGTTTCCCTTGTACACTTCGACAAAATTGACATCATATACAAGTGTTGCATTTGCAGGTATGTTACAGTCCCCTGTCCAAGAACGTAAATATGTCAACAAATGTTTCCAAGCAAAAGCAGGCTAGAAAATGTACGGAAGATGGCTTTCAAAAGGATTCATGTTTCCAGTAACAATGTAATAACCATGACAGAAATGTAATATTTTTGACATGATATCAACAAGATCTCCAACTCAAAAGATGTTCAAATACACAGATGCTACATGCAAGGAGCTAAAAAGAAATGAGCATCAAGCATTTCGGACAAGTCGGTTATTTTCACCTGAAAAGCAGCCGGCTGGTTCAGGACCATAAGCCAATTGCGGAGGAATGTGAAGCTTCCTCTTTCCACCTGAGTAAGAATGTCCAAATCAATTTTTTACGACTACGTAAAAGCCAATAGATAGACATACAGAAGCTTGTTGATAACTTGAAACGTACCAACTTGCATTGGTGGTACACCTCCACCACCTAAGATGCCCTGATCCAATCCTTTAATGACCTGAACAGACAAAAAACCTATGACTTCTGCGAATACATATGCGAGATCAAACAATAGTCATATGTATCACAACACATTCAGACAAAGCCATAATACATGCAGATAAAAGTGACATCAGAAATCAGTGTAAAGTGCCATCAGCAGCAGATTGAGGTTTTGATCATTATACATTACCTTGCCTGTGCCGAGGCGCATAGTGAGCGGTCTGGCACGTTTATAAGTACTGTCGAACACTATCCCATCAGCAAACCTTGCGGTGTAGTGGACCTACATTAGCCAAATAAAAGGTACAAACGAATTCGATGCTTGGCAAGTCCTAACTATGTTCTAACCATGTAAGAATAGATGATAATCATTTTGCCTTATGTTCATCAATCTACCACGCTCGATTATGCCTATGTTGGAGTAACATTGTACTCGCTTTTCCTTCCTTTGAACCATTTTAGCAGTTATGTTTTACATTACAAATACTCCAAAGCCTTTTGGAAATTTTTAATGTATGAAGGTCAAATTTGTAATATGTAAAAACATGGGCAGAAATGCTATATAATTTTTAGTAAAACGAGGAGGTTTGTGTAATATAGGCCGATGAGGCCTAATTTAATTGATGAAGTTGAGCCCATGATCTTAGAGGCCATGGGTTCAAGCCCCGCCAAATGTGTGGGATGTTGTCTGATGTATAGCAGGAGTTGGTCTACTAATAGTTTTCGTTAGATATTAATGTTGAGAGGAATGATTGTACTTTTAATTATGGGATATTACAGTCTCCTCCCTGAGATTTGGTGTAATTACACATAAACACCCTTGGTTTGGGAAATTACACATAGCACCTCTAAAATTTGCCTACATCTAAAATTAACTCCATCCGTTAGTCAAAATTCACCAAATTGATTAATATTAACAAAAAAATTATAAATAAATCTATATTAATCATTGAATGATTTATTACTGACTTATTGCATGTTAAATAAAATTTTTGGATTAAATTACCCTTATAACGGTGAAGATATACGTTCTCACGTGAAAACGTATGAGAGTAATTTGGTCATAAAATAATTTATTTGACCTGTAATAAATCAGTAATAAGTCAATTAAGAGTTAATATAATTTTTTTTTGATTTTTTTATTAATATCAGTTAATTTTGTGAATTTTGACTACCAGAATGACTTATTTGTTAGATGAAGCAAACATCAAGGGTGCTAGATATAATTTTCCAAACCACAGAGGGTCTACGTGTAATTATACCAAACCTCAGGGAGTAGAGTGTAATTATCCTTTAATTATTGCAATAATTTTTATTAGCTATAGTAATAAAAATTCTTTTATTTGGAAAAAAATTGGCAAAAATGATATGAAAAGCTCACATTTATAAGCTGACCATATGGAACCTCCTGTCCAGACCCAACAACCACATCGCAGTAGCCAAGGCCCGACCGGACAAAATTGAGCTCACACGACGGCTCGGAGACGGTGGCGTAGTACTCTATCCGGGTGGCGTCCGCCGCCAAAGGAGTGGCGGCAGCCACCGCCGACGCGGCAAAATCCCGGCGGCAAAACCCATTAATTGCTTCTTGAAATTGGCAGCTGCTGCAGGAGCATTATTGATGCTGGGAAGTGAAGCACTGGCTTTGACGGTTTGAAGCGTCCGAGGTTTGGGAGTGAAAATGGTTAAGTGGCCGGAGGCTGTCGCCATGATTGGTTGGCTTCGTATGTCGTAACTGAAACTTGGAAGTGAGGAGTTGGGGTTGTGTTTTGTGCTATCTGCAGCTTGTGGGCTGGAGGGAATTTATGGATAATGGATCTTTTTGAAGTTAAAAAAAAAAAAAAAAGAGGTGAGAACCACCTGGATTAGTTGGCGAAGACTATGTCATATGCCCCATAATTTAAAGATTATCATAATGTTTGAATTTATTTTTGAATGTGTTCTTTATTTTGTAGAGAAAAAAGAGAGAAAAAATAAATAAATAGGTTTGTATTGAAAATAGTATTTAAATCTTGTAGATGTATGTGTATTAGTTTATACGAGAAAAAAAATTACGATTGCCTATATTTTAAATATTTTGATACTAAAAATCGTCGTAAAAAATATTATTAATTACATGTAGATTAAATTTATGAAAAAAATTAGCTTCTCCAACATAAAAACTATTTTTTGCCATGATAATTTTTTAGTTTTTACCCACACTTACAATAAAAAAATTATGTGCAAAATATTGTTGCGTGATCGTAGTTAATGACTATTTATTTTTAACTATGGCCAAATATTATATTTCTTCTAGTGATTTGAATAGTTGTTGTTGGTCTAATATAATGATAATTATTTAGTTAGTTATACATATTTAATATTAGGGATAATTACATTTACATCCCACCTATTGCCATTTTACACAATCTACCCTTGTTTTTTTAAAAGTTGTAGAAAGCAACCCTGATAGCCTTTAAAACCCCAAAATGCCTCTATTGACTTGGTCAAATTTTAAATTAATTTTTCAACGATAGAAATGCTCTTAGGGGTATTCTATAATTACCACAAGGTAGAGGAGTGTCAAATTAATGCTTATAGAAATTAATAATATGACCCCATATATTTTTTTATTATTATTTATACTAATTTTTAATTTAAATTTAAATTATTTTATTAACTTTTTTTTGAATCTGTATATAATTTACACATCTTAATAATTGAAATATTAAATTATTTAATTAATATATTAATAAAAATAAGTTACTAGCTTATAAATACAAATTAAAAAATTATCATACTTGTATAAACTAATTTAGATTTTTAAAATTAAAATATTTATTAATAAAATTAAATTTAATAAAATTTAATTAATAAAGATAATTATGATTTTTAAATTCAAATTTTAAATTGCAGCCTAATGGGGAAAACTGCAACTTGTTTTTGGGGACGACATTTTTGGTCCACTTGAAATTCATTTTGGTGAAATAATTTAGGAAAATGGCACATCGAGGAGATACGCCGTTGGAAATTGCCAATTTAGCTGGAAAATGTCACGTGCATTTCATGTGTCGGTGGCGATTTCGGGATATCTTTTGACCAGATTAGCAGTTTCGATAGACAAATATTCTCAAAGTGTCGTATATTTTTTTTTTCCCGAATTATTAACCTTCATTGCTAAATAAATTTCACATTGACAAAAAATGGCACGTCAAAAAATGACTAAAATAATAACTTTTTCCAAAGCCATATGACCCAAAGAAAAGATTTGATGGAAGGAAAATGGATTATATGGTCAAGGGATAGACGTCAAGATTGGAGCATATATCGTCCCACCAAACTTCCTCATGCATCCTTTGTGCTTGAGATCATAATTAGTTAAGACAAAACAACCTCGTCAAACCATGGCCTCTTCTTTATACCAACTTCTTGTTACCTTAAACCAATATATATTTATATATATCTACTATGTTTTCAACCCATTGTCCCCTTTGCCAACCTCTCATTCCATACCTTCACACCCCTTCTCAAAACCGTAATCAATTGTCAAGAACATTTTTTTTTCCTGGATTGATCAAGAAACGTATTCTATCTACATTCAACCTTATCGTGCACTTTTACGGATTGATCGTTTGATCGAATAAGGAAATGGGACGAAGTAAGCTTCCGATCAAGAAAATAGAGAATACCACTAATAGACAGGTTACGTTCTCCAAACGTAGATATGGTCTCATAAAAAAGGCTTATGAAATAGCGGTTTTGTGCGACATTGATTTGGCTTTGATTATGTTTTCTCCTTCCGGTCGTCTCAGCCACTTCTCCGGTAGGAAAAGGTAAAAACAAAACACATATATATAAGCTTATCGTGGTACTTGTAATTAGTCGGACAAAATTACTTAAAAATATGATTAATGTTTTATCGTAATTTTGATTCTCGTAGGGTTGAAGATGTGATTTACCGTTATATTAATCTATCGGATCGTGATAGAGGAGGGTAAAACTTTCTCTCTTTTTTCATGCTCTTTTTTTTTTCTTTGTGCAAGGATCTTGAATTTAAGATTTTGTTATTCGTTTTTAATCTAAATTTAAGATTCAGAAACTACTATAATGTACTCGATGATTTTTTGTTTTCCCTCACAATGTAATAAGATGATCGATACACGTACTTTTTTTGTGAAATGCAGGATTATCCCGAATAGAGAGGTAAGTTAAACTTGACATGATATATATCAATTATCAGATGATTTTCACTCACTTTCACATCTCTGCAGCAAATAATCAACACCTTAATGAAGATCAAAACTGAAAAGGATCTTGCAATACAGAGGTTTCTCTCTCCCCCTCTCTCTCTCATGTGAGAATTTTCTTCACTTAGATTATATACTATGATGTTTTTTTTTTTGTTTTGTCAGCCCTGCAACTCCTGGATCAGACATTGAGGTAAATTAGTTTCTGAAAAATTGATGTTTGATTTGATTATTCTGATGATCAAAGGAAGCAAGTATGCCATTCTTTCTCATTTCCATTTTTCAGGAAATTCAGAAACAGATTCTTGATTTGCAACATCAACTTGAGAGAGACGAAGAACAACTTAGGTAATCAGTTGTAGAGCTTGTCCAAAACTTTTCATTTCAGATACATAATACTACAGCAAATGACAGAAAACTTTATGAATACGTCTTACGATAATTAGTCTTGTCTGTATGGTGATACATTGTTGCTTTTTTCCTCCCAAGGGTGTTTGAACCAAACTCAGAAAAGTTTACCTCATTGGACGAATTTCAATCATGCGAAGTACGACTAACAGAAGCATTGCGCCGTGTTACACAAAGAAAGGTAATTAAGACAACGTCGTACACTCAATTTTCTTGCTATTCAACTTACAAATGATGTTATTACACATGTGGTTGATGAGTCTCATAATACAAATTCAAACTCATTTATCACAAATATTTGTCAGTTCACCGTGCTATAATTGCCTGGACATGGCCCGTTGATGCCTATACTTGGTGCTACATTGACGATACTTGTGCTTTTACCGATTGTTGAATTATGTATACAAAGTATTTGCAGTTAAAGACAAAAGTTTAACATCATCGTACACACGTAGCAGGAAACGACAACATTGCCGTTATTTTAACCATTCTACTTAACGTTATTGCAGAGAATTCTCTTGAGTAAAGTTGAACAACAATCAAGTTATCAGGACACCATACAGGTAAACAGATGAAACAAAACATGCTTTAATGTTCAACTTTTAGATTTTGTAATAAAGACATTATTGCAATAACATTACATAATTATTCTTCTTTTCATTCTTTTTTTTTTTTTCATGAAAGCAAATAAATACAGTGGTCCAATACATCACTGAAGCACAAGTACTAGCAGGGGCACAACCATCACTTGAGAATGAAGAAGATCATGGAATTGAGATCGGCACTGGGGATAATATGAATATTGGATCCGACGCATCTTCTGTTAGTATAAGGTACACGTATCAATAATTTTTTTTTCTCTCATAATAATCATAAACACGTAAAAATTAGTCTAATTAAATTAATTCTCATTTAATAATTTTAGGGAACGTTCGTCACCAACGGTATTTGAGTCTGTGTCACAAACAAGCGGAAATGAGAATGCGCAGAGCGCAGAAGGATATCAAAGTAGCAACATAAAGGATGACGGATTTCAACAATATCTTTCGTCGAAAGATCTCTTTTCTGCTTTACTGCCTCCAGAAAGTTCTACTTCTTTAGCCAAGGTTCTAATTTCTTCTTCATATTTGTCATGAATTTACAAGATACTAGGATGTTTAATACCGTTACATAGTACAATTTAAGGAAACGAAACATGTAAAATAATTCTAAAATAGGAATATGTATAAGTTATCGTAAATTTTCAATTTAAAGATGCAAAGTAGTCGAATTGCATAGCATCAAGCAGAGGACTCAATATTTTGAACCCTTTATTCCGTGGGTCTAAACGTATAATTTTTCTAGTTTATTATATGTGTAGCGAAATGATTATAATGAGATTATAAAATTTTGCAATTTTACATGCGGATAAGGATAATAACATTTTACGCCTCCTGATTTATAGTTTATTTGCATAAAACACCCATGTATTTTGCGTAATTATAGAAACCATCCCTAATAACCAAGAATCAAAAGTAGTTTGTGTAATGATGTACACGTTTGTTGGCGGTGTATGTATAATTTTTCAAAAGACATGTGTAATTTATGTAAATAAATCATACATTAAGAGGTGTAAGTGTAATTATCTGTAATTTATATGATATACATATATAAACATATATTATTGCAAGAAAAGGATGTTAATGTAGTATTTATGTTTGAATTTCAGGGTGTAATGGAAAGTTCTATAGGAGGAGCTCTTACTACATTAGACCAACAAACCCTTGTCTTGGAATCACATTGCCACCAGCTGCCATCCAGTGAACTTCATCTATAAGCTGCCAATATTATTTATTTAATTATATTGGTGCAGTCAACAAAAAAAACAAAAAAAAAAAAAGCATTACACTTTTATGGTACAAAACAAACTATAAATATATATATTTTATGTATACTTATGGGACTTAATTTCCATATGTTTAATGATTTTTCATACCAAAATGTTGTCACCAACAAATCAAGGGAGCTTAAATGTATTTGTTGAATGTGTTCATATATAATATTGAAAACGTTCTTCTATTTGGCAGTAACTAAAATGTAGTTCATCAACTTTGATCCTCTTTTATTCTGTTTAGCATTATAATAAAAGGAAATTCTAGTTTGGATGGAGTATGGTTAATTTTGAATTAATTACATGATAAGTATAATATACTTGTTGTGTGATTGATATATAGTTCACGGAGAACGACAAATTACATGACAAGTGTATTAGATTTACTATATGATTGATTTGATTTGACCAAATTTGATTTGAGTAAGAATTTTCCTACAAGAAAGAACTTGACTAAAACTTATGTTATATCTAGTTTGATTAACAATTATATATGTTGGTTAAAAAATGGGAACATTATCAACAATATCACTAAAATGATTTTGATCCCTCAACAACATTACTAAAATGATTGGGTTCCTACATTTATCAATTTTGAATAAAGTAGGTCTTAAACGTTATATCTCAATAAAAAACTAGCAGAAATGTGCACATGAACGTGAAAAAGAGGGGAATGCACTGGATTTTGGCACAAAGAATTAGGGTTGGCAATTTCAACCCGAACCCGAAAAACCCGGCCCGGACCCACCCCGCATGGGGCGGGTCTGGGATGCCATTTTTCGGGGTGGGTCTGGGGCAGCTAAAACCTGCCCCGATCGGGTTTAGGGCGGGTTACGGGTCCTGGCTCGAACCCACCCCATTGGACCCGACCCCGGCCCCGGTCCAACCCGCCTCTTTTTTTATTGTATATTATTAATATATACAATATATTATAAATAAAAATTATCTTATTATATATATATATGAATCCTAAATAATTTTTGCATATACCCAACTATATATAAAAATACCAAAAATAAAAAATTAGTTGATAAAAATTAATAATTTAGATGAACGTATTTTTTTCTTATCCAATTCATTTTAGATTGAAAATTATATTAAATATTTAAATCTAAACTGATATTATTTCTTAAAAAATATTAATTTAATGTATTCTTTGTATAAATTAATTAGGTCGGAACGGGGCGAAATTTTTAGTATGGCAAGGCGAGGCTGGGACGGGTTATGGGGCTGGCAAAAATTAAATGAGGCGGGTCTGGTACGGGTCTAGGCAGGGCGGGTTATGGGGCTGGTAAAAATTAAATGGGGTGGGTCTGGTACGGGTCCAAGCGGGGCGGGGGCGGGTTATGGGTCTGGAAAAAATTAAATGGGGCGGGTCTTGAATCCGGGCGGACCCGTACTAGACCCGCCCCATTGCCATCACTACAAAGAATTGGGGCAGAATTAGGTATATACTGTTAGCAGCAAATTTTGAGCCAAAATCCAGCCTATTTTCCCCTTTGTTCACGTCCACGTGTGCCTCATGAAGAGATTGGATGGACCTAGGAGTGCAGCGCAACGGAAATGTTAAGGATTAAATGTGTTAATCATTCAAGGACTGTTCTCTTCAACGTTCTTGAGCCATTGGTGTATAAAATAGCAGAGAATAAATAAAAATATTAAATCTACGATCTAGGGTATGGAGAAAACAAGATCGCAATATTTAAAAGAAAACATTATCCTTGTTATTTTGTTTTAATCGGCTACACCCATGTTCCTTTTCAAGATTTATGCACGCTAGATTCCAACGTAGGAATCCTCTAAAGGCATCCACACCATACCGGAAAGGTGAGATCCTCTCGTGTGTTAGCAAGAAACGAATTATGGAAGAGAAATAAGAAAAACCGCACTATTGTTTAGTATGTTTTCAATCTTTCTTGTTTTGGACTTAGTTCTAAACTAAGAAGATAAAAAAATCATGGAAATCTGAGCTGCAAGGAGAAGAGACACCAAGCTCCTAGCTCAAGGAGAGAGAGTTTTGTGTGCTAGTAGTGTATTGTCAAAAGATCCAGTCATTTGAACTTCTATTTAACTAAGCGAGTGTTTGCGAAAACTTCTAATTTTAGAAAAGTGATTTTTGTAGAAAAAAGTTGAAAGTTGTAGTAGAATCAAAAGTGTATAGTGTTTGTAAAAAAAAGTGAAAAACAGACAAAAGCTAAATTGGATAGTGTTTGGGAAAAAAATCACTTCTAATTAAAGTAAACTTAATTGATTAAAGACTATTTTGTCTCTATTTGTTAAACAAATATTATTTTTGCTTATATTTGCAATTGTTGTTTGTCAATATAATTAGTTTTCACAAAAGTTAATAAATTTTATTTTGATTAGTATATTTCATATTTAAAATTTTTAAATACTAATAGAAAAGGTGAACATTTAATTTAGTAATGCTCCCACTAAAAAATATAATTGTTGATTCGTACACAATAATGGAACTTGCATGATTTCCAAAAAAATATTGTTTATAGCCATTTAATTTTTTTAATGATATAGGAATAATATATTTAGATAATATAGCAAATAAAATATAAAATTATAAAAAAATTAATGTGCAAAAGTATAAATTTGGTTATTGTTAAATTATTCAAATTACTTAAAAATTTCAATTTTGACTTTAAATATACAATTATAAAAATAAGTTAAAAATGATAAAATTAAATTAAGATTATTATAATGAGAGTAAGGTAGTAAAAAATGAAGTTGAATTTATTTGCAAAAATACCAAGCAACTAGAAATACTTTTTAGCCTAAAAGCACTTTTCTTGCTACTTTCAAATGCAAAAGTTGATATTTCAAATATCTCAAAAGTATTTTTTTAAATTCAAAAGCTAAAAAAATACTTTTTTGAAACTCGCGCAACATTCACTAATTTCTACAAAACATGTACAATATGTGCACTATCAGCCATGTGGGACTCTTCCAAAGAGTTCAATTGGCCACACCTCTTTTCAAAAGAGGAACCTTTGACTTGGTCTTCTCCAAAATCGGTTTGGGTTTGAATAGTTAGATTGGACTTATTTTAATTTATCCAACAAATTAAATTAAGCCTAATACTTAATCTCTTGAGTTTATTATTTTATCCAATTAAATGAAATACTCAACATAAAGCCCATGTAAATATTTAATCTAATTAAATTTACACAAGTTCAAATATACTTGATTAATAAATCTAATTTATCAATCAAGTCCAAAATCACAATTAGTCTAACCAATTATTTCTAGCCCATCTCTACTAATTAATGAACAACGCTATTAATCAGATAATGTCATTTACTACTTAATTAGTTCAACTAATTAGTTAATCCAAATCTCATTTAAATTAACCCAATCAATTCAAAAGGCTAAGTCCGAAATTAAATTAATTAGATTAATCAAAATTTGAAATGTCCATCCAATAGGTTATCTATACTATTATAAAGAAAACCCTTTGAGCGTATCAATTTTTGATTCGCCCATTTTACCCTTTCATTCATTTTATTTTTTCAAAAATTGATTGTCCATAATAGTAATTTAATATTTTCAAATAACCCCATACTTCTAATTTTTTTTCCTTCACAATCCACTACTCCAAATTTCTCTCAACTCAGTTTGTTGCTCAATGATTTTTTTTTCTCGGTAACTTCCCTCCTCACAAACTCTCTTCCACTCCCCTATGAATCTGCCATGAGATATTAAAAATCATGAGATATTAGTTCAAAAATGAATTAGAGTGAAGAATATATGAATATGCAAATTGTGTGCACTTAAACTAAAATTGTATAATTTTATTTTGTTTACAAATAAAAGAATTTTTTATGTTTATTTTTTATAATATAGTTTAATATATTACGCTCGCTGGGACAACGTGCGATGGCTTTCTAGTCCCTTATAAATGATTCCATCATTTATACTCTCCAAGAATTAATTTAATCAAACTTAAATAATTTATCTCTTTTTGAATTAATTTTAAATTAATTCCATCAATTTTTGTAATTTATCTTTAGGTTCACCCTCAACTATATTTGGGCGCGTGACCAACTCAATTAAATAAATTAAATTAAATTAATTAATTTTATTATCCCATATATAGCAAAAAATGCTCGTTATCGTGGATAGTTGCCTAGCAACAAGTCATGTCACTAGAGATTGGGTGAATAATGGTGTGAGCATTTAGGCTATTGAATTTCATATGAGTATGGTCTTATTGTCACTCCCGGTCTTAGTTTAGGATATAGAATTTGGTGTTGGTTCCCGTCATTGACTAGACATATATGCTTCATACTCCAAATGTGTTTACTCCACTAATTTAGAAAATTCCTTCCTACTCAAATCAATCGCTGGCTATAGACTTAAAGAGTCTCTAGACCATCTCAGAGCGCATAGGAGATCGCTGTCACTTACTGATTGGGGACAAATCCTTTCTTAAAATCCATTGTTCTCGCTACATACTGCACTTGACAAGGCTTATACTAACCATATCTCACAATACAATCACCTCTCGCTATATCTAAGATACAATTTTCGTATGCATGCGACTACCATGATTCCTAAACTTCGAGGGCTAATCGCTTACTATCAGAAACAAAAATTCCAATTATACAAACCAATCCTACAAGGCTTCCATATGATGATTTATGCGAGTTAGTTCAATTAGGCGGCTACCTTGCCAACCAACCTACTAAAATTGTATAGACGACTTACGTCTCCCATTAATGAAATATGGCACCGCAACTTAGTGGTAGTCTCCATAGAACTCTCGATCCCCTGTCTTGAGGTTCTCGACTTGGAACATTTCAGATCGACCCTCCAAAGTTGGTTCCATAGTTGCCAACCTATGTGCAACCCAAACTCCACGAGTTCAATCAGTCTCCAACCACACTACCCGAGAATACCGAGGACTTGGAATACTCGGGAACAAGGCGGTCAAACAAATATATGAATTTATGGAGGCTTAATTTTGTTTTCGAAAGTATGTTGGGCCTGATTATGAACATGTGAAAAAGATAGTTGAACTATATATTTTTCTTTAAAAAGGCAAAATGGTCATTAATTAGGCCTCATGATAAAAACCATTAATATTTTAAAAGTTGAAGGACTAAAATAGAATTTCAATATATTTAGGATTAAAAATAAATTAGTGGTAATATATGAGGACCAAAACTATAATTATCCCTGTAAATCACCCCCCCCCCCCCCCCCCCCCCCCACTCAAATCCCTAATCCAATTCTTAGTCCCCCTCCTGTTTGGAATGGCAAGGAGGAGCAAAAACACTCTCGATGTTATGCTGGATTACAATGATAGAAATGATATATAAAACTCAAGCGTCTGTCATCTGAGATTTTTTGATCTATTCTGACAGATAAATGATAGAAATGATAGATAAAACTCGTAAAAAAAAAAAAAAAACTAGTTGGAGGACTGAAATTGTAACTTGAGATTGTTTAGAAACAAAAATAAATAATCGGTCAATTTTAGGGATAAAAATATAAATAATTCTCCCGTCCATGGATGATTGTAAGTTATGACACTAGAACAATATGGATTTTTTTAGGCTATTTTATGTGTATCTACAACTATGAAAAATGTCTCTATATATATTGAAGGCAATTTCTATAGTTATAAAGGCACATAAAATAGCCTCAGAAAATTCATATTATTCTAATTGATATACTTTTATTAAAAATAAATTATATATGAAACCATTGTGTGAATGACTATCGATTAAATGTATTTTTGATCTCCTAATTTAGGTCATTTGTCGTTTTCTCTTTCAACTTTCTAGAATAATATTTTGGTTCTGTTTTTTTTTTTTTAATTTTTTGCAATTTCAGTCCTTTTGTTCAACAAAGTTTACCTCCACCGATAAGAAAGCTTGAACTCCAATGGAAAAATGAATAAATCGCAAAACTTTAAAAGATGTACAGGACCAAAAAACTACCCTGTAAAATTAAAGGACAAGAATACTGACAGAAATGGTCTAATAGGAACAAAATGCTCCAATTGTAAAATATCACGTGAAAGGCATCATGCATTTTTCTGACGAGAAACGTGAACTCGATGAAAAAAGGACTAAAATTACGAAATTTAAGAAGATACAGGACTAAAATACAAGATGAAACTGCCAAATGAACTAAGTTACGATACGTCCAAATATGCATTTAAGCCCATTAATATCATAAAACATCAAACCATGCACTCAATGAGCTGTTAATTGCATGCTACTTCAATTATTAACTACCACTCTCTATGATATTTGAGAAGTTAATATGTTAAAACTTGTAAGTTAATTGCACACAATCATAAATATATACAAGGATGTAATTAATTTCTAAAAGCATGTTGAATTACAGTATATGAAATCGTACTCAAGTGAATAGCGTTTTACTATGGAAAACCATATTTAAACTAGACCTCGAGCAATCGTCATTTATATATATATGCTCATTGCAATTTAAAAGAAATCTTGTACATCAAGAAGCAAGTCATCCCATTCCATAGAGCACTCTTTTGTATCTTTGATCTCCAAATTGTATTGTCTTCAATAGCATCCTAACATTCATCACAAGCAAAACAAAGTAAGATTGATTTACATGAGATGGAATGAATTTGGTCGGGATGAGATTTTTTTTTTAGGATGTGATTAGATTTGAGTTAAAAATGTAATAATGATAGTTGATGATGTGTGCGTAAAATGTGTTAGGTAAGAGAAAAAAATGTAATAATTATACATAATGTGATGTTTTTTTATCGAGAATACTGAAATGTAAGAAGGATTTTTTTTTTTTTTTTGATTAAGAGCATTTTTATAGTTATGTAACTTAGTTCGTTTGGTGTTTTCGTCCTTTAATTTTTTAGAATGGTATTTTGGTTCTAAATCTTTTTAATTTTGTGATGTTGGTTCTTTTTTTGGAGTTCGCCTCCACCTGCGAGAAGGGTGAACTCAATAAAAAAGATAAATTATGTAATCCCTAAAATGAAAAAAGTTCAGGACCAAAATGCTATCTTAGAAGGTAAAGGACAAAAATGCTGACAAAAATGACCAAATAGGAACAACAACCCAAATTTTAAAACGTCATATGGGATGCACATGCATTTTCCCGACGACAAAGATGAACTTCGACAAAAAAAAAAAAAAAAAAAGAAGGGTAAATCACGAAAATTAAAAGATACAGGATCAAAATGATATCCTGAAAAGTTAAAAGACAAAAACACCAAATGACCTCAGTTACGAGATAAAAAATGCAATTCACTCTTTTTTTTTCCAAACAATTTTTTTTTAATTCTTATTTTTCTAATTAAACTAACAAATTAGCAATATTTAATTTAGGATACACTTAAGAATGAGACATATATAAGCCTTTTGATAATTGCAATATTTGTGTGTAGTTATATTATATATATATATATATATATATATATATATATATATATATATATATTTACCTCTGGAGGGAGAAGATCATCAAATAGTGTATTAATCTGGCAGACTTCATTGTGTGGAAAGACATCGTGATGTTGATCATCATGAGTTGCAGCATCAGCATGTGTGTCGACATCGCAGTTGATGTTGTAATAATCTTCATTGGAGTCCATATTATTAAGATGATGATGGGCAGTACTTTGTTGTCCGGCCTCCAAGTCCAGGCTGCTGCTCAATTGCCTCAAATTTGAATTTGTAGAATATTGGGATTGGGAGGCAGTTTGCAAGTCATCATGATGAGGATGATGGGATGGTGGATTCGGCCATTTTCGGACAGCGACCTTTAGTTGTGATTGTTGTAGTAGATGTGAATCTATTCAAAATAAGATAACAAATTGAAAAAAAGGAAATTTAATCAACTCAAACACATTACTACGATATACCCAAACAAAGTCGAGGCCTGCACAGTTTGATAAATTAATCGTATTGAATCGAATAAAAAAGTTTAAGATATATTGATTATTGAATCGGATTTTTAATTTGGTATTTCAGTCAAATTCGGTATTCGATACGTATTGATAAATTGAACCGTATCGAATATTGAATTTTAATATATATATATATATATATATTATAATATAATATATAAAGAATTATGTATAAATGTTATGTAGCAGACTTATTTATAAAGATACCTAAATTTAATTATTTTAATTAATCTAACAATTAAGTAATAAATAACAATTGTTAATTAAAAAAAGTAAAACATAAGAAGTAATAGGAATACTTATACTGATTTTTTTTTTAAGATTCGTTATAATTATGCATAAATATGATGTGGCTTCGAAAATTACATTTAGTATCCCTGATATTTTTTCAAATATCATTGATATTAGCTAAAATGTTGAAAGAAAATTTCATATTCATCCCTGATTGACTTATTACTAACTTATTGTAGGTAAAAAAAATCTGACACACTAATTGACTTATTTACTTTTGATTAACTTATTACCAACTACTCTTATACATCTTCACACGCTAATGCACGTGAGCCGTATATCTTCACCATTATTCGGTGAGTTTTTTTATCTTATAGAATTATCTATTTGTTAGATAGAAACTAGCATCAGGGATACTAGACATAAATTTCAAATCATAAGGGGTTTATAATTACAACAAATTTCAGAAGAGGGGGCTGTAGTATCCCTAACTAATAACCTAAGGCTTTTACATTTTCACTTCAGACACAAAATTTTCTTTTGAAAAAATAAACGGTTAATTCAATATAAAAATCAAACCAAATGAAAATTTAATTGGTTTTTATCGAATCAAACATAACAATTCGATTTGGTATTCGGTATGTCATTTTGAGAATCGAAATTTGATTCGGTTTTACTTAGGCCTTATCCCCAAGCATTTGATATATCAAAACAAATTCTCCCCTTGCAAAAGTAGAAATGCAGGCAATGTTAACTTTACCTTGGACCACCCTGGATGTTGCATAAGCTCTGGGTAGACATGTGGATTCTGTCTGAAAAACCTACCTGCGCCCAACAATATTTTCACCTTTGTTTACGCTTATAATGTCTTTAAATAGTTGCTATTATTTATTACATTTAGATTCTTAAATTAAAAGCATGCATGCATGCCTACATACCTCATCAAAGTTATTATTCCCACTATTCTGGTCATGGAAATTGAGCAAGCTGTGATCCACCACTAAGAATTTCTGTCAAACAATTATTGCAAGTTCCTTAGTAAGATAGAAACATTTACTAGGATTTTGTTTACTTGTAATGAAGAAGCCATACCTCTTGTGGAACATGAAATGATGAGATTCTGCATTTGGTGCTGACGTTTCTGATATCAATATGGGGACGAGTTTAATATATTTGATGGCATCGAAAAACTGTGTGTATTTGATGCCCCCGATATATTTTTATTTGTTGCGTGATCAAGTAAATCTTGAAGTATGCTTTCACGAGCTCTAGCACTGTGGAGAGAACAATCGAAATTAGTATCTTTATACCCTCCTGGATCTAAGTTATAATCATGATCATTGTTGAGAAAGTGGGAAAATTGCATTTTTAGTCTTATAAATTAGACTCATTTTTAATTTAATTCAATTTGTAATGCTTTTCTCACATTGCATCTCATACGTTAGAAGTTTACTCATTTTCAGTCCTCGCGTGACTTTTTTGTCCAATAATTAATGAAGAAGTCACGGGACCGTTAGTCCCACACGTGTTTGAACGAAAAAACCATGTGAAGACTAAAAATTAAAAAAAATTATAATTTACAAGATGCAATATGAGAATATTGTAACAAATGGGACTAAATTAAAAAAGACCTTAACATAAGGGACCAAAAATATGATTTTCCATTCAGAAAGCTAATGTGAAGGTCAATCCTTGCCCTGACCTAGTTCGATCGAACCAATTCAATCACAGAGCAAGTGTATCACGCTTGTTCTGTGATTGGTCACTTTTCTTAAACTGTACACCAATCACATAACAAATCTATTGCACTTGCCATGTAATTAGTTCATATTTGATCGAACCTGATTCCAACAAGAATTTTTCCATTTTAAATACACACATTAAAAAAAAATAGAATAAGAATAAAATACCAGATGTTTACCTATATGGACTTATCCATGGGTCAAGTTGCATCAGAATTTGGCCGGCAGAAGTGTTCTCTATTTTTAAAACTTGTTTCATTTTGATTGAAATTAGATGAAAATGGATTTCCAGCTTGGCTCTCAACTTTTCACCCATCTGTTCAAAACCCTAATAATGTTAATAACATAAAATAAAAATAAATTAAAGCTACTTTTAATGGAATTTAACATAATTATAAATACACTCTTATTATTTAAAAAATTACAAATATCCCCTTCAAATGAAAAATAATTAAGGAGCCTATAAACAGTGAGATAGAAATTACTAATTTATCCAAGCTGATTTTTTTAAATATTTAAAAAAATGTAAAAAAATCTAAAAAGTAATTAATAGAGTATAATAGTCAGTAAAAATATTTTAGAAAATTTTAAAAAATGTATAAAATTGTAATTTATAATTCAAAAGGACATTATAGTCAGTTCAGTGCAAAAAATTAATAAAAATCTAAGAAAAATTGACAAATCCCATGAATATATATAATTAAGTGATTTTTACCTGAAAATTTTGTTGCTGATATGATGCTGACAAATTATCTACCATCGCATTCTAAATAAACAAAGAGTGTTAACACAGTAAAAGAACATAAGAACTGTCAGTTTCAAACATAAATAATAATTATTGTAAATTATAACGAGCTCCCTTAATGTTCCATAATTATAACTACCCCTCGTATTTAAAAATTTATAAGTATTCCTTTGGTCTTAACAATCGTTTAGCAAATACGTCCTTGTGACAACTCATTGTAAGGGGTATTTATTAGACAGTCGTAAATTTTATAGAGTATTTAATTTTACAACCAATAAATAGGTATTTGTAATTATGATAAATTTCAGGGATCTCGTTGAAATTACCCCAAAAAAATTAAGAGGACTAACTTTTTTGGCAATGATTCTTTGGAGAGAATGTTTCAAGTTTCTCTCACACCAAGACAATTGATGCAGAGAAGGCTCTTGTTCTGGACCAAGTTCATAATCCCTGTAGATTATATTTATGAAGAAACAATTTTAGTTAAATGCACAAAGCAATTCATGAGCTTTAAACTCTAATAATGTTTTATTAGGGTTAATTTACACTTCTCATCCCGTAATTTACGATGTTTTTACTTTTGGTCCCATTGGTTATGAAATTATCACTTTTGATCCTGTAATATTTTGAAAATAACATGATTTTTTATCTCGTAACATCTTTTTGTTAAATATTTAATGAAAGTTATTAGACAAAAAATGAGAGTTTTATAGCCAATAGCACCAAAAGTGTAAAAGTCCTTACAGCTACGTACTAAGTACACGGCATTTTTTGCTGAAATATCACGAAAAGGTGCCGTGGACTTTTAAAGTTATGGGACTATATGTGAGAATTCTGTAACCAACGAAACCAAAAGTGAAAAGACTCAAAATTACGGGATGAAAAGTGTTATTTCTCTACTTAATAAATAAACTTCACCTAAGATCCGTTTCCAAAATTTGTAACTCCAGACCACTTTTTTTAATTTGAAGCTCCAAATTCTGAACAAACACAATTAAAATAAAAACAAAAAATACATATATTAACTTAATTAGACAGAATAGATAAATTAGGACAACAATGGAAATTTACATTAGCATAAGAAAAATGAGAAAAAAAAAAAAAAAAGATTGTAAGAAGACATCAATTACCTCAATTCTAGTATCATTGTACGCCAGATCAGATCGAACAAAGTTCGTAAAATTTAAAAGCAACATAATAAAATTTGTCAGTAAGAATTATATTATATTAAACAATTAAAGATAATTGCATCATACTAAGCATGTACATAAAAATTGAGTAATGAGTATTATTCATTTTACAATTAATAGTTATTATAACATTCTTTTACAATTATTAAATAATTAATAGAAGTAAAAATAATAGATAAAATGTGAAAATATTTTTCTTATCTCATCCTAATATACTGCGAGACTTTATAGGTACGGAGCGCAAATTATAATAACTATCCGACAAAAGCGAACACCCTATATAAAGGGAAGATCTTGACATACGACAAAATTTAATAGTAAGTATGCGACAAGTCGAACATTTTGAGGTTTCTAAATTGGATAACGATTCTTCTTTATCTAACTTTATGAAACGGATCATTGGATTTCGATATTTGGTCAAAAAGATAATAATTCCAATATATGAATGGTGGGTGTACGTGTAATTATCTAAAAGATATGAGTGGCTTGTGTAAATAAGTCATAAATCAAGGGGTATAAATGTAATTGTCCCAAAACAAAAACTGAAGGCTATCAAGACTAGTGATTTCTAACGGTTATATTAATGATGAAAGTTCCTTCTAAAGGACGAAATCTAAAAGTATACAATATTCTAGTATTAATTATTCTAAATATATTCTCCTTTCGCGTGAAAATCTATAAAAAAAAATGGAAAAAACATAAATTTTTCACTAAAAATTGAAAACTGAAAATGAAAACCTAACTGTTTGTCGAGATACTGTAGCTTGCTTGTATCACCCTTGATGTGCCCGAGCTGCCTCAGCTTCTCCAATTTTCCCTTCATGTAGTAGTATCAACTAAAACTGAGTTTATTTTATTTAATTTTACTTGTTTTTCATATATAAAATAATATTTATTTACTCGAAATATTCACCAGATCTAAAACATACCTGAACATTATTTATATGACTGTGTTTCACCAACCACAACAAAATCATTAAAGGCTCGAAATCCAACAGAACCACAAACAAAATTAGGCAAAAGTGAGTACCAAAAGATTTAATTTGAAATTCTCGAAAAATTTAATGATAAAAACAAACACTTACTTCAATCTCTTTTCAACCGGGAGATTGACATAACGATGGAGCACATCTTCAATCCTGTGAAAGCCATCGAACATATTTCATGTCAACTTTTTAGAATCAAAGAATCGATTAGTTTCATCTATATCAAGCACAAAAAAAAAAAAAAAGAAAAAAAAAAAAAGAGAGAGACAGAAAGAAGAAGAAACCTCTTTTGGTTGCAAAACTTGCTAATGCGACCGGACGGAGAAAATGCGACAAATGCAACATCGACATCACAACAAACTGCAATTTCGTTAGCCTTTTTCATGAGGCTGCTACGCCGCTTTGAGAACGTCACTTGACATCTCGTTATATCCTCGATCTTCTTCATATCAATTTTTCGACCCATTTTTTGAAAAGAAGAAATGAAAGAAAAAGAAAGAGATCTATATATAAATTGCTTCAATTCCTTGTTAGCAAATATTTCAAAAAAACATCAAGTAGAAGGGAATAGTAGCATTGAAAGGGTACTTATAGACCTACAAAAACTTGGAGAGGCAAATGTGAAATGACTAGAAAACTTCGTGACCTTTTTTCCAACACATACATTAATTGCCAGCTTATTCAGAATCTCAACTCCTAATAAACATTGAGAGAAAGCACAATCACTAAAATTGCCAAGTGGCCCTACAAGCCAAGGTATAATATGAACACCTCTTAAGTCATGTTTGGCAAAGTATTTTTTTTTTTTTTTTTTTTGAAAACAGGCAAAGTTTTGATTATCACATAGCAAATTAATTAAGCCACCATTGACATTAATTCAAATTAATATTAATTCTTGAGTAAATTACAATGGACTCATTTGAAATTTATCATAATTAGAAAATACCCTCTTGTTTGAAAAATTAACGATCGTCTAACAAATACTCGCCTATAATGAGATGTCACGAGGGGTTTTTTGTTAGACAATATTAATTTCGGGGAGGAAGGGGAGTATTTGTAATTTTTCAAACAACGAGAAAATACCTGTAATTTTAACAAATATAAAAAAAGCCCGTTTTAATTTATCGAACGCAAATTTTTGTATGAAATAACTTATTGTTTAGTGTAATCCACTTGATAGGGTGTGAAAAAAAGTGGTTGAAATGTGATAGAAATTACAAAATTAAGTGATGTAATAATATACATAAGTTGTAAGCCACAAGCAAGTGAAATAATTTGTGACAAACAAGACTTTGACATAAGCCCTTTGTGCAATAACTGAGGTAGTTATTCAAATCCATTGTTGTTGATTCTTGAGGTCTTGGGATAGAAAGTAATTATGATCTTGCATTGGTCAATTTGAAGTGGGGATAAGCCCTATTTTAATGGCTATAGATAATGTGTGGACTTTTTCTTCTTTGTTCACATATCTACCTTTTTTGGATTTTTTTTTTCAACCACTATTTTCGAAATTTAACTTGGACTGGTTGGTCGGACCGGTTGAATCGTTGTTTAATTCATAAATTAGATAAATATTTCAATCGTAAAATTGAAAAATAAAGCTTGAATTGTCTTGTTTTTTAAGATAAATTTATACTTTTAGACTATATGATAAAGGGTTATATACTTTTAGTTCTCTACTTTATGAGATTTTCAAAATGGTCCCAAATTTAAAAAAGAAAGTTGGACGCATTTAGTTCTATACTTTACGAAATAATCAAAATGATCCCAAAATTGAGAAAACTCAACACATTTAGTTCATAAACTTGTAAGACAGAAAACAAAATGTAGTGAGTTTTGGTTAAATTACAATAACCTCCCCTGAAGTTTCGTATAATTATAAATACCTTCTCGTTGTTTAAAAACTTACCAATACTATTGTGATTTTAACGGCCCTCTAACAATTAGCCCACTCCATTAGATTTTCATCCATTTCTTGTGGTGAACTAACCAAAATGCCCTTATAAATTAAAAATTATAATTTTTTATTTTTTTTTAATTTTTTCTATTTTTTTATAGACTAAGTGAATAATTTTTTTATAATTCTTAAAAAATTTTCATCCAACCCGTTCGATTTTTTATAAGTTTTTTAATTTTTTTAAAATAAAATAAAAAATACAGTAAGGGCAAAGTTGATAAGTTCATACCTCCATCAAAGGATTACATAATTTCTTCAAACTTACAAGGGGGTATATATAATTTTTCAAATAATGAGGGGGTATTCATAATTATGACAGACCTCAGGAGAGGTCGTTGTAATAAACCCTTAAATTTTTTCAATTTTAGGACCATTTTAAGAAATCCCATAAAACGTAGGATTAAAAATGTCGAATTTTTAATTTTTGAACCATTTTAAAATTTTCGTAAAGCAAAGATTTAAAAAATATTGAATCCGACTAAAAGTTTAATCTAGAATACAGGAAAAATCACTGGCTAGAAATCCCCTCAAAACAATGTTTTATAAGTTCTTTAATTTATTAATATTCAATTTTAAAATTAGTTTTTGTGAATGTATTCATTTTTTGTAGTAAAATTTTTATAAAATATAATTTTGAGATTCTTAATCTTTTTCCTTCAATTAAAAAATTTAAAATTATCTCTACGAAATTATTATACATCCTCCAAACTATATAAACAACTTAGAACGTAAGAAAATCAAAATTGACCGTATTGGTTAAATCCAACTGCAACACTGGCAGATTACTTCCCCAGTTCAAAATCAATTTTTAGTAAAATTTTTAGCAAAAAATTTAATGACAAAGTAAAAATTTCATAAAATTTGAGATGATAAGTCGATAATAAAAAAAATATTTATAAAACAAAATATAAAAAATAGTTATAAAAATCATTGTAAAGGATCGATTTATAGCTCTACGTATTTCTTATTTCTTATTTCTTATTTCTTATTCTTACCTACTTATCTAAAACAGCCACATGATTATATTAAGATTCAAATTTAAGGTATAAGGCTATAAGCTTTGGTAGGCCTAAAATAAAAAAATAAATAAATAATATTCTTCTAGAAATTATTTATTTTTAGGAGACATTAATATTAAGGGATAAGACATTAGTAAGTTAATAGGAGTAAATAACATCGATTTTCATTCAATTTATGTTTGTTTGTTAATATTAGCAATTTTTTAAAAAAATTTTGACTCATGAAAGGATCTATTTGTTGAATATAAACAAACGTCAAGTGTACAAACTATACTTTTTTAAATCACTATGGATCAAATTTAATTATACAAAATTCCAGAAAAGGTTGGCGTAGTTATTCCAAATGTTAATTAGAATCGAAAATTCGACATCAAGAAGCCCAAATAACACGTTTATAAGGCCTTATTCATATGGCAATATTTCTGGCCATTTTTCTTTTTTTAGCTAGAACTGTAAATAAATCATAATAACTTATTTTGATACACTGAATAATATCTCTATTCGAAAATATATTTAATATGAGTAATAACGATAAATAAATTACAATAACTCACATAAAGTGAGCCAAATATGTCTTGGCCTTTTGCATCCTTTCTTGAAATTATTTACAACTAACAATTTCGAAAGAATTTTGAATAAAATAAACAAAAGTGGGAAAAATCTTAAAAAAAAAAAAAAAAAAAAGTTCTAAGGCCTAAGTATCCTTTGGAATCACCACATCCCATTATAGATGTGGGCAATTTTCCCACTCTTTCAACCCCTTCTTCAAAAACCACACCCATACCCATAAAGAAATGGGACTCTATATGGCAATGGAAAGCCCAAACACCCGGATTATCAGCCCGGAATCTCAATGCAGTCCACCCATATGGATGAACAGCCACTGTGTTCTTCATAATTGGATCCACCAAATTGTACTTCTTTGGATCATTGAACATGTCGAACTTGCCCGTTCCGTAGCCCACGACCCAGAAATCGTGCCCGTGTAGATGCCACGGGTGCGTCTCGCTGTTGTTTGGGTTCATGGTATTTGCATTCTGCAGAATGATATCGACCGTCGTGTTGAATGCCAACCTATACGCAGCGTTGCTAGTAGTGGCGTTCACATTTTTCGTGTTGACGCTAGAGATGTCGTAGTTTGCATAGTCGTAGCCGTCGGGAGGTGGCGTTTGCTCAAAAGCGTGCAACAAATTGTGCTTGTAGGCGATCAAGTAAGGCGTGTGGGGGAGGTTGAAGGAGACGTTGTTGACGGACCAACGGACGTGGCCGTTGACTCGGTTTTGTGTGTTGAGCATGACGATGACACGGTCGGATGTCTGAGGGGGCGGGTGGATGTAGCCACGATGGGCCTTGATGGCTAAACTTTGGGACAATCTTGGGCCAACGTCGTCCCAACGTGGCCGAACTGGAGGAGGCGTCGGAGGGTTTCGTCTAGGGTGATTAGGGTAGTAATTGAAGATGGCTAGGCCATTAGGGGTTGTACTATTTCGGCTGACAACTTTAGCACTAGCCCAATAGTTTCTTGAAGGATCTTGATCGGCCTTGATTAGAACAGAGTAAGTCTCTCCAGAGTAAATAAGAGATTTTTCACCACAAATGGCTCCACATAGTGACCATCAGCTTCAACCACTGTCATGTTATGGCCTTCAATCTCAAAGCTCAACGCCGATAGAGCGGTCAGGCTTCCGATCCGAAGACGGTACGTCTTGCCTGGCACAACCGTCAATGCATACGGTACACATTCCGGGCTGGTTGCATTGCATAGCCCAGCCTCAATCCCTGGTGCATTACAATTGAATCTTCCTCTCCCTTGTATCAAAATCGACTGAAAAATGCAACAGAAAAGAACCATTAACAGCCTCAAACTGAAACTTATAAGGTGTTTATTTTATCAGTTTAGAATGCAGTATCTGAAAGAATCGATATCTTCTGGGACTTGACAAGAATGCGACGGAAATATGAAAATAAGCATATTTAAATTTTAATTCGAAAGGAAATTAGTCCCTATTCTAGCAGTATCAATAGTTAGTAGTGAAATTTGAAAAGTACCTGAGGCTCGTCGACCCACACGAAGGGAATTGAGGAGAGGCCGGCAGCTTGTTCATAGGTGCTCTTGTGGTACCAATCGTTGAGGATTATGCTTCTGTCGTAGTCATACAAGAACGGTTCCGTTTGTCCATCCGGAAGCCCTACACGAATCGACCCGTACAGACCAGCTTCTCTTTGCATACCATAATGTGCATGATACAAATATGTCCCAGGCTGCAAGAAAAAGAATCAAGAAACATGGTAATTAGTACTAATTAGTGAACCAAGAAAAGGAGAGGGTGGGGTGGGGTGGGTGTTAAGACTTACTCTGTCCACTACAAATCTGTAGACAAAAGTTTCACCAGGCAGAATTGGGCACTGAGTCACCCCTTCTGTTCCATCCATCCAAGGTGTTTCAATCTGCAAGAAGCAAACATTTTTTAACACCGTATCTACGTGCGTGTAATAGACTCGCACAAGAACTTTAATCCAGATCAAACTATCAATGCTCGGATCGAGTAAACTGAAAATAAAGTACAAGAAAAGACATCGAGTGATCGGACCTGTCTAATCCCATGCCAGTGGATAGCAACATTTTCAGTCAGCAAGCTGTTCTTCAGCTCCACGACGATGGTGTCGCCCTGCTGCGCAATGATGCTTGGGCCGGGAGTTCTGCCGTTGATAGTAATAACGAGTTTCTTGTAGCAGTCCGGAGACTTGAACTCGTACTTCACCTCCCATTTGTAGAGTCGAACTCTTGCCTCGACCAACGGAACAACAAGACAATAAAGGAGCGCAAGAAGTGTCAAGAATTTTATGGAACTATCAACCATTTCTGCAGCTCAACTCAGAACACCTAGAAACTAGTGTACTATGATCTATAACATAAGAGAGTTTGTCTTAAGCAAACACAAGAACCTGATTTATTTATACAATGGGTTTCTCCAATAACTAAGTACTAGATTGGACTAGGACCAAGACTTGGTCTTATAATAGAAAATTCCTATATTATTATGGTGGTCAACTTTATCAACTTGGAAGCAAATTTCTCAACAGTTTCCTTAAGTAAATCTTGTTGACGGGAAACAGTGGTCTTTCCTTGAAGCAGTACACACACACACACACACCACACACACACACACACACATATATATATATATATATGTATTTCGAATTAATTATATTTAGATCTTTTAAATATTAAATTATACCTTTTCTTTTCAAAAATAAAAATAAAAATAAAAATTTACACTTGAAATTTTTTCAAAAATTCTGAATCTACAACCGCCCTTCTTTTGTTAGAATTTGACGAAAAATACTGAAGTTAAGTTAAAATGATGTAATTGTAATACAATATTATTTCATAATTATTGCTAATGAATAAAAAGTAGTCACTGATAATTAAAACAAAGTTATATTGTCAATAATATACGAAAGGTTTGAATGAAGTGTAAAATTAGAAACTTATGCAGTTATTTTTTTTGGCATTTTTTGTTTAAATTCTAACAAAAATGATATAGGTATAAATAGAGAATTTTTAAAAGGAGTGTAAGTATAATTTAAAAAAAATAAAATAGGTATAATTTAATTTATATTTTAAAGACAATCTTAGTGTAAACTAACCCTATATATTTATTTCCGAAGTTGCACAATTTGCTGTGTCAGTGTTGTATAAAATAATATACTTTTATAAAGTTTGATTTGTGTAAAATTGACATAAACTTTTGGTCGGTAATTCTTCGATATTTGCGAGATTTCATAAAATATTGGAAAAAGTGAAAGTACGCGTTGTGTTAAAACGCGTTCTTTGCTCCAATTGTCTGTAAACCACATCAATAATATATGAACACGATTTTAATATATTTCCGACACACTTTATAAAGGGAACAGACACAGGCTGGATTCATTTTATTTTTATTGTTTTGGGTAAAATCACAACTTGGAAAGATGGAGCTTGCATGTGACTTCATATTTGATCAATCAAATTGGACCCCATCTACATAAATAAATAATTAAATCTTACACGATTCGAGGATTCGTTTGTTTAATTGGACCTGGTAATTTACGTACCCAAATATTAAATAAAATTGGAAGATGACTTTCAGATTAAAAATTAGAATTTAAGACGTAACATCAACATATATGGTAAGAATATAGTATATACGATAGAAACATTATGTGATGTATCAATATTGTTCATATACTATCAGGCATAATGGTAAATGACCGTTTGTGGATTCGGATTTTAATTCATCCTTATTCATAGTTTATTGTTAAAATGAGTGTTGGATAAGGTTCGATTTCGAGATTAATTTGTGATAGTATAATCTAGCTCTATTCTTTATGAGCGTGAAAATATATTTTCTCATATGCATTATTGTGTAAAATTATGAGAATGTAAGAACAAGATTTATTTGGCCTCACTACAAAAATATAACTTTTGACCATGGCTAATTACTATAGTTAAATATTAATTACTGTAGTAAAAAGTTATTGACCACGGTCATACGACGGTTATTGGCTGTAGTTTTTGTGAGTGACTAATACATTTGTCGTGGTTTAAACGTCATGGCAAAAATATTTGCCATGACTCATACCCATGGTAGAAATAGTTTTCATGGCGAATATGTTAAGTTTTTTCATCACTTTTTGTTTAACCGTGGTTAACAGTAGCTATTTACCACAACTAGTAAAATTGTAGGCAATAGTAACTTTACTTTTGGTGCATGTAATAAACCAATAATATGTTAGCTATGGGTAAATATGAAATTTCATTCAATTTGTTTGCTAATATCATCAAATTTGATGATTTTAAATAACAGATGGATCTATAATTTCTTAGACCAAAACAAACTTTATGACACTATAATTTTTCAAACTATATGAGATTTATGGGTAATTGTACCAAACCTCAAGCGAGGTGGTGTAATTATCCATACTATTTATTACTTTATTTTACTGTCGAAGTATAATTGCAAAGGGTCGTTTACATAAGGGTCGGTTGGAAACGAGTGGATTGAGTCTCCAACCCACCCTTATAATAGCAATCAGCTAGTAATCCATCAAGTTTGGTACGGACGTTGGATAAGGCTTGATAACTTATCCAACCTCGATGTGTGATAATATAATTGAACGTCCTTCCATCATTTTTTTTATAATTAAATTGGATCGTACTCAATCAGTTACACAAAATAATATCATACTTGCGATGCGGCTTGCAACTCAATCGGTGTCCTCATTGCACGAGGTATTGCCTTTTATATGAGCCTCACGAGATTGTCTTGAAAAGACGCCTCGCTAGAGAGAGGTCTTGAGACTTATAAGCCACTCAAACTCTTCGTTTTCAACAAATATAACACGTTTGCCTACATCAACTTGTAACAAAAAGTACAAAGCATTTATATCATAATTTAATTGTATAGGCACACCATCAGGTGCGTATTCGCATTACGTCAACCAAAATAATTTACATAAATATATAGTTGAATTTTTTTTACGTGTTTCTGACTTTTTGTTCCCATTTTACATAATTAACCTCTAAATACTAATAATTTAATTTGTATGTTTTAATATTAATTTTCCATGTGGACTTTTATCTGCTTCGGAGAAAGATAGATATGGTCTTGCATTTGAATGTATTAGTTATACTTGCCCTAGCTAATAATTGACTTGGTTTCATTCTGTACAATTCCACTTTAATTTCCTTAGTCTTTTCTTCCTACTAGGAAATATAATTGGAATTATGATAACATTACATTTCTAGACATTCATTCAAAAATTCTACATTTTATAAGTTCCCTTGATTTTGAATTGGTAATTGTTGTAATTTTTTTTTTCCTCTGAATAATTCAGAAAAATCAACAACTTCAAATTAATGAATTAAGGGATGAAAATTTGAGAAGGAGTTAATCCATTTCAAGAATTTAGCAAATCAAAACTTATTAAATATAAGTTGAACGAGATTTGGTATAATTACAAATATTCTCGTTGTTCGAAAAGTTATCAATACTCTCCTTGATATCTGATGAAATTATGTAATCCTTGAATGGAGGTCTGGAATTGTCAACTTTGCACTTGGTATAACTATTTTATTTTTTAAAAAAATTATGAAAAATCGAACAAGGTAGATGAATTTTGAAAATTTGTGAAAAATACCCACTTACCCCATAAATAATTCAAAAAGTTTAAAAAAATTACAATATATTGTCAATAAGTGTATTTTTGTCATTTTACCATAAAAAAATGACCATCAAAATCAGACGAGTATTGATAATTTCTAAACAATAATCGAAATATTTATAATTATATTAAATTTTAAAACAACTCATTGTAATTTCCTGAATAAGTTAAGAGATGAAATAAGGATGATTATTAATTGAGTTGTTGATACATATATATGATTTGTTCCTATTATTACTCGTTAATAATTTGAATGTTTGAATTCAACTACATCGACTGTCTGAGATATGTGTTACTTTTGTCGTAAATGGATTTAGTCAAGGTTGCATTAATTCTCCAACTTGGTGCATAGAAACAAAGCCAGTACAAGTTGGATGTTTGTACCGTGATAGTATAGGTATAGTTTTATTTTAGGGTAAATTATATATTTTTTTATTTGAATTATACATGTTTTTATATTTTGTACCTGAAGATACGAGAAAAACACGTAAGAGATACGAATAGACCACCTAAAAGGATACGTGGTGGACTCATGAAGGAAGTACGAAGAAGTGAATACGAGGAAAACGATTACAGAGAATGAACATGTATAAACAGGGAGCAAGTGTATTCAGGAAAGGTTGAAGAAATATGTGTTGTGGAAATTGTGTGATTTGTGTTATATTCATATCTCAAAATAACTTCAGATATAAAATATCATTATATAAATTATCACAGTTGTATATAGTACGGAAATAAATTAAATAAACTTAGAAATTAGAAGAGTTGCACCGATGGAGAGTCACGACACTTGTCGCTGACCTAAAGCCATGATTGCCTCCCTACGTGCAGGTTTTAACGGCTGACCATAACTCCAAAATAAAACCCCATTAGCTCTCAGCAGTGTCTCATCCCATGTGCACGACCACAAGGAGACTAGGAACCAGTCCACAGTCACGTTGCCAAAACACTAAAATCACTTGTGGGAGAGTAAAATATTTCTCAACTCATAAGCTACATAAAATCTCTCTCTCTCAATGTGCCAAATGAAGATGGATAATGGCCCTTTAAATAGTTGTAAGAATTTGACCGTTATAAAATATTAAGTGACCTAATTAAAACTCATAATATTATAATAAATCCAATTATAAATAGGCCACATAAATATGTAAAATGTAACGGTCAAATACTCATTAAACCTCATAAATCATAATTAAATTATTATAATAATTGGGCCATAAATCTCAAACAAATATCAAATTAAACTGGCACATTAAGATCAAATAAAGTGTTGGAAATAATTTGACGGTGTAGAAAATTTTAAAGCTTATTTCCAACAATATGATATACTACAAGTACCAATTTAAATCTCGGGAAAATAGCCCTAATGACCATCAAGGAAAAAGCCTATAATTAGAATAGGATGAGTCCTTCCCGTCTTTTTATTTTTTATGTTTTTTTTATCTTAGATCGTCATATATCTACATAATTAATATCGATAATTGTAATTAATTTATTAAAAATAATAATAATTTAACAAATACATCCTAACGAGAGACTTTATGTACAAATTATTACATATATTCGAGTGCAGAATTGGTTTCAAAATATTAGAGCAGGAATCACAAGTACCATTTTCGAAATTTGAAGCCATAGTTTCTTTTGGCCAAGTTTTGGTGGAGTTCTTACAAAACTCCTGCAGTAACGGAATGAATGTTTTGCAACGTCTTTATTTACTAATAATGATATAAAATACAATTTTAGAATTAGTATTTCATAATGAAATTTAGTATGACTTTGTCTGGATAACTAGGTGGTTGTTTTTTTTTTTTTTTTTTGGGAGGGAGGGGGGTTGACTTGGTCGATAAAAGTTAGGATAAATTACATTGACACTCCCTAAAGTTAGGTCTAATTATATTAACATTCATTGTCCTTTCTAAAATTACAAATACACCCTTTGAGGTTATAATTTTATTTACAGCAACACCCTTTCAGAAGCAAAAATTTATACAAACGCCCCTAAGATAAGTTACATTGACAACCCTCAGAGAGTGTAGTATTTGTAATTTTTAGTGTTTAAATGTTACATTGACACTCCCTCACCATGTATACTTGTAATTTTATAAAAGATAAAAAAAAAATATTTGTGTAATTAAACTAGATCGAAGGGATGTTGATGTAACTAATTACCCTCAAACTTATTTATGAAGTCCTCAATTACTTGCTTGCATTAGATTTCCAAATTGTTTGATAAAATAGTGAAATGTGTACTTAATTGCAATCAAATTCCTTCTCCTATCTTCATGGTTGGTTAAATAAGATTAATTTCATTTCATTTGAATTAAAATAGGGATATATAAGAGTTATATGGTATTGTGTATTGACATATATACTTGAAATATGGGAGAAAAATAATAAATTTTAATTAGGCCATCGCCTTGAAGAAAATTGGGTTTAATGTAATTTACCCTCCAACGATATTGCAAATGACCAAATTATCCTCCTTTTAAAAAAAAATTATAATTGAAATAATTCGATTATAATCATTCTTGTTAAATATCAATACCTAACAAAATAAAAATAATTACAACAAGTATACCCTAATCAACAATATCAAATAAATGAAATATAAACAACACCTATTTGCAGTAGAACAATATCCCACTTACATAGCGGGATTCCAATTCATGACCCTAGGTTTCAGTTTCGTCAACTGAATTAGATATTATTGACACAAATTTGATCCATACTTGATTGATCATTAGATGAAATAGCAGCAGGAGGTGGAACCCACATACCCCTTGTGATTGATCCAACGATCATCAGCAGATCAAGTGTGTTGCACCAGTGTGGAACAATTTTGTTCGGATCTTACTAGAAGTATGTTTTTGGCTTATGTTCCTCCTTATGTAATGATGCATTTAACCTTAAAAAGATTATATGAAAGATCATGATGTGTGTTTTGTAACTTTATTTCTCATTTCGTTTTTCTTAGAAACTTCATAAGATAAAGACATTGTGTTGTATATGAAAAATCAAGTCTTCCATATGACCTAAATGCTGTCGCATTTACACATCATATATATTCCAGACAAGGGGGAAAAAGAATCATATTCCAAGACAAGAATCACTATTATTTCACTTCATTTTTTAAATTATCATTATATTAATATGAATTAATGATAAAAAATATGTACAAAGTTGTCGTTAAATGTAATTAGCGACTCATGTATAATGATGATTTAGTGACAATAAATAATAGTTGTCATTAATTGTATTTAGTGATAATTTTATATTAAATTTTTTATGATTAATAATTATATAATGACAGGATAAAATTATTATCACTTAATATATGTTATTAATAATAACTTTAAAAATATTACTTAATAGTTTATCACAAATATCATATTTTCTTATAGTTTACGTGCACGAGGACATCTCTATAGGTTCGAGCTCGCTCCTTCTTGAATTACTTGCTTTCGGTCATCCTTTTAGGACAACTTTCTTGGAACTTGCTAACACTTTTTCCCAAAGCTTGAAATTTATTACTCTTTTTTCTTGAAATTTAATATAATTACACGTAAATTTTTTATGATTTGAAAAATTATATATAGCACTCTCGGTGTTTTCTTTCGTCTAACAAATAAGTCCCTCCGTTAGTCAAAATTTACCTAATTTATTGATATAAATTAAAAAAATAAAAAACTCTATATTTACCATCGATTGACGTACTACTAACTTATAACAGGTTAAATAAATCTCTTTATGAAAAAAATTATCCTCATAGGTCTTCACGCATTAAAGTACATGAGTAGGTATATCTTTACCCCTATAAGGTAGTTTACTCCGAAAAAAAAATTTGACTGGCTATAAGTTAGTTTAAAGTTAATCAAGAAAATATATCAATGTACATTAATTTTTTTTATTAATATTAGCAAATTCAATTAATTTTGACTAACATGAGGACTTATTTGTTAGACTAAAGCAAACTTTAGGGGTGATGTATATAATTTCTCAAACTACAAAAAATTTATATACGTCACATGGTTTCTTATGAGAAAAAATGAAACAAAAACAAATAAAATTTTATCTTATATACTACTAGGAAATAATTAAAGTTTAAAATTTTCAATTATAATTTAACTTTGACAACTTTCACAATAATATTTTGTTTTGCAGACTTATTTCTCAAGCCTTATGGTCAAATTTTAATTTATAACAACACTATTTAATTAGGTGGTCCAAACAAAAAATCTTGTAATCGAAGAAAAAATGCATTATTATTAATTTGGATTTCAAGTTGTCATTTGAATTAATTTGAAATATAATTTACTAACCTTTTAATTAGTAAAGGCAAAATTATATTTTTAGTCTTGTAACTTTAGGTCGTTAGCATTTTTGATCCTGTAACTTACTCTATTTGCACATTTAGTCCTTTTTTTTTCCTTTTACAAATTTAACCATGAACATATCGCATTTGAAACTTTTTTGACAAAGTTTAGTCTTGTATTGATAATTTTAGTTCTAACGATTCATAGTTACAAGACAAAAAATGACTCATATTTTGATCCCCTTCACAGTGTAATAGATCTCATTTTTTGTCCTGTAACTATGAATTGTTAGGACTAAAATTATCAATATAGGACTAAAATTACAGAAAAAAAGGACCAAATGTAAGATGTTCAAGACTAAATTCGTAAAAGAAAAAAGGACTAAATGTTCAAATTGAGTAAATTACAGAATCAAAAATTCTAATAACATAAAGATACATGACTACAAATGTAATTTTACTATATATAAGTAAAATTGCAAAAACTCATTTACTAAATCATGCTTCATCACATCATCATAATCTTATGTGATTAATTAAAGAGTTCATATATAATCATAAGAAATTAACTCAAAGGCATGGTTATTAATTATAGCAACTACTCAAGTGCACAAATTATTATATAAACGTAACATTTCACAATTTGAAAGTATATATATTCAAATGTTCTTTCTCACAAATATGGGCATTAATATTATTGAGAAAATCATTTTCATTCTATTTCTCTTCTCATTTAATCTTGTTGAATCAAAAAGACCTCTACCCTCCTCTTTTTTCCATTTCTTGAATCATACGAGGTTCATGTCGTCCACAATCTTCCTAAACGTAGCAATTCATTGTTTGTTCGTTGTGCTTCCAAAGACCATGAACTTATCAACGGTGCATTTCTGCACATAGCGATTATAATTGGAGTTTTCGAATTATATTTGCATTTAATACTATCTTTTCCTGTGATTTCCGATGGGATGGAAAGAACAAAAGTTTTGAGGTTTTTAATTCCAAGATTGCTGATCGATGCGAGGGGGGCAGGAAAAAGATCAATGGTAATATTTGTGCATGGTCCGTACAGGAAGACGGCTTCTATTTCGCCAACCAAATTCAGCTACGTGGCTTGATCAAGATGTATGATTGGGACTTAAATGTCTCTTCAAATATTGCACTTTGAAGAATAATATTAAATTTGCATTTTAATATAAACATGTGAATTCCTAAATGTTAATTTAATTTCTTGTTGTAAAAACATTTTCCATAGCTTTACTTTAAGCACTCTAACTTAATAACAAAGAAGGTAGTTTGCGAAGAACAAAAATTTATCAGGAACAAAATAATTGAATAGAATGAAAATTAATTTCTTATATCTGTAATTATTTGTAATAAAAATTTACGAATATCCCATTGAAACTTGAAATTAATACCCATCTGACAAATCAATAGGCCGTCGTGACAATCCATTGTATATAGAGAATTTGTTAGATGATTAATTTTATGGGTATTTGTAACTTTTTATTAAACGAGAGTATTTGTTATGGAAAACCTCAGAGAGCTCACTGTAATTTACCTCAAAAAATAAATAAAAGTATTATTTTATTTATAGTGGGATTTTTTTCACGTTTCATACTCAAAGTATACCCCTTTTTCAAGTTTTAGTACTCCAAGTTTTCAATCATCAGACTCATTTACCCAAAATTTTTATTTTTTCATCCTCTGAGTACTTGTTAAGTTGACCATTAAAACTAACGATCAATCCAATTTTGGAGGAAAAATTAGCCGGATTTTGTCTATATAAAGGGTAATGTTTGGCTTCCAATTTATTCAACACACACCAAAAAAAAATTTTATTTTTTTTTCTAATTTCATAATTGAGGACAATAATTAAAAAATACATATTTAATCCAATTTCTATAAAGATTATCATTTTTACTGAAAAAATATTTTTTAATTTTTTTTGTCACATTGCATCAATAATTTTTCATACTTTTTTTTTAATTATTTTAATTATTTTTGCTTTTTTTGTGACCAGAGAAATATATAGAAAAATTTTAATAAATTTATAATAATTTCTCAGCCAAATCAATAATTGAAATGCATTTTTTATTTTGTGCATAAACATATATATTATCAGTATGACATATATGCATTTTATTTGACGCAAAAGTACATTGACACTCTTTGAGCGGCTTATTCAATTTTTCTCTGTTTATTTTTTGCAAAATGCTACTGATGATTGAACTTAAGATTCTGTTAGTTTTCTTAAATTATTACTAACGATTATCTCTACATTACTCCACGTTTAAACTACATTTTTATTTCCAAAATAATTTTAACTGAGAGTAAATATTTTGAATTGGTATTTCTATAATGATTTGAATTAGTATTTTTTTAATAGAAATTGGGTTAATATATTTTTTTTTGCATTATTGTCCTCAATTATAAAATTAAAATTAAAATAGAAATTGTTGGTGTGTTGAATAAAAATGACAACCAAATATGCTCTTATATAAACAAGATCCCTCCTAATTTTTTCTCAAAAATTGGGTTGACCATTTGTTTTAACGGCCAAACTAACGGAGGGTACTCAGGTGGATGAAAATTAAAAATTTTGAGTATCAAGTCTTCTAAAATTGAAAAATAAATATACTTTAGGTATGAAAAATAAAATTATCCTATATATATATAGTAGGAAATAAATTACTAAAGTATAAATTTACGGGTTAAATACAGTTACCATCCTTGAAGTATTCACTCTAAATCAATTACCCCCTAAAGTATTAAAACCTTAAAAAAAAACCCTGACCTTTTGTTTTTAAAATTTGAAACCCATTTACCTTAAAAAATTGCTTTTTAAAAAAAAAAGTAAGTTTAATTTTTTAAAAGTGCCAAAATCACTATTTGTCTACTTATTTTCACTTGTTCATCGAACTCTTTTTATTTTGTGATCATAAAGTACTTGTGATATTTTATTTTAATTTTATTTATTTATCAAACCAAGTTAAAAATAAATTTATACATGCATAAAATTACCACATTGACATAATTATGATATATATAAATATATATGATAAGTATATATTAATTTTATATTTTTATTAGTTTACCATCCCTTTTGATTTTATTAATTGTATATTTATTTAAGTAAATATATATATATATATATATATATATATATATATGTATGCATGTATTAAGGGTAAAATGAGCATTTCAAACTTTAAAAACAAATGTCAGGATTTTTTTTAAGGTTTTAATACTTTAGGGGGATAATTGATGTAGAGTGAATACTTTAGGGGTGACAACTGTATTTAACCCAACTTTCAATTAATGATATTTGCTTTGTAAACTATTCCTCAAGCCTTATGGTAAATTTTTAATTTATAACAACAAATTTCGATGGTTCGCATGAAAAATATTGTAGTCGAAGTCTTCTATCACCTTAATATCGACTGTGTCACATTTACTCATTATATATATTAGGGTTAAATACACTTTGCACTCCTGAATCATGCATAAAGTGCATTTACACCCCTGAACTATAAAGCGTAACAAAATGACCCTCATGATATAAATTAATTTTTTTATGATAAAAATCCTTATTATTTATACCTTTAAAATATCTTTATTACAATATTCTTCTAAATATAATCTGAATTATTATAATCTTTTTATTTAAAATAAAATTTACCTAAAATTTATAATTTTTATACTGAGTATAGAATCTGCATAAACTTCATAAATTTACAACTCTTATAGTTTTTACACAACTGATAAAAAATTTACATTATTTTTGCTTGTGTTTTTATATATATTCATTCTTTTTTAAAATAAATTATCAATACAAATTTAAAATATTACACCGCACACACACGCACACACACAATATATTACAGATTTGCATATTTTACAATATATATATAATATATTTATTATGCAAATCTATAATATAATTAATATACAGTATTCTATATTTTTTAAGTAATGATATGATATATTTTTATTATGTGGACATGTAATTGAATAAAATTTGTAAGTTATATAGCATTCTTATTCTATAATATTATATGCATTATGTATTGACACATACTTACATGTACTTTTTAACATATATATTTACTTTGTAAAATATATTTGCATATATTGAGCGTATAAATATTTTTTGTATTCCATAGTTTATAAAAATTATAAATTATAAATATTATTTTAGAATAAAACGTGAGTAAAATTTTAAATAACTAAGAGTAGTTGGAAGAGATATTTTAATAATATATTTTAGGAAGTAGAATATAAAAATATAGGGGTGAGTGAGAAGGGTATATTGTCTTGTCAATGCCGAATTATTTTGTCAGGGGTGTATTTATTATCTTTCATACTTTAGGGGTGTAAATGTGACAAAATCCATAGTTCAGGGGTGAAAAGTGCATTTAACCCTATGTATTAGAAGGTAAAATGCATTATTATTAGGATCCTAATTTGCCATTTTAATTAATTCAAAATCTACTCTACAAACCTTTTAAGTAAAATTCATTTACTAAATTATGCTTCTTATGAGGCAACTTTTACATCATATATCACAATTATCTTATGTGATTAAAGAGTTTATATATAATCATGAGAATAGCTTAAATGCATGGCTATTCTAGTAACTATTCAAGTGCACTTATTGGGAAAAAAATCCAACAGCTTTCATATGATATTGTAAATGAACAAATTATTTCTATATAAAAAAAATTAAAATTTACCTCCCTGTGTTTTAAACTGAAACAATTTACCACCCTATATTTTTCAAAAATGAAACAATTTACCTCTTTATAAGGAAGTAATTGCTTTATTTTGAAAAATACCATGAGGTAAATTGCTATTATTTTTTCATAAAGAAATAATTTACTTATTTGCAATATCACATAAAGGTAAATTGCATTAACCCCAGTTGTTATATAAAGGTAACAACATTACATTATTTGAATATCCAAATGTTATTTCTCAAATATGGGCATTATTACTAACAAAACCCTTTTCATTTTATTTCTCTTGTCATTTAATCTTGTTGAATCAGAAAAAATTTTATCCTCTTCTTCTCTCAATGGTATGAGAAAATATGAAGTTCATGTCGTTAATAATCTTCCTGAACGAAGCCCATCGTTGTTCGTTCACTGTGCTTCCAAAGATCAGGAACTCATCAACAGTACCCTATCTGTGCACGCCGATTACAATTGGCATTTCACCATGAAATTTGGCGCTACTACGATATTCTTCTGTCGTTTTTGGTGGGGCTCGAAAGACAAAAGTTTTGAAGTTTTCAATTCCAAGATTTCTTATTTGTGCGATTGGGATGGGGAAATCAAAGATGGTATTTGTGCATGGTCGGTGCAGGAAGACGGCTTCTACTTTGCCAACCAAATTCAGCCGCGTGGCTTGAGAAAGATGTACGGTTGGACATAATTTTTAATATTTATATTACATATAAATTTGTGAATTCCTATTGTTAATTTAATTTCTTGTAGTAAAAATGTGGACAAAATCCTTTTTGACCCCATTAAAAAGGGTCAGTTTTGTTTTGGTATCACAATTTTTTGGGAGTTCGGCTATTGGTACCATTAAACTCGAAAATAAGTTTTTTTGGTCCTGATTTAACGGCAGATGACTCATGGACCTTGACGGCCGTTACACGTGACTTTGACTTCAAAGGACATGTTTAATGGTACCAAAACAACAAAAAACGTGCTCTTTTGGTACCATTAAAAGAAAAAAAAATATTTTAATCAATTTTAACATAAACTATAAGAATTTTTTTTATATTTTTCAAAAATAAAAATATTAGAAAATTTTTATTTTAATAAAAATAGCTCTCAAATTATATTTTTTTTTTCAGATATTTTTTAAAATTATTTTTACGACTTTTGAAATTAAATTATTATTTGATCTAAAAATATTTTAATATTTGAGCACAAACTACAAAAAGTAAAATTTATTTTTTGAGTGAAAGTATTAGATAAATTTTCTTTTGTTTGAATAATAAATTAAATTTTAAATTTAAATTATTTACTCTCGAGATATATCGTAGCAACTGTTAATTTTTTTAAGTTGAAAATATTTTAATAAAATTTGAGCATAAATTATAAGTGATGCGTGTTGGCCCAGATCCAGCATTTAAGTCCAAGACCGTTGAACCCGTGCTAAAATTGCACACATCAATAAGAAATAAAGTTTTAAATTTAAAAAAATAAAGAAAATTTATTTTTATAACTAATAAATTAGTTTATAATTTATAATTATATTTATTTTAGATAAATTTCAGCATATTTTAGTTATTTTTAAAATTTAATTTAAAAATATTTTAATAAACTTTGACCGAAAAAAGTAAGAAATAAATTTTAATTTTATTTCTTCAATTTATCTCGAATGTAAATAATTTAATTTAAAAATTAATTTATTATTTAATGAAATAAAATTTATTTAATACTTCACTCAAAAATAAATTTTACTTTTTATAGTTTATGCTCAAATATTAATATATTTTAGACTAAATAATAATTTAATTTTAAAAATAGTAAAAGATCTTAAAAAGTATCTAAAATACATATAGTTATAATTTTAGAGCTATTTTATTATATATTAAAATAAAAATTTCTAATATTTTCATTTCTTAAAAAAATAAAATAAAATTCTTATAGTTTGTGTTAAAATTATCAAAATATTTTTTTTTCTTTTAATGGTACCAAAAAAGCACGTTTTTTGTTATTTTGGTACCATTAAACATGGTTTTTGAAGTCAAAATCACGTGTAATGACGCCGTTAAGGTCCCTGTGCCGTCTGCCGCTAAACCTAGACCAAAAAAGCTTATTTTCGAGTTTAATGGTACCAAAAGTCGAACTCCCAAGAATTTTGGTACCAAAAATAAAACTGACCCTTTTTAATAGGACCAAAAAAAAAAATTTGCCCTAAAAACGTCCGTAGCTTTACTTACGTACTTTAACTTAATAACAAATCAAACAAGTTTGCGAAAAATAAAATTCTACCAGAAACAAAATAAGCGAATGGAATGAAACATTTAATTTCTAAATCCTCTAAATTATTTACATAAGGTTCGGTTATTTGGTATGATTATGCATAATGGGATTGTCTGTCATGCATAAACACCGTTTAGTTCATGTATTAGAGTTTAGTATTTACATAAGACAAGCGTCCCATATTGGTTAGAGACGAGAAGGTTAAGTGGTTTATAAGCCCCAATACCTTCTCTGCTTAGCAGGTGTCTTTTTCAGAACAAAATCATAAAACTCATACTTAGTCATAATGGATAATACCTAGCGCAATGGGGCAGTTGATCTAATCGCAAACCGCATCACTATCTCACGAGACAAACGAGATACTACACCAAGCAAATATCACAACTAAATGAAAAAAAAATAAATTAAGGAATGCAATTTGAACCCTTATTAAGAGGAGACTTGTTTAACTATTTTAAGGAGATGTTAATTATTTTATTTTAATTAGTAAGGAAATTAATTTAATTCGTAAAGAATCTATATAGCAACATTAAAATTATGTATCAAAATAAAAATATCAATCGTATCAAATTGAAATTGCTAATAATTTACCCTATGTGTGGATTGTTTTGCCCCTCCTTAAATAAAATGCTGAAAAGCTCCCACTTCAAACCCACCACATTTAACACTCAATTTTGATTTTTTTTTAAGCTTGTTGAGATATTAAAAAAAAAATGAAACCCCCGTATTTAAAATTAAATGAATTTTGTACTTTTTTATTTAATTGTAATATAATTGTTATATAATCTTTCAATTTTGCAAAAATTGGATATGACAAAAACATTTAAAAAATTTTGAAAATAGATAACAAGCATTTGCAGAAAATATAAAATTCATTTCAATTGCTGAAAGATTGCAACACTGTGTTCAATTTTCATATAATTGGCCCAGATTTACACATTTGCATTGTGTAGCTGATGTATGAAAACAACAACCAAGTTCTGAAATTTAGAACAAGTCATGATCTCACAGAAAATAACAGTCCAGAAGTCATACTTCAAATTTCAACATGATTTAAATTCACATTCTAACAATTCTTCTTACAATTTCTTCAATCCTACTCTTATCCATTCTTTGATTCGGTCTAATACTTTTGAAATTGTTGGCCTTTTGGTGTACGTTCTGTTTGATAAAATTGGAGGAGTTGCATCACCAATATCCCTACTCAATAATCCTACCTTTTTGGGGCCTTGATAGCCAATTTATTATACCTACAAAAAGAACTGCACTAATTTAGTTTTATTTTTAAATAATTTAATAAAATATAATTTTATAAGATTTTTAGAAAATTTAAACTTGAGTTGCAGATCCTCATGAAATGGCAATATAACAACATTAATAAACAAATGAAAACAAAATTTTCAAATAAAAAAGGCAAAAATTTAAGTTTGATTTGTGTATTCACTATATTAATAGAGCAGACAATGAGTGATATCCAAGTGAGAATAAGAATTCAGAAGATCAGCCACTAATCAAATACATCAAGGGAAACAATAACTCTAATCCCAACTAAAGGAATAAAAAATAAAAATAAAAAACTCAGAAACCCACACAAACGAAAAGCGCATTTATTCAGTATAAAATGTGAGGAGAGAGAAGGTTTACCTTCATTGCTTCCAAATCTGAAGCTTCACCTATCTTTCCCCTTAAAAAAGGCCTCCATAAAACCAAAAGCCAACAAAAAACTCAAAATCAATAAAAGATCGTTAAAAAAACAAATAAAGGATCACAAGCAATAAATTTCAAAGTCTACGTTATAAGTACAAGTTTTTCCTCTAGATTTGGACAAGTAGTTTAGCTAAACGTCCGCAGATTTTCTAAAAAAAAAAAAAAAGAAACAAATAAATTAGTAAATTAAAACATGAAAAAAAAATCGTTATTAAATTACTTTACAAGTATCTTCATGACAAGATTCAGTCGTTTGCGCTGAGTTTGAACGGTGGATTTTGCGGTTGAATTTTTTTCCTAGGGTTCGTGTTCTTCGCCTCTCTTGCTCTCTCTCTAGAAATAAGTTTGAAAACAAAAATCCTAATCCTGGTTAACAGTAAGACTTTCATATATAAAAAGGGGTACTTTTGTCATTACCCTCTCACACTAACGTTTGATTTATGCAAGGAGGAAGTGTGCTACATTTTAAAAATCAGAGAGGTGTAACTTGCTATTTTATTTACTGAAAAATAATTTATTCTTTTTAACTATCATAGGGGGATAATTTGCTTTAAGCCCTGTATATATTTGAATAATTATAATTAACCCAATGTCATGAAGGTAGGAGAAAATGCAAATATGATTTTAAAACTATATGAATGGTATTTTGGTTCTCCCTGATTTTAAATTCATAATTAAAAATTATAATTACAAAAATACACTATAAAAAATATAATATTAGTGCTAAAATATCAAGTGATCATTTTAAAATTATCACTAAAAATATTAAGGCAAAATTACAAAAGTAGTCATATATGTAGGGGTGGCATTTCGTAACTATAGGACTGTCAATTTTAGTTCTTTATGTTTTAACTTAGTAGCAATTTTGGTCCTTCCGGCCAAAAGTAGTCGGAATTTAACAAATTAGATTGGGGCTTAGGGTTTCGACTTTAAAATGGACATCACTTACATAGTCAACATCATATATGGATGCTGACGTGGCAAAGATATTTAACCACCACCAACCACCTCACTGTTGGACACCGAATTTTTTTTTTCAGCGAGTCTCCTGCCATGCGCACCATCATTGAACTCACCTTCCGATGCTGATTCCAGCTCTATAGCATGTGCTCCAATCAGAGTTCAAATGTGTCCCCAATCGCAGATTAAGTTCTTCCTCTAAAACTCAGATCTATTTTCCTACTCTTCTCGATTCGCCATTGTCCAACCTACCCATTGTTCGAGACCACCACCATTCGACTGCTCATCCTTCAACGAGTCAATTGCACCTAGGCCCGTCCATTTTCATCTACTATCCGACCGATTCTCTCCATTTTTATTTTCGCCATTTTTTTGGCCGGCCCACCATTATTTTTCCGCTGTATCTCCACCGCCCGTGGACCACCACCTCTATGTTTGCCTCCCCACGGCGCACACATTCCTCCAATCAATTTCCATCAACGACACCGTCCACATCATGGCCTTCTTATCCGTTCACTTCTCATGTTTCTTCTATGTTTTCTACATCAGCATCCATATAGGATAATGAGTGTGTAAATGAGGTCTTTTTGTCACCGAAACCCTAAGCCCCAATTTGATTTATTTATTTTCGCTCACTTTTGATGGGAAAGACCAAAATTGCTACAAATTTAAAGCATAAAGGACTAAAATTGTGAGTCTCATAATCACCGGGACCCACTTTTGATGGGAAAGACCAAAATTGCTACAAATTTAAAGCATAAAGGACTAAATTTTGTGAGTAGGGTTGGCAATTTCAACCCCAACCCGAAAAACTCGCCCCGGACCCGCCCCGTATGGGGCGGGTCTGGGATGCCATTTTTCGGGTTCGGGGCGGGTCTGGGGCAGCTAAAACCTGCCCCGGCAGGATCCGGGGCGGGTTATGGGTCCTGTCTCGAACCCGCCCCATTGGACCCGACCCCGGCCCCGGTCCAACCCCGCCCCTTTTTTTATTGTATATTATTAATATATACAATATATTATAAACAAAAATTATCTTATTATATATATGAATCCTAAATAATTTTTGCATATACCCAACTATATATAAAAATACCAAAAATAAAAATTAGTTGATAAAAAATTTAATAATTTAGATGAACGTATTTTTTGTCTTATCCAATTCATTTTATATTGAAAATTATATTAAAATTTAAATCTAAACTGATATTATTTCTTAAAAAATATTAATTTAATGTATTCTTTGTATAAATTAATTAGGTCGGGACGGGGCGAAATTTTTAGCATGGCGAGGCGAGGCTGGGACGGGTTATGGGGCTAGCAAAAAATAAATGAGGCGGTCTGGTACGGGTCCAGGCGGGGTGGGGGCGGGTTATGGGGCTGGCAAAAATTAAATGGGGTGGGTCTGGTACGGGTCCAAGTGGGGCGGGGGCGGGTTATGGGTCTGGCAAAAATTAAATGGGGCGGGTCTTGAATCCGGGCGAACCCGTACCAGACCCGCCCCATTGCCATCACTATTTGTGAGACCCATAATTACCGGGGCCAATTTTGCTGACCCCGCATACATACAGAACTAAATTTGTAATTTTTTCAAATATTAATTAAATAACAATGATTTTTATCTTATCACTATATAATTATTAGTGACAAATTGTGTATAAAGTTATCATTAAATACAATTAGTTATATATTTATAGTGACAATATTATTATTGTCACTAAATATATAATTAGTGACAATATTAAAATCATCACTTAATTTTTTTTGTCACTAATCTTTTATTTGTTTTACAGCGATATTAAGTCCATTTAGTTCAAATATCAACAAAAAAATATTAAATTTACTGAAAATTAGCATATGCTTTAATTTTTTGCACAATTCTGCAGACATGACATTTTTATCCTAGTGACATTTAAATTAAATCTGCCACCCCCATAATTATAAGATCAAAATTGCATTTTTTTTCTCGTCACCTTCACCGTGCCACATCAACAAAAGTATTAAAAAAAATCAAATTAACTAAATCTCGTATAAAGCATGTGATAATTTTCAACCAATTTAGCTTTTCTCACAAAATTTGAACTAAACATATGTTTTTTTTTAAATAAAATAAATTACTACCTCAATTGCAATTTTCAAATCTTAAAAATTTGTAATCCAAATAGTGAGTAAAATGTGTTGAAATAATAAGTTGAAGAAAAGAGTTGGCCAAAATAACAAGTCAAAGGAGTTGACGTGTCTTAGAATGCGATGTATGCAACATGCATGCGTACGCCCCACTTTACTACTATTAATTGTTATTCCCTGTTCAATATTCACGTTATCTTCTTCTCTTTCTTTCCTACCAATCTTCCAATATTTTGTACCTTGATGAAAAAAACGTTTTAATTCCTATTTTTTATTTTAATATTATATTTTTATAATCTATGCATGTCAAATAAATAAAATATTTTTAATATATATATATATACACATTTTGTAATGTGCAGTATAAATATGAAGTTAAAACGTGAAAAATTGAAACAACTTGGAATTTTAAGTAAAAATTCAAGACAACTAAAATTTAAAGGTACAATTATATTTTTGTTTTTGTAATAGCTAGCATTTTTTATCCTATAATTTACTCTATTTACAGTTTTACACATATAGTTCTTTTTTTTTTTTTTTTGAATTTGGTTCTTTTTTGGCAAGTTTAGTCATGTATTGACAATTTTGATCCTAACGACTCATAATTATAGGACAAAATATGAGATCTATTACTATATAAAGGAAGATCAAAATTGTCTATACGGGACTAAATTTGTCAAAACAGGATCAAATCTGAGATGTTCAAGACTAAATTTTTCGAAAAAAAAAACTAAATATGTAAATGAAGTAAATTATAGGATTAAAGTGTTAACGACCTAAAATTATCGGATCAAAAATGTCATTTTGCCAGATTTAAATTTTCTACCAAAAGATAAGTCCTAGATTTTTATATAATTATATAACAAATTAATAATTACATCTCGTTTACCGCTTTAATACATAAGTTGCATAAATCTTATACAAGTAATTTAAAATGCAGCATCGACTCAATTTTTTTTTTAAAAAAGTAAATTTTCCTCTTTAATTATATAAAAATTTCTTACCCAAACTAAGTTCAGTCAATTATTGGAAAAATGTAATATATTTGTTACGTAATTAATTTTTATTTTTTAAATCGTACATTAATTATATAATAAATATATAATATTTGTCATATAATTAATACAGGTTTCAACCAAACTTGATCTAGAATTATAAAATTTCCCCTCCAATATACTATTCATTAGTCTAAGAGAAAAGACTCGTAGATAGGGACCTAATGAAGAAAGCTTAGGACACCTTTGTCCAATCACCTAAACTAAATTTAACTTGAATTACAAGACAATCAATCTCCCATGCATGTTAAGAATATTCTTCTCTCATCCTCCATGCATTCTTCCATTTAATCCCCCATCTCCTCCTTCATCCCTCAAAACTTGCAAATTCTTCACAATTTTAGTCTTGAAACCCTAATAATTTCGAGTACGATGAATCCAAATAGTTCCTCAGACATCGTGTTCTTCGACCTAGAAACCACGGTCCCCAATCGAACCGGACAAAAATTTCGTGTACTAGAGTTTGGAGCAATCGTAGTTTGTCCGAGGAATCTAGTTGAGCTGGAAAGTTACTGCACCCTGATCAGGCCAGGGGACCTGTCGGTCGTCCCGGTGAGATCAGGGCGGTCTGATGGAATAATCCGCGAGGCAGTAGCGAAGGCGCCATCGTTCGATGAAGTTGCTGACAAGATTTTTGACATTCTTGATGGGAGAATATGGGCTGGCCACAACATTCAACGATTTGATTGTGTTCGAATTAAAGAAGCCTTTGCTGAGATTAATCGACCTGCGCCGGTACCTGTTGGGATCATCGACTCTTTGGGAGTGCTCACTGAGAAATTTGGCAAGAGAGCTGGAAATATGAAGGTATGTGGAATTTGCAAGAGTTAATTACGACGAACCCCCCTAAATTTTAGTACAATTACTTATTATACCTTTTTTTTTTTTTGGAATTATCAAACTCCCCCTCAAGTTTGTAATACTTATATATCGATTAATTTTCAAGATTTCAATTCCTTTTTTAGTCGAAGTTCATCTAGCTAGAAAAATGCATGTACACCTCATGAGATATTTTAAAATTAGGACTACTGTTCCTATCGGCTCATTTATGCCAACATATTTGTTCTTTAACTTTTTAGAATAGCATTTTGATTCTAATTCTTTTAAATTTTCTCGATTTTTCGTCCTTTTTCTCATTGGAGTTCACGTCCACTGGTGATAGTGAACTCCGAAATTGCGAGAATAAAAAAAATGTAGGACCAAAATGCTGCTATTGAAAGTTAAAGGACGAAAGACTTAATAACCTATATAAGTTACGAAATCAAAAGTAAATTTTGAATCGTATATATATATATATTTTTTTCTAAATGTAGAGATTTATAATAGAGATTTTCGTAATTCCAAAAAGCGAATGATGTAATCAATAATTACATGAATTTTTAAAATAAATCATAGTAGCATATATACCTCATCAGGATACATTCTAGTTTGTGTATGGGTTTATATATACATATATAGCAAAATGTTATATTAATTTCTAAATAAAATTTATTTTATTTTTTTAAATTTTTTGTAGATGGCAACATTGGCTGATTATTTTGGTCTTGGCCAGCAGAAGCACAGGTATGTATACATGTACTTCTCTAACAATGGAAGTTTGATTTACATATATCATGATGATGATGACATCATTAATGTAATTAAAGAAAGTCATTGACCTGTATGAATTCTTGTAATGATGATATATATCAGGAGTTTGGAGGATGTAAGAATGAATTTGGAAGTATTAAAGCATTGTGCAACTGTACTTCTGCTGGTATGTATATATTAACCTTCAAAACTTATAAATATTACAACATTAATATTTCATCTTCAGACAGATATTGATACTATAAATATTGCATTAATTTGTGGGTTAATTTGAGTTCAGGAATCCAGCCTACCACCAAGTTTATTGAATGCACAATGGCACAATAGCCCTAGTGTAACTACGAGAAGCAGGAGTTTATTGGTACGTATATACGTATAATCTGATTTTCTGTACACCAAGAAAAAAGAAAAAAAAATACAATTTACTTCTTATGATATTGTAAAAGAGCAAATTATACTCTCCTATAAAAAATAAATAGCAATTTATCCTCCTGTTTTTTCTAAAATGTAGCAATTTATCTCTCGATTTTTTTTTAATTGAAGCAATTTACCTCCTTGGGTAGGGAGGTAAATTTCTTCATTTTAGAAAAATAGGGGGATAAATTGTTATTTATTTTTCATAGGAGGGTAATTTGCTAATTTATCAATATCACAGAGGGTAAATTGCTATTCACCCCAAAAAAAAATATAATTTTTTATCAGGGTTAATATCATAGTTAAAAGTAAAAAATTAGGGTGAAAATATAGCAATTAGCCAAAACTATGCAAGGACAACTAGCTATTGTTTCTATAAGATGCCAAAAAATATTAGTCATAACTAAAAATTATGGCAATTTTTCCCCATAACTAAAATCATCGTGAATGTTGATAAATTGTGGTCGAAACATAAATTTTCATATTGGTTTTTATATGATCATGATAGATAATACTGACTTGTCATGGTTTTTAAACCATATTCATTTATAATGTAGGAAATAATCCTTTTTTTTTTTTTTGGTAGTGGTAATCCATTTTTGTGTATAAATTACAGAATGAAAAATACAATTTCTTTAGGGAAAGTTACAGAACGAAAAATACAGTTTCTTTAAGGAAAACTGCACTTTTGGTTCCACAAGATATAGGATGTACTTTTGGTCCAACACGATATAGGGTGTTGTACTTTAGGCTCCACAGTTTACAGGCTTACAACATATTTGGCCCCATATGATTAAAAGATGCAGCATTTTTTGTCTTATAGGATAAAATTTATGCCATATTTGGTTTCATAGGATACAAAATTATAGTATTTTTGGTCCCAATAATTTCTTAACTTATGAGACCAAATGTGCTAACCAATAAGCTGTGAAATCAAAAGTACAACACCCTCTATTTAATGAAACCAAAAGTTCAATTTCACCATTTTTTTAAGTCAAAATCGCACTATAACAAATTAACAAAAAATTTCCAGCAATCAAATCCCGATACATTGAGCAACAAGCCTTCACCAACCAGAGGAAAATCAAGCAACAAGGAAGAAACAAGCCGGAAATCGCCTGTATCAACGTCTTCCACACATCATCAAAGGGCTATGCCTTATGCAAGACAAAGTCTTGGAAAGGTCTTTAATTATTTATTTTCTTCCATTGGTGTTAGGACTTAGTCATATACATCCATAATTTCTGGACCAGTTCACAAAAAAATTATATATTATATATATATATATATATTATATATATATATATATATATATATTACTAGATGGTTGTCTGAACGTTTTGCAGATGACTGATGGAGTGAGGAATATACTGCGCTACGCCAAGAGCCGGCCGTTGAACAATTTCTTGAAGCACTCACGATCGATGATCCGTTGAGCGAGCGATAAGGGAAAAATAGTGATTTTCCCATATTCTTTCATTCTTTGATCATCTTGTAGATATAAACAACCTTGTACAGTTTGGAAATTGACAATGTCTACATGTACTATAATGTTTGTGTAACAGTCCTAACTTATGTTGTTCAGGGCTCTTCTTTAGTTGATGCTGAAAATTTTAGCTCAAATTGAATTTTATCTTAAATTCAGTTCTGAATCGAATCTGAACCAAAATCTCTCTGTTACATCCATATCACAAAATTCCATTAAAAGTAATTAATGAAAAAAACTAACAATATTTTAAATTTCAAATCTAATTATAAAAATTCCTGCCTAATCGAGTCTGAATTAAAATCTTTCGATTGCCCCTGTAATTCTAGGAACTTACTACATCAATTATTGAAGGAGAAAGAAGTAAAACAGCAAAGTTTTCTCCCAAGTCCAGTTTCATTAAGACGGGCTTAAATTCAACTCCAAATTATAAAAAGGGGATAATTACACTTTTTTATTCTAAGGTTAGGTGTAATTACGAATTGAATTTTGTGGTTTAAAAAATTACATTCAGTATTTCCAAAATTTGCATCCCTCTAATAAATAAGAATAGCACGTTAGCCAAAATTCACTAAATTTATTCATGATATTAACACAAAAAATTAAATTAAAATTGATATTACCCTCCATTGACTTATTACTGAGTTATTGCAGGTTAAATAATTTTTTTTCTAACTAAACTATCCTTACAATTGTGAAAATATACCTCCTCGCTTATGAAAGATGTATAAGGGTAATTTGTTTATAAAAATACTTATTTGACCTGCAATAAATAAATACTAAGTCAATTGTAGGTAAATATGAATTTGTAACCATTTTTTTTTTTTTTTTTTGTCAGTTTCTTCAAATTCAATGAATATTGACTAACGGAAATACTTAATTGTTAGACAGAAGCAACTCATGAGGGTACTAAATGTAATTTTCAGATCACATACAATTTATAGGAAAAAATACAATTTACCCCATGTGATATTGCAAATGTGCAAATTATCCACTATGAAAAAAAATTAGCAATGTGCCCCACTGTATTTTTAAAAATGCAGCAATTTACTTCTATGCTTTTCAAAATGAAGCGATTTACCTCCCTAACATGGGGGTAAATTGGTTCACTTTAAAAAACACAGGGAGATAAATTACTATTTTTTTTTTATAGAGAGGGTAATTTGCTCATTTCAATATCAAAGGTGATAAATTACATTAAACCCAAAATTTATTTGTAATTACACCAAACCTCAAGAAAAGATAGTGTAATTACTCCTAAAAGAAAAAAGAAACTATTAAATTTTTATGACGATGAAACGATGACTTACAGCGTGGAATACAATTGTATTAAGATCGAAAAAGGAAAAAAAAAAAAAGATTAGGGCATGGATGATTTCTTCTTGGAGAGGGTATTGGAGGAAGGTAAATCATAATCATAATCATAATCATGATCATGATCATGATCATGATCATGATGATCTTCACCATGATTGATCTTGGTTTCTCTTTTCTTCTTCCATTTCTCAATCTCCTTCACCAACAACCCAATCTCTTCCTTCTCTTCATCATTCCCTCTTCTGATAATTATGAGCTTTCCCTTCTTGAAAGCGTATGGCAAATTGAAGCACATTTCTTCTTCAAACTTGCTTTCTGACAGACAACATGTATATATGTACGTAGGTTACAACGTACGAGAACTATATATATATATATGTTCATCATGAAACCTAGTTACAAAACAAAAGTCAATAGGGTATTGATCATTAGTTGTTTCTTGTAGTTTGTTGGTGATAAAAACTAGGAAGATTTTTTAAACACGACGTCGTACGAATGCAGTTTTATTTATTTGGCTAGTCGACAGCTCTGTCTTCAAGCCATTTGGACCCTAGAAGAGTAATTAATTATTTTGTTTGTCTTCATTGATATGGATTATATGGATGGAATTTAGTGGAATGATATGTTTTAATTAGAAAATGATTAACTGCGTGACGGGGGATTATTGTTATTATTGAGAAAATGACATAAACACCTCTAAAAAGAGGTGTTTATAACAATTTCATGCTGAAAATCCACGTCCTTTTAGGGGGCCGTCCGATCTGACCTGCACCAACGATCTGTTCAAATAACTTGTATCTTTAAGTCGTTGATTTGCCTGATAACTTATAAGGCGAGATCACGGCACGTGGCACAAATAAATGGACTCTTTTAAACCTTATAAATACATTATTTATATTTCATTTACGGTAAAATATTTATTACACTCAAATTCGCATCCTAGTACTAACTTAAGTATCGAAAGATTTTAGTTGGGGACCTCCCAACCTGCCTAACGATCTGCTCTTTTCTCATGCCCCAAGTACTATTCCGAAAACACTTGAGGTGACTAACAACCTCGACTCGAATCACTGTAGAGCATTAAAGTGACACTCTTGACCTATTATCATGACTCAGAATAACTTTGACTACTATGATGACTCTTGGTCTACTAATTGCTGAAAACAAACTATCTTAAACAAAAATAATGGACTCTCTTTTTGGGCTAGGTGGTTCGCACAAAATTATGGCCCATTTCCATCAAATGAAGTCTTCAAATCCTCAGTCCAACTTGTTAGATGAATTCTGGCCCATCTACCTGAAGAATATTCATCATTGGGCCTTCTTTTGATGTTTCCTCATGCATCGTCCCATTGATTTCTTCAATAAGAACCATCAAAGTTTGATTGATTTTCTTAACTCTTGCCCTCACAATTGGACCTCCATTAATTTTCAATGAATCTCCATTGTGTTGAGTTGGAAGCTTCGGATGGTCCCCATCACAAACTCCACCAATATGTCACTACAAAAATTATAATATTTAACCATGGCTCATTGTCATAGTTAATAACAAAATAGTCGTAGCAAATAATTATCAATCATATTCATGCAACGGTTGTTGGTCGTGGTATCTGTGAGGGTGTCTAAAATATTTGCCATGACACATAACTTTTTTGTGATGAAAAATCTATATTTTTTTATCGATTTTATTTAATTATAGTCAATAAAAAGTATTTATTATGGTTTTTAGTCCATAACTATTTAAAATTGTAACCGATAGTTAATTTTTTTTAGTGTGTGGAATATTTCTATTTTAAAGAGTAGGTGTAGTTCTATTCTAAGAGTATATATTGATTAGATAAAATTATTTGATACTGATGAATAGTACATGATTGTTGTTATAGTTGGTATTTGTTAGATATTAATATTTAATATTAATGATTGTAATAAAGGATAATCACACTCCCCTCCCTAAGGTTTGGCATAATTACACGTAAACTCTTTGTGGTTTAAATTTGCTTCCATCTAATAAATAAGTTCATCCGTCAATCAAAATTCATCTAATTTGCTAATATAACGCTGAAGACCTACGAGGGTAATTTGATCATAAAAAGATTTATATGACCTACAATAAATTAATAATAAGTCAATCAAGGGTAAATATCAAATTTTTATTCAATTTTTTTTGTTAATATCATCAAATTCGGTGAATTTCAACTAACAGGGGATTTATTTGTTAGATGATTGCAAACATCAAGGGTGTTATATATAATTTTTTAAACTACTTATAACAAAAATCTAAGGAGGGGAGTTTAATTATCCCTTGTAATAATAGTTTATTATTTTCACTTAAAAAACAATACCCACACCCATATAAATGGCAAACTGCATATTTTCAAACATAAATTAAAGCCCTTTTTCAATTCTGCATATCTTTTTATTACGCTTTTGTGTCGCTTTAATATCATACCAACACATGATTCACACATGTTCTTTTATATAAGTTAAAAAGTATCTTAACAATAGAATACATACAATACACATACAAATATTTATTAATATGTAATACAAAAGTGTGATAGAATATCATTGGTCTCGTTTCATTTATTCTTCTTATCATGCTAAAATATGAAAAGCTCCACAAACGTCCTTACACTAATTATTAGTTATGTGTAATCAATCTCGTCTTTGTATATCTTGATTATTCCAGAGTTTCAACAGCACTGTTATATTCATGAGAAGATTTCGAAACTAATTTCAACTATAATAGCCAGAAAATTTATTTGAGTGATACAACAAAAAATACGATATAGACTTGACTAACTGGCTATCCTTCAGGATTAAAAGATGCAATCTGCGGTCTAATATCATCAGCATGGTCTTGCAATTCTCGTAAATATAAAATTAAATCCGATATAAAATGTGATTTCTTTTATTAGTTCAAAATAAATCCAACTAACCCTTAATCCACTAATTACAGTATTGTTTGGGTTATGGCAACCCAATGATTTTATTGAAACCTTATATATAATGTGTAGGAGTTCTCAAGTCTAAGCTAATCAGGTCTTGCTCAGTTAACAAGATTGAGGCATCACAATTAGAAGGTTGTGGATTTGAGTCCCACAAATGTGGTTATGTTTCTACTTCAATAGAATTCTCTTGTTTTTTGTCTTGTTAGCTTAAACTATTAAATTGAATTTGTATTTGAATGTACTAAATGATATAATGAATCATATATTATCACCAAAAAAATAAAAGGCACTTGAGTCTAAAACTTTATACTCATAAAAATTTGGTATTTTGATCTTAATTATTTGAACAAAAATTAAATCAAATTACAATGTGCCTGGTCCGGGTCAGGGATTCCGATTACCTCAAGCACATTCCAATTTGAATAAGTACTTGAGGCCTGAAAAAACAAGCAAACTTTAGCCTTATTAGGAAGTGCCCAATTAAAATCTTTTAATACTTGAGTCAGTTAAGTGAGAAATTGAGGGAAAAAATGATGAATATTTTCTAAATAAATGACGTACATTGACTTAAAGGGTTTCTTTGATGGAATCCACTATTTTCCTTCCGGGACTTGTCTGTCTACTAATTGGCCTTATGAGACAAGGGCTACAGTTAGCTCATCTAACTTCTAGCCCTCGGTTTTCTAAGATGGATACTGGACTCCAAAATGTCTTTAGAGTAGGTCAAATATTCGTATTTGTACAAGTCCATGCTTCGTAATCTTAGTCTTTAAAGTATTGATAATAGTGATTCTAAGTTAAGATGGATTAAGTTCGATCTGATTAGACTCGAATAAAACTATGAAAATCTCTGTCCTATTTGAACATTTTGAATCATATCATGAAAGGTATTTTTTGTGGAAACAAACCCTTCTTGCTAGACGGCTAGACTTCATCAATGCCAAAGAACGGTCGCATTCGGCTAGTCCCATGCCCCGTTAGTCTAAAAAATTCACCCATCCCTCGTACAATTCATTATAATGAATGATCTTAATCTCATAAGAATTTGATTTAACTACGTTTAACTTAAATGGTATCATATTTAGTCAATCCCGAAAATCATTTGATATTAAAAAAGATGATTGAGATTTCTCGAGACCTACTCGGCCAAATATTTTTAAATAAATGACAGATAAAATAATGGGAAATATATTTGGGTGGGGGTTGGGGTTTTCGCAAGTCCTAGAAAATCATGAAATTCATCATCTAAAATTGAACGGTCATGATCTCACCAAACTCGTTGATTGGTGTGCCACTAAGAATTGGTCTAGAAGTTGAGAGATGGTGCAGTGGTCTGCAATGGCCGAGAGCCAATCAGAGAACGATTTCAGCGTGGCTGGGCAGGGGATGGAGCAATCTGGGCCACAAATGAGCAGTGATCATATAGCCACAAATAATACTCGTGGTACCCGATTTTCTTTTCCTTCCTATCATTTTGCACTTTGTGTGTTTTTTCTATTTGCACAAGTTAACAGTAATGTCTTGGTTTTCATCCTTTCCTTTGGATACATATGTTGATGCTGACATTCATAATTGGCCCTTGTAATTTAAATCCCATTTGTCTCCAAGCAAACACTAGTACACAAAATTCTTACAAATCTATTATACTTAGGTAAAAATTATACTTTTAGTTTTGTAATTATAAATTTTTAATATTTTTTTATTTTATAATTTAATTCATTTGTACATCTAGTTTTCTTTTTATGTATTTAATTCTGAACATCTCATTTTTATTTTTTTTTTGGCGAATTTAGTCCCGCATTGACAGTTTTGGTACTAAAAAGCTATAATTCTGGGATAGAAAATTGTCAACACATGATTAAATTTGTCAAAAAGAAGAACAAAATGTGAGTTATTTAGAACTAAATTCACCAAATAAAGGGACTAAATGTATAATAAAATAAGTTATAGAATCAAAAATATTAATGATCTATCCTACATTAAGATGCTTTTGTCAACTTCTTTAGAAAATAAGTTTAAAAAAATATTTTAGACTTATAATTCACAGTTTTGAAATGCTTTTCTTAAGTTTTGATGTGGCTTTTGATTCAATTGGTGTTCCGTTGCGCGAGTTATTATCCGTTCTGACTTCGTAGGAGTGACGAATGTGTCCTAAGAAGGCGATCTGGCTAGGGAGAGGATGCTTTAGCCACTTCGCCACTGATGATGTAGTCAATATCCTATGTAATTAGTTGCAAATGAGTAATTTGAGTAACTTATAAGCCCCAAAACCTCCTCTCCCTAGCGATGTATCTTTTTAGAACTCCTACGAAATCAAAGTGGACAATATCCCGCGTAACAAAACACCATCAAATTCCAAAGCACATCAAGCTCATTTTACTCGAAAGTTCTTAAGCTTCTTCTGCCAACTTTTACAACTTACTAATAAATTATAGATATCAAACATTTTTCAAACTACAACCTCAACATTTTCCCAATTTTATTTCCAAGCATTCCCTTAGTTGCAGATAAGTTTTTGGAGTATTTAGTATAGGGATGTGGCTTGTGAAGTTTAATGCAACCTCAAATTGCATGTTGGGGGCCACAATAGGGCCTTTCATTCAGACTTAATCTTTGACAAGAAAATGATGACAAGTGAGAGGTATGGACAACAACCATATTTTTGTTTAAAATATTAATAATATATGTCGGAAAAAGAGGAAAAAGAAAACAAAAACGAACGTTGTGGAGCTTCACATTTCTTGCCTCTTTATGGCCCTTTTCCAGCCTCCAACACATATTTTTCCAGCAAATTTAACTCCATGCACAAATAGGAAAAGAAAATGACAATTCTAGAAAATTATTAGCTAGAAATAGAGAACTTTATCTTATATTTTTTAATTATATATTATTTTCGATTTCATTTTATATATACAGACGATGCGTGCCTCATAAATTAATCCAACACAATCAATTTAATATGATTTAACTTCATCTGAAATTCAAAATATATTATACTGATGTAATATGATCATAATCTTTAATGATATCTTACTCAATAAATATAAAAGAATATTTACAGTTGATCCTCATCTTTGTTTATAATACCAAGTTTTATAAAAATATTAATTAAAATTCAACATCACTTTAATTTAATGATTTTCCTATATGAACCCAAATTTTTATTTTGCCCCCTAAAATATGTTTTTCTCGACTCAATCCATTAGACTTAACATAGATCTTCTGTTGAGAAATGAATACTATTAAACATAAGAAGAAAAGGAACACAAGATTTTAATGAGGTTTGGCAATGTGCCTACGTCATCGGGAGCGGTGCGGCTGCTGTATTTTTATTTCAGAGAAAATCGTCTCTTCTAGGTAACAAATACAATATATATATATATATATATATATATATATATGTATATATACGTTTACCAAATTGACTCTGTACCATACATTCGCTCCAGCATCTATCCCTTTTCTGGTATATAAGCCATACCTAACATCTTCTATCATATTTTAGTGTCACATCAATATATAATTAGCAATTATTTTTTTTTAAAAAATTAAATAATGGTGTAGGCTAGTGCTCCCTCAGTTGCAGACGAGAAACTTAAGTGACTTATACGTCTCAAGACCTCCTCTCCTTAGCGAGACGTCTTTTCAGGATAAATCCGTGAGGCTCATACGTCACTAGAACAGACAATACCTTGTGCAATGAAATATCGATTGAATCACAAGCCGCATTATTTAATTATAATTTCAAAGTGAAATGCATTATCATACACAAATTAATATACTACTGTTAAATAATATAAAAGTGTGATAGAACATTTTGGATGGGAAGGGTGGGTGGGTAGTCATGTTGTGTCGATTGGTTCGAGTAGGTTCGGAGTTGGGCGAGTATCGGACGGCCCACTAACAAGTCCGCAAATCAGCTGCCCCAACACTTCGCCACGCGTTAAGCCCACATGCCCATTACTCAACCTCGCCTTCACAATCGTATATACGTGTGGTTTTCCGCCTTTCGGCCTTTTCTTTTCCCTCGTTTTCTGTTTTCTTTTTTCTTTTATTATATAATTATAAATAAATTATATTAACATCCTTTGTAATTAAATCAAAATATTCAAATACCCCTTATATTTTATAAAATTACGATTAAATTTCTTAAGAGGTGTTGGCATAATATTTTTCAAGGGGTGTTTGTGTAACTTTTGTCTTTGAATAAGGGGTATGATTGTAATTACAACTGTAATCTCAAATGACGTAGCTGCAATTTTGTGGAAGATATGGGGTGTTTGTATATTTAGTTTAACATCAAGAGGTCAATGTAATTTACCCTATTATTGAAAGGATAAATTACAGTTACTCTCCTTGTGATTGACATAATTATGAACGATCCTTCATTGTTTCAAAAATTATGAATACTCCATTCCAAATTAAAAGTATAACTCTTAGACAAGATGTGGAAATTACTACTTTACTTCTACTGATTTTTTTAATAAAGAAAACATTTTAAAAAATGTAATAAAAATGACCAATTAAAGTAAATAATCCATAAAGGCCACATTTACTTTGAATGATGTGATTAAAATGGGATATATTAAATTGTGATTATTATCATGAAAAAATCACATCATATTTTGGGTTTAAGGCACTAATCATGAGCTAATAAAAAATAAAGTAAACAAAAAATAAAGGGTGATTAGCCATGATATCATGGCTAATCACCCAAAGTAAAGATGGCCAAAGTATATTAGACCGCAAAAGGATTTTTTGCAAAAAAAAACTATATAAAATTATAATTTATAATCCAAAAGAGAATTTTAGTCGATTCACTATAAAATTTGAATAGAAATGTGATGAATAGGTTAACATAATGAACTCATTATTAAAGGAACATTAGAATTAGGAGATATTTTTAATAACGAAAAAGTATTAATAATTATGTTAAACTTTAAGAAATGCGGTGTAATTTGCCCTTATTGTTATTATTAGGGATAATTTTTACCTCCAGACCTATGATCTATTTACACAAACCACCCCTATCTTTTACATAACTACCAAAACTATCCCTGGTAGCTAAAAAGTGGGGTGGTTTGTTTAATAATACTAACATTTTTAAGGGTATGTGTGTAATTTTTTTAAAAGAAAGGGGTGGTTGTGTAAGTGATAATAATATTGTGGTGAATGTATGTATAATTATCTAAAAAATATGAATAATTTGTGTTATCAAACTATAAATTAAGAGGTGTAAATATAATTATCCGTTATTATTTTATTATTATTATTATTATTATTATTATTATTATTATTATATTATTATTATTATTTATTATTATTATTATTTTGTTATTTTTGTGTTTTGTAGTTCTTTTTCAATTTCCACTTCGTTTGGGTAACCTCAAATTGGAGTTATTATAAGAAAAGAACTTACATTATCAAATGAGAGAACTTTTGCAAATGAAAATGCCAAACTTTACTACTCACCTGTCCATGTCATTTTTCTTCCGATGTTTTTTGAATTATGCACTCGCTCATTGTGACCATGAGTTCATATGAATACTCTAGAAAAAGGATTAATTAGATTAATTACATTTATCACCCTTCAAATATATCCAATATCATAAACACCCCATAATATTTAAAACGTAACAGAAAAATCAAACTAAACTAATATTGTCAATAAAACGTTAGATCGATGTTGATGTGGCAGTGATAAAGTCTTTATGACGATCGAAATTATCATTAAAAATTTTGGATAATTTTTATCCCCTAAACACTTGTATATATGTTCGAGTTGTTATGTACACTTACTATATATAAGTGTTTACAAGACAAAATTGTCCAAAAACTTCAATAATCATTTCAACAGAAGTAAATACCACCTCAATAGAACACCAACGCTAATTTAATGGTTTTACTAACCTCGTTAAGTTGATTGAATTTTTTTTATATTTTTTAAACTTTAAAAAAAATGTTTACGGATATTGAATATATTTATAATAGTAAGTATAATTAATTTGAATTAATAATATAATTTTTTTTTTTGAATTAAACTTGATCGAATACAGATCAATTTTCATGTGATGATGGGACAGCAAAAAACCTCGAAAGCTTTTCAAATTTCAAGGAAAATGTACTCTGAAAATGAATCCGAAACACACAATGGAAATTTCCTCATGAATTATTGCAAAAAGTTATTCCTAAAATATTTTTTGCATGAGTTTTTTTTACAAATAAAAAAGCAACCATGTAATGGAAGATGTGGGGCTGACACCACCAGCAGCAAGCCACGTGCACTCCCAACTTGCCTATATAGGCAGGGCTCTCGGTGGCAGCCGAGAAAATACACACACTGCAAACACTTGGAGCTTAACCAGAGAGATTCATAGAGCACTACACTCGTTCTCCGATCCTACAATCTTGCTGCCCATCTCACTCTTCTTTCGTCCCAAACACAGCAAAAGAAGGAAACGAAAATGTTCATCGAGAGTTTCAAGGTCGACAGCCCGAATGTCAAGTACATCGAGGGTGAGATTCACTCTGTCTACAACTACGAGACCACAGAGCTTGTTCATGAGAACAGAAACGGCACCTACCAATGGATTGTCAAGCCCAAGACTGTCAAATACGAGTTCAAAACTGATACCCATGTCCCCAAATTAGGGTATGTTTCTGTATTTCACAAGATCAAACAAGAACAAGAATACCCATGTTCAGAAAAAAAAAAAAAAGGATTTGTTTTTTCCCCTTTTGATTGTATTTGTTAATGTGTTTGATGGAAATATTTGAAGGGTCATGCTTGTCGGATGGGGAGGGAACAATGGTTCAACTCTCACTGGCGGTGTCATTGCAAACCGGGAGTGAGTTCTTGCATTTGTTTAATTTAAATATTTAAATTTGTGTTCAGGGATATCTGGATTTATTTATTTTTTTAATGAGTTCTTGGAGATTTGCACCTTGGAAACGGGAAAAACAAAAAAGAAAAAAGAAAGAAAGATTGAATTTTTCTGAGGCCCTTTATTCTTGGAAGAAGTGTGACAAAAGATTGAGATATGGGGTTGATGATAGTGTTTTCATGGCAGAGGGATTTCATGGGCAACAAATGATAAGGTGCAACAGGCCAATTATTTTGGGTCACTGACACAGGCATCCTCAATCAGAGTTGGTTCCTTCAATGGAGAAGAGATCTATGCCCCCTTCAAAAGCCTTCTTCCCATGGTACTCTCCCAAACACTTGTCCTCTCCCTGCAAACCACTCTCTAATTCTTGTACATTATGGGATAATTACGTCTATCCATGTATTGGTGGATTGTAAACAGATCCCACATGGCCGTTATGGTCGTGAACGTGGAATTTTCTGTACATGAATGGTTTTGATTATCTATTTGCAAATACTGCGTAGTTGGGATGTAATTGTCTTGATTGCTATGGCATATACTGCTGAATGAATGGTTGTTATTGTGTTGAACTTGGAGTTATCGATAATAGTTCTTGTTTTTAATAGTCTATTGAGTATGATGATCATTGGTTTGCAATCTTTGTTGAATGGTTTGACAATGATCAGGTCAACCCAGATGACGTAGTGTTTGGGGATGGGACATCAGCAACATGAATTTGGCTGATGCCATGGGCAGGGCCAAGGTGTTGGATATTGATCTCCAGAAGCAGCTCAGGCCCTACATGGAGCACATGGTCCCACTCCCGGGAATCTACGATCCTGATTTCATAGCCGCCAATCAGGGATCACGTGCCAACAACGTGATCAAAGGAACCAAGAAAGAACAAGTTCAACAGATAATCAAAGACATAAGGTATACATAATCTTGGCCCTGGCAAAATGCCTGTTTAAGTATTCTTCATTTGTGCAGTTCTGTTCTTTCAATGAGATCTAGTTTAAGGATTCCAAATCTGGTAGTACTTTGGAGGGGCTATTTGAAAATTTTTTACTAACAGGGACTTTAAGGAGCAAAATAAGGTGGACAAGGTTGTAGTGCTGTGGACAGCCAACACAGAGCGATACAGTAATGTTGTCGTCGGGCTAAACGATACATCTGAAAGCCTAATGGCGTCGGTAGAGGGGAATGAGGCCGAGATATCTCCTTCAACCTTGTATGCCATAGCTTGTGTTTTTCGAAAATGTTCCGTTCATTAATGGAAGCCCACAAAATACTTTTGTTCCAGGTGAGTTTGGAAGCTAGCTCCTGAATCAATATGAAATTGCTTATTATAGTCGAAAAATAATCATGCCTGATGAAATTTCATATCAGGGTTGATTGATTTGGCGATTCAGAGGAACAGTTTGATTGGTGGAGATGATTTCAAGAGCGGTCAAACCAAGATGAAATCGGTGCTAGTTGATTTCCTTGTTGGAGCTGGTATCAAGGTATGGTATAGTTCTGTATCAGAGTTTTACGTTAATTATATTCTTACTGGGATGATTTTGATCTGTTTGTGAACAGCCAACATCGATTGTGAGCTATAATCATCTTGGAAACAATGATGGGATGAATCTATCAGCGCCACAAACTTTCCGATCGAAGGAGATTTCTAAAAGCAATGTGGTAGACGACATGGTTGCCAGCAACGGCATCCTTTATGAGCCCGGAGAACACCCCGACCATGTTGTTGTCATCAAGGTATAATAATCACATTTCACTTCTGATGCATTCAATCTCACACACGCAAATCAGTTTGAAACTCTGCGTTTGCAGCACGACTAGTTACATGAAATTCTGCCAGAACCTCTACTGATAATCTACTGAATGTGCGTGTAGTATGTACCTTATGTGGGGGACAGCAAGAGAGCAATGGACGAGTACACTTCGGAGATATTCATGGGAGGGAAAAGCACCATAGTTCTGCACAACACGTGTGAGGACTCTCTTCTGGCTGCTCCCATCATCTTGGATTTGGTCCTCCTAGCTGAACTCAGCACTCGTATTCAGCTCAAAGCCAAGGGAGAGGTCCGTTTTCCGCAACATTACTTCGTTCTCCGTTTTGCTCCACCTCTATTGTCTTTGCTCTTGTACTAACAATGCAAACCCACACTCAACAGGGCAAATTCCACTCGTTCCACCCGGTGGCAACCATCCTCAGCTACCTAACCAAAGCGCCTCTCGTAAGTAAACCTTTCAAGAATTATTTTCTATTCAAGAATTCAGCCTATCTCAATTCATCCACTTACGGCCGCTCTTGTAACAGGTACCTCCAGGCACACCGGTCGTCAACGCGCTGTCCAAGCAGCGTGCAATGCTCGAGAACATCTTGAGGGCTTGTGTTGGACTGGCTCCAGAAAACAACATGATTTTGGAGTACAAGTGAAGGGAGCAAAAAAAAAATAACATTGTGGGAATTGGGCAAACGGGCAAGGACAGGACACCCGTGCTGTTGTTCTTGCTTAGCTTTGGGTATTTTCTTGTAAACGTAGTACTGGGAGTTAGTGTTTTTTCCTTTTTTTGATGTAGTTGCAATAAGGGATAGAAGTGCATTTTTACTGTTAAGTAGTTGCCTTCGCCATGGATTACACATTTATTTCATTACATCTAATTGATGTCCTATTTAATTTAATATATACATGATATGCGTATAAAATTTTTGTTCAAGTAAAATAAATGATGTGATGATAAAAGAAAAAAATTCATCATACAATTAAGGGTAAATTACGGCGTTTTTTTAAAATTTTGCATATTTATAAATATCTTCTTATTATTCAAAAAATTGTAAATCCCTCCCTGATGTTCAATCAAACTATGTTCAATCAAATTTATGAAGCTTTGTAATTATCAACTTTATCTTTGTTGTAGTTTAAAAAAAGTAAAAAGTTAGTACAAATCATATGAGGTGATGGGAAAATTTGAAAAAACTATTAAAAAAAATATCCACTTAGTCCGTAAAAGAATTTCACAAAATTCTAAATAAAACTAAATTATAATTCATAGTTTACAAGGGTATTTTGGTCGATTCACCGTAAAAATGAATGAAAATAAATGTGTTACAAGGATTTGACTAATTGTAAAGATGACAGTTAAAATCGTTGGTATTCAAACAATGAGCGTTATTTATAATTATATCAAACCTTAGAAAAACTTGTTGTAATATTCTCATAAAAGAAATAAAGGAAAATAGGCAGGAAGGAAAGAGTGAGTAAGACTAGGCTATAGCAAGACAACAGAGGTTAGATAGCTCTTATCGGAGGAAGAGGTTTCACGTCACCCGTTCCCTTGACCCAGACACAAACTAATCCTCCTCTCTCTCGAATGCATGACCGAAACCTCAGTTCGGAGTCTTCGTCAACACATTACGATTTTGCCGGATCGTTTGCTCAAGATCATTAAAAAAAAAATGGGATCACTTCTTATGAACTCATTGAGAATGACTCATATTTAGTTCATGGCCTATTAGAAGTAGAAGGCGCTTTGGTTGGATCTTCACAGACAGAAAAAGATTACAATCCATTGGATAATGATCGAGTTACATTGTATTTTCAACCCCAATCGAGGAATCCCTTAGATATGATGCAAAAAGAATTTGTTTTATCTTTGATAAGAGATTTCTGAAATTTATTTTAAAATTTAAATATAATTTATATTTATCATGTAATTAATTGAATACGGCTAAATTCAAAAGGAAGCTAGAATTTCCATTATCCAAATTCTTGCCTTCCCAAAAAGTAAGATCATACGTAATACAATTGGCAGGAGCCTGAAACCTCAACATGCATAAGGCAGCCCATTGTTTCATGGTATAACACAAACCAACTTCTTCTTGCATCATTAACCCTACCAACATCAACAAGCATTTCTATTGCAGTCATATATACCCTTGTCATATTTACCTTAGCTTTAATTAATAATATTGTACTTCCATCCATGCATATATTATACATATACATCATTATAATTAATTACCAAATATATATATATAGTTGTCTTAATTAAAATTACGGGTGCTACGTAGGTTGTCAAGCTGCAGCCACCGTCTCAGCTTCAGGGGCGGCAGACCCCAGTTCCTGGTGGTGGCTATCGCCGTTTTTGGCAACCAACGCGGCGGTGGCACGCCTCTCTTTTCTCTCGTCTTGCTTCATCTGTTGCTCTCTACACTCTAGGCTACAAAATGCGGTATCACCCCTGTAATCACACGATTAATCAATATATATCATAACTTTAGTTATAAATAATATTTATTATGATTTTTAACTATTACAAATTATTAATTTAATTTACAGTTAATGACCAATAGTCGTTCGCCCACAAGAACAATAACTAATAATGAATGCATAATTAGATAATTAATTAATCATAATAAAATGTCGTTTCTCTCAATATATAGCTTGATTTGTTTTGTTGGATATTAATTTCAACTCAATTGATATATTTAAAGAGAAATTGGGCAACAATATTGAACAAGTCTTTTTAGTATGACGTTTGAGCAAATTTCCAAGACACGACAATTTATGCCAACATATCATTAGTGTATATATACAGGTCTTAATGGAATTTATCTCTGTAATGTTGTAAATAATTAAGCAAATTACCTTATATGACAAAAAAGTAGCAATTTAATCTTTATATTTTTTAAAATAAAGTAATTTACCTCCTTATTTAAGAAGGTAAATTACTTCATTTTGAAATACACAAAAGGATAAATTGCTGCATTTTTTAAAAACACGGGGAGATAAATTGCTTCTTTTTTTTTTTTTTTAATAGGAGGTTAATTTATTTATTTTCAATATCATAAGAGTTGTTTATATATTTATATATATATATATATATATATATATATAAAATGAATTTGTGATGAATTTGAGTAGTAAGAAAAATTCTCCATCTATTTAGAAATATAATTAATTAATGTATGTATGTATAAATACAACAAAAATTATACCATCCAGCGACCGATAGATATAGTTCATTTATTGTATTCAACAGAAGAAGTTATTTATTATATATTTATCTTTAATTATTTTTACATTATCGGAATGGAATAAATTAATATTGCATCAATAATAAAGGGTTTGAGAGAATTTTGGCAGATCATATTTAATTTATAAATGAGACATATAAAGAAGATTCCAGTTTCCCGTAAAAAATATTATAGTATATTCCAATTATTTTCAATTTTATATTGTAGCCACATCTATTTTTTTATTGTAATTTATTCCAAATTCAGATCCAAAATTATGTAAATTAATTTGGTAAATTATAAATAATTTTCTCTAATTAGAAATCATAGAAAAAATTATACTTTTAATCAGATAAGAGAGAAGTTAAACAATTTCAGACTTTTAATTCTCAACTTGCGTGATTTTTAAAATAATTTTTAAATTAAAAAAAATCGCTCTATTTAATATTCTATTTTCAAAATAATTTTAAAATTATTGATAGATTTAATTCTATAAATTTCATAAAGTATTTAATAAACTATATGTGTCGAAATAATATGTTCACGATCAAATATCGATCAGGGTCACCTTTCTTTTACTATTTCCAGCTTCTCTGAGTTCTTATATTTACACAGGTTGAGGTGGTGGTGGTGGTGGCGGCGGCGGCGGCGGCGGAGGGGTGGTGGACGTGGGAAAGAGAATGAAGACTAGTAGTTACCTGTACATGTAGATATCACGGCCGGGAGCGAGACGGCGGTTGCAGAGGCCACAGCTCCTCAAGAAATCAGCGGTCACGGCATCGCCGGAAGAGTTGTTCCTCCGGAAGTATCTGGGCGACAACATCATGTGATCGTATAAACCGCCGAGCGGCGGAGGCGGCGGCGCCTCCACATCGAAGCTGATCCCGGTCATGCTTGTTGTTCTCCTGAAAGTGGGGCGTCCACGCTTGCCCAACATCATATTTGGAGTAAACTTCTCACTCTTGAGTGTGTGTTTGTGTGTGTTTGTGTTTGTGTGTGTTGGAAGAGAGTTTGTAAGGGAGAGATAAAGAGGGGGGTGGGAGTGAATCTGGGCCGTTGGATACGATGGACACCATTCCTAGACGTCCACGTCACCTATCATTTTCTAGTTTAATCATTTTGTCACTTGGTTCTTTAATTTCTAGGTTGATTGGTTGCCTCTTTCTTTAAGGAATGGATTTTAATTTTTTTTTTTAAATAGTAAATTCTTATAGTTATATAATAATCATATTTTATTTTTATTTTATTTTTGTAGTTTTTATATATTATAATATATTTTTATTAAATAGATTATAATATCTTGTAAGAATTTCAAGAAGTTTGTAGATTTATTAAAATTAAGAACTCTAAAGACACAAATTAGTGAATTCTAGATTATTAAATCCATTCTAAAATAATTATTTCTTAATTGGTTTTGAGGCTATTGATAAATTAATTATTTTTATTCGGATGCATTGCATAATATGGAAGTATATTCCAATAAATAGTTTGAAAATTCCGGAATGTTAATTTTCTGCTCGAGATCTCTTATTGGAGGTTGTAGGTTCAAATTCTGGATACATGGATATATAAATAAAATTATGTGCATAATAATTAAAAATGAGTTAATACTATAGTATATAGATATTTTATTTTTCAACAGAAAGATATTTGGAAAACAGAAAAAAAGAACTATTAATATTAAAAAAATCCCTAATATATATGTATATATATATATATATATATATATATTATGAGTTTAATTAAATCTAATCAATGTTGGTGAGGAATTTCTATCAAATTTTGATATTACACAATAATGTAGTACCAATTCATACATGCTATACACATGTTGATTTCAAATTATAATTTCATTAATTAATTTTTTTTTTGAATTTTTAAAAGAAATACGTGTCAGTTATGTATGTAATCAACTTAATGAACGTCAGTTTTATTTTTTTCCACCGCGTGCCCACATACTTGTTCTTCTTTTTGTGTATTTTGTGTATCCTCATAGGCTCATTTAATGTCAAGTTTAAGATAGTACGGTTGACCAATACGAAACCCTAGTCTTAAGCGCTTTTGTCGGCCCGTGAATCTTTTCTTTGATCAACTCAAAATTTAACTCATAGAGTCGAGATGGAGTAGAAAAATTGTACTCTGATTTCACCAAAATGTGGTAAAGCTCTTACACTAATTAAATATCTCCTGCAATTTTTTGTGTTGATCTTTCAGAAAGATGCAGTTCATGTGAGATAAACGAGTGTGGAGTGGTGATGGGCATGATTAGAACATGTTGGACGCAATTTAGTCACTGTGATAATATCAACAAATAGTAAGTAAGAACATTTTGTATTGAAACCTACAACTACCAACATATAATACATCTATTTGAAATAGCGAATCATACTTGGTACTTGCCCCCGCCTTCCCTCGTCGCCACCTCCTACGCCTTCTCTTCCACTGCCATTTAACCACATACTCAGTTATTAAATATTTAAAATTTTCCTCTTTTAGAATAAAAAAGTAATAATTAGACATAAGAGATACAATATGAAAATTATGCATAGTATAAAGACCAAAAATAAAATATGATGGATTTATAGGACAAAAAATGCAATTTAGCCCATAGAAAAGGAAGTATTATGATAAGGTCCCTATGTCAAGTAAACTTAGAGTAGTAGTTTAGGTTGGGGTTTTAGGTTCGTAGAGACAGAAATGACGTAAAGAGTGGCCCACCACTGGGGTTATTTGCAAATTCAGTGGGCTGTCAGTATTCCCCCCAAAAAGAGGTTTCCAAAGTTTGAGGGAGAGCCGACCAAACTCACATTTTTACAATAAAATAAAACACAAATAATTCTTTTGTATTTTTTTTATTAATTGTTGTGACACGTTGTCCTATATATAATTATGTATATTTTATCATTTGAATTAGAATTAAATACATTTTGCACTTCTTAACTATGTATTTCATCTCATTTATACCTATAAAATATGAAAGATAATAAAAATACCACTGATAAATTTTTTTGAGATTAATAAATAAAAAATGCCCTTCTCATTTATCCCTATACTTTTTTATTCTACTTTTTAAAATATGGTTTATTAAAATATCTCCCTCAAACTATTTTTAGTGATTTAAAATTTTACTCACATTTTATTTTAAAACTAATATTTATAATTTTTTTTTATAAATTATGGAACACGAAAACTATTTATAAGCTCAGTATATGCTGATATATTTTAAAAAATAAATATATTATATTAAAAAGTACATGTAAATATGTGTCAATGCATATAATATTATAGAAAAATATGTTATATAACTTATTTTTTTACATGTACACATAATAAAAGTATATCATATCATTACTTAAAAAAATAGAATATTACATATTAATTATATTATACATTTGCATATTTTACAGTATATATATGTTCGATATAATATTTTAAATTTGTATTGATAGATTATTTTTTTTAAAAAATCAATATATATAACAAAACATGCAAACATTATGTAAATTTTTTTCTAGTTGTGTAAAAAATATAAGAATTGTAGATTTATGAAATTTATACAGATTCTATACTTAGTATAAAAATTATAAATTTTGGGTAGTTTTTATTTTAAATAAAAAAATTATAATAATTTAGATTATACTTAGAAAAATGATAGTAATAGAGATACTTTAGGGGTGTAAATAATAAAGTCATTTTCCTCATAAAAAAATAGTGTATATCATGAGGGATTTGTTACTTTTTATAGTTCAAGGGTGTCGATGCACTTATGCATAGTTCAGGGGTGTAAAGTGTATTTAACATTTTGAATTATAATCGTTTATATATTTTGCTATTTAAATTTTTTTTATGTCAACTTACCATTTTAACTTTATAAAATTTTGCACTTTGTCATTTATAACAAAATTTCAACCAAGTCTTTTGTTAAAAAAAATATCACATGCAGTGCATATGTGATATTTAAGAATTATGTGAGGTGATATTTTTCACATATGTAGATCATGTGATATTATTTCGACAAAAAAAAATCAACATAAAGAACGTCATATATGGCAAAGTGTAAATTTTACAAAGTTGATATGGTAAATTGTCACAAAAAAAATTATTGACAAAATGTAAAAAGGAAAATAGTTCAACAGCAAAATGTAATTTACCCTTATATATAATAACTTTTTAAAAATTATATTACAAATAAAAAAAGTAGGAGGAAAGAAAGAAGAAAAAGAATGCAAATTCAAAGGTACTACTGACGTAATAAAAAAATGGTATTGTGGCGTCATATATCGTGATTCTTGAATTAAAAATATCCTTTTTTTTAATATTAGTATATTAAAACATATTCAATAACTCTTAATTGTGTTATTGACTTGAACATTTGAATGTTAATTTTTTGTTTTGTAGGTTCTTTTAGTTAAGAGATTGCCAAAATGTCCAAAGGGTAGAACACAATTCATTGGGTTGGAGCATTTTTGCTAGCATCAGTATAGATTACTCTTTTTTTTTTTTTTTTTAAAGGTAGTTAAAATTCAGTTAGTAGAATTTGTAATTCAGATCGTACAAAAAGATTAATAAAATTGGTATTTTATTGCCCACGTCAATTTGTTTAATGTGTATATTCTGTTGAAATTTACTTAAACATTACATAAAATTTCACAAATTAAATAAAAATGACCCATCTAATAAAAAAATGCTAGGGAAATATAGTTATACTTGTAATTAAGTTGAAATAATAATTAGGGTGAATTATGGCCACATCCCCTAAAATTTTGTATAACTACAAATATTTTATTGTTATTTAAAAAATTATAAATATCCTCATAATTTTAACACCCGTCTAATGACGAAATTCCGTCTGCCTCCATTAGGTTTTCATTTAATTTTGTGGTGAACTAACCAAAATGTCTTTTTAAAATATAAGTTATAATTTTATATTATAATTTTTTTAAAAATTTTTATGAACTAAAATATATTTTTATTTTTTAAAAAATTTCAGCAAGGATAAAGTAGTTACGTACACTCCATCCTTTTGAGAAGAGTATTTATAAATTTTCAAACAATGAGAGAATATTCATATATACTAAATTTTATAAGAGGTAGCTTTATTATTAATCTTAATATTGAACATCATCGACTTTATCGATTGATGAAACATCATCGACTATTAAAATAAAATATGTATAAACTTAATTATTAACCTTGTAATGACAAGTCTTAGCAATCATGTGGTCATCCACCTCCCAATAACACATGTAACCATCCATTGATATATTTTTTTTAATGTTTTATGGCCTAATAATGACTCAATATTCTTTTAAATTTTTGGTGCACTTCCTTCCCTAAGTGGAATTTTGTGACGAAATTAAAAAAAAATTGGGAGGTGACAATCATACTTTTATTAATTATTGATTTAGATGAAATGACATATTCATTTAAAAATGGTAACGTTGTAGACCGGTTGCCCTGTCAGGGCCTGCCAATGTCCTAAATTATCATTTTCAGACAATAATTATGTGACACAAATGTGTCAATTATTGGGGTCCCGTGGACCCATGCATGCTCCTGCTTTTTGACAATACTGTGTGAAAGGAATGAAGACCAATATTAGTTATTTATATAGGTAAATTAGGCGGATTTTTTTGGAAATTTGTCATAATTAAAATTAATTTTTTATTATTTAAATTTTTTAAATATTCTTTGAAATAAATGTTTCTTGTGACAGTCCACCATAGAGAAGTGTTTGTTTAATGATTGTTAATATCAAAGGGTATTTTTATTAATTTTCAGACAATGAAAACGTACATGTAATAATAACAAATATCATGAGAGCCCGTCGTAATTTACTTTATTTATATTGTTAATATAAGATTTTGGCAGCCCAAACATTAAAAAAAAATATTTCTATACTCGCCGTGAATAATTATACTATTCACTACGACTTAAAAAATTATTATAGATTAATTCTATTAAATGTAGTTGAATAAATGAATATAAACATTTTATTTCCGTCGTATCACTAGAAAAAGAATTGGGTTTTCACTATATTATTAATAACCACGGATTGAAAATCATGGTAAACTACTGTTATTAATCGCGGTTAAGTCAAAACCAAAACAAAAACTTATATTTTTAACATATTTAATCAATATTCGTCATTATTTTTAGCTATAACCAAAATATTTGTTATGATTTGGTTACAATCACAGAAACGACGGTTAATGGCCGTTGCGAAACCGTAGTTAATTTGTATTTGTCATGTTATTTTTATTTATTTTTTTTGGCTATAATTTTTAACTGTAGCATAAAATCATATTTTATCTAGTGTATGATTAATTATATTAGCCATTATATGTCTTAATTATGATCAGAGTATTTAACATGGTTTTCAACTACAATAAAATCATTTAACAAAATTTTTAATAAATTCTAATGTTTATGCTGATATAACAATCAATCACTATAAATTTTCTCTTTTGGTTATGTTAATAAGTCATGACAAAATACTATAAAATCATAATGATTGTTACAAAGTCAAATAAACAGTAAAAATTCATTTATATCTAGTGGTGTGCATTCAGTTTTATCGAATCAAATCATAAAAAAATTGAGATTCAATTGGATAAAGAATCACAAAATTTCAATCCGATTCATTATATTACCGAAATTATTGATTCTTTCTAGAACAAAATCCTACACTCATATATATAATTATCCTAAATCAATATTAAATATATTTATATATATATATATACACATATTTAATTTATTTTATATTATACATATAATAATATTCTTCTTAAAAATAAGTATTCGATTAGTTACTGTATATTAATACAAAAAACCAATATTAAATTGAATATTGAAAATTTCAAAAATCTTGTGACGAATGTCAGGTCAAAATTCCGATTTATTATTTGGTACGTACCAACTTTCAATTTCTGTCAGAAAATCGAATTATGAACACCGTAATTATATCAATAAAATTTACATTGTGTTAAATGTGGTCGGGTCTACACTTATGATGTTTTCACATTTAATGCTTAATTATATGAAACTTTGCCTTGTATTAACCAAACAAGTAAAGGATTTTTTTTTTCTCTAATATATAGGAACCACGATTTAGAGGGTATTTGTTAATTTATTTTGAAAATTTTATAAAAAAACTCATATATTTTTATACAATATTTATAAAGTTTGCGAACGTCATATCTTGTTTTACACACCTTGAAAGTGTTTCAATAAAATAAAATTGTGGAGTTTACAGGAGTAAGTAATAATATTAGAAAAAATATAACTTTTCGCTATGGTTAATTAACAAAGTCAAAGAAATAAATAACGACAAATACAAATTAACCGCAACTTCACCATGGCCATTGGCCGTTGTTTCTGTAAATGTAGCCAAAATCATGGCTAATATTTTTACTATGGCTAAAAATATGATGAATATTAATTAACCATGGTAAAAAATTTAAGATGTTTTTAATTTTATTTAATCATGATTAATTGTATTAATTTACCATGATGTTTTAGCCGTAATCATTAAGAGTGTAGCGAGATCTCAAATTTTTTTTGTGGTGTAATAATTTTCTAATTATTATAAATATAATCGAAGGAGTCCATTAAGTTTAAAATTAAGTTATCAACTTCTTCTTTGTTTAAAAAAAAAGAGTTTATAAAGACCATTTTTTTAAGGGTTAAATACAGTTACCACCCCTAAAGTATTCACCCTACATGAATTACCCCCCTGAAGTATTAAAACCTTCAAAAAAAACCTTACATTTGTTTTTAAAGTTTGAAATGCCCATTTTACCCTTAATACATGCATATATATATATATATATATATATATATATATATTACTTAATAATATACAATTAATAAATCAAAAGGGCTGATAAACTAATAAAAATATAAAATCATATATATATATTTATCATATATATATATTTATAGATATGATAATTATGTCAATGTGGTAATTTATAACTTCAAATAAATATAATTAAAATAAAATATCACAAGTACTTTAGGATTACAAAAAAAAAAGAGTTCGATGAGCAAATGAAATCAGATTAGACAAATATTGATTTTGGCATTTTAAAAATTACTTTACTTTTTCTTTTTTAAAAAAGCAATTTTTGTAAGGGTAAAATGGGTATTTCAAATTTTAAAAACAAAGGTCAGGGTTTTTTTTGAAGGTTTAATACTTCAAGGGGTAATAATGTAGGATGAATACTTTAAGGGTGATAACTGTATTTAATCCTTTTTTTAATTTAATCTTATGAACTCATTTTTAAAAGGGATAATTACACTCCTCTCCCCCGAGGTTTGGTGTAATTACACGTAGACCTCCTGTGGTTTGGGAAATTACATCTAGCATCCCTGAGGTTTGCTTTTATCTAACAAATAAGTCTCTCCATTAGTCAAAATTCACCAAATTAACTGATATTAACAAAAAAATCAGAAAAAATTCTATATTCACCCTTAATTGACCTATTACTGATTTATTTCAGGTCAAATAAATCTGAGAACGTATATCTTCACCGTTATAAGGGTAATTTAGTCCGAAAAAATTTATTTAACAATAAGTCAGTAATAAGTCAATCAAGGGTTAATATAGATTTATTTCTAATTTTTTTGTTAATGTTAGTCAATTCGGTGAATTTTGGCTAACAGATGGACTTATTTGTTAGATGTAGGCAAACCAGGGTGTTAGATGTAATTTTTTCAAACCGCAGGGGGTCTACATATAATTATACCAAATCTCATGGGATGGCAGTGTAATTATCCCTTTTCAAAATATTACACCAAATATATTGAATATTTATTTTTTTTAAAAGTAGTAATTAAATCATTACATCAATATCGAAATAAATTAAATAAATGAGTAATACATTAATTCGATCAATCCATCGGTACAACAACACATCATGAAATAAACATGTTCCATGAAACTCGAATTTATTTATGAGAATATTTCAGTCTGTATTACCAGACTAAGACATCACCCTTAGAAAAACACTCCATTTAAGATGGCACTTTCCAACTTGGGTCCATGAAATTGAATGACAAGAGCGCAAGAAAACAGAAACAGTAATAAAAGCTTAAATTTGGCACTGCTGTCTATGAGTGTGTGTGTGATCAAGAAACAAACAGTATAGCTTCAAACTCTTATGAAAAATAAATATTTAATATCAAGGATACTTATGTCTACATTTTCGAACTATGGTCTATTTATACAAGTTACTCTTATTTTCTAAAAAAATTACGCATCCACAACAAATATGTCAATTTCATTTATACATACACTTAACAAATACGTCAATAAATATTTAATAGCTGAGATAATTATGTCTACATTTATGATATATGTTCTATTATTTCACTGATTATCCCTCTTTATAGCTGTCATGAGTGGTTATTTATGTAATTATGCAAAAGATATGGATCATTTGTATTAATAAATTATATAATAGGGGTGTATGTGTAATTATCTGTTAAGAGTATTTAAGAAAAAAAATGACATGAAAAATCGAATATATGGTTAAATTATATAAGTTGTTATGTATATTAAAGATATATTGTATTGACATTTCTTGAGGTTATGCCTAATTATATGAACACCTCTGGCCCTTTATAAAATTACAAGTATATCTCTTGAAGGGGTATTAGTATAATGTACTTGTAATTACAATCTCAACAAATGGATGTATTTATAATTTTGCAAAGGGCAGAAGATATTTGTATAATTAAACTAATTAGTTTTAGAGGGTGTGAATATAATTTTTATCCTAAAATTAAAGATGATATGCTATTGTATATATACTAAACTAATTATGTTTATTAAGAGTGTATACTATGTGAAATTAAATAGAATTGTTTCCTGAAATATATCATATATGTTCAGTAATTTGAGTTAGATTCAGTATTTTACAGTTTAGTTACATTTTGTGTATGAATGATTTCTTGTCTGAGTGGTGAGGTCTAAATTGTGAGCTCAAGTAATGCGGATATATATAAAAAATTTAGTTTATTTTTAATAGTAGTACATGTTTATTTGAATTGTTGGTTGATTTATAAATATTGAATGTATGGCGTAACGAATGTTGTAATAATAGTATGTTGGTTTATTAAAACTATTGATGTATTTTAAAACAAAACAAAAAACAAAAAAAAAGTTACATTTTGTGTCAAAATGATACTTATTTCTCGTCAATAAAGCCTAATTCAATTGGCGAAACTGAGGCCCCATAACTTTAGAGGTCATGGTTCAAACCCCATCATATACGTAATTGTTACTACATAATAGGTATTGTTTACTGTAATAGTATATATTATTTTATAATTGATTTGTTTCAATTAAAAATAGTTCATCGCTTTCAATTAAAAAAAAAACTTATTGTTCTCTCTCTCTCTCTTTTCCGTAATTATGACTCATTATCTCATTTCTTACATTCAAAATAAAAAAAATTGATATATTAATTATTCCAAATTATAAATTGCAATAAAAGGAAACAACAAACAAGTAACAATTATTGAAGTAGACGTACATTCACATTTATGATATTCAACTTCATTATTTGTTGGTTATGAAATCTCTTCGTTATTTAAATAAGGTCTCGTTGTTCTTTTATCCAAAATATACTCTCAAATATGATAAAATCTCCACCACTAATTTTAGAGATAATTATATAGATATATAAAAAAAAAGTTTGCAATTCTTTGCTAGTTTTTATTTAAAAATTCCACGTCCAATAAAAATCAAAAACATAATTTTTGGACATTTCGAATGTTAAAATAATATTAATTAATAGGGCAAAAGGACAGTATTATGTCAGGTCAAATATACAGTACACTAAGCATTAATATTGTCCTTACCATATCATTAAATTAGCTGTCGTGCGACATTATTAATTCCTCATGACTCCTTAAATACGAGGAAAAATAAATTACTACTATTTTAATAAAATATCCAATAAATTACATACCATCAAAACTATTCTAAAATAATTGATGAAATTGAAGAGTTGAATGCTTTGTGAGAGAGTTGGAGAAATGTTGTTCAAATATTAATATAAAATTATTTCTTTTTTTTTAGAAAATAAAGTTTAAGTTTTTAGACGAGTTGATTGTTACAAGAGGTCTTATGTTTGAATTTTATTATCACTTATTTATTTATAAAAGGAAGATTTTATGTGTAAGGTTTTCACGTGAGGAGAGTGTGTTAATATTATATTAAATGATTATCCTCTCTAATTAATAATTTAAATTTTTAGATGAGATAGTTGTTTAACAAATATTGCTTCAAGATCGCATTGGACAAGCAGATCCATCAATTTGTAAATACACAAACATTTCTATTTGTGTAGCTGTAATTGCAATTACACATCCTATTTAGACATAAAAGCTTACACAAATACCACTTGAGATACAGTACACTCACATCTTAGTGGTATACCTATAATTTTGTAAAAGGTAAGGAGTGATTGTGAATTTAAACCTAACCTCAACGAGTATCAACGTAATTTACCCCTTTTGATGTGGATATATATAAGCTAAATTGCATTCGTGGTCCAGCACATTAGGAATGTGGCATTATAAGAATACCCAATTTTGGAAATGACAATTTAAGATATTAAATATTTTTTTTTAACAATTTGAGGACTCTGGCCACCGGAGTCCCTAAAAATGACTTAGAAATGATGATGTGACATTCTTTTAGGGTTTTGAGATTGAGGCTTTTTTCTGACTAAGCCTCCTAAGGAGGCTTAGGCGAATAAATCCCTCAATATAGGATTATGGTGTGGTTAAAGGGGAAAAAAACAAATAGAGATTCTTGTTTGCAAAATATCATCATAACATAGAGTTGTATTTGTAATTATAGCTACAACCTCAAGAAAAGTACTTGTAATTTTGCAAAGAATAATAAATATTTGCATAGTTAGATTTAACCTCACGGGATGTTAATGTAATTTATCTAAATATTAGAAAAAAAACAATATAAGGACCCCTCTGTGATATTGTGAATGTTCAAAAAAATATCTATACTATTATTAAAGAGAACCATTTGAGCGTACCAACTTTAAATTTCCTTAGTTTACCCTTCATTTTATTTTTTCTCTTTAAAATTATTTGGTTAGATTAGTAATTTTAATATTTTTTAATAATTTTATACGTATGTTTTTCCTCGTAACTACCCACTACCCCACATTTTTCTTCCTCCTTACTTTTTCATATTTATTAGGGATAATTACATTTGCACCCCCTCATCTATTGTCTTTTTACACAAACCACTCCTGCCTTTTGAAAAATTACAAAAACCACCCCTGATAGCCTTTAAAACCCCAAAATACACTAGTTGACTAGGTCAACCTTTCAAATAATATTTCAAGGACAGAAATGCCCTTAGGGGTGTTTCTGTAATTATCAAAAGATAAAAGGAGTGTCAAAGTAATATTTATAAAATAGAGAAATATGACCCTATATATATTTTTAATTTTTGTACCAATTTTTAATTTAAACTTAAATTATTTTATAATTTTTTTATTGAATCTCTATGTAAAATTACACCTTTTAATAATTAAAACATTATATTATTCAATTAATATATAAATAAAATTAGTTAATAGATTATAAGTTTAAATTAAAAAATTATCATACTTGTAAAAATTATTTAAAATTATTAAAATTAAAAGATTAGTTATCCTCTATTTTTATTCATAACTAAGTTTTACTAAAATAAAAATTAAATATAATTTATGTATTTTATATAAATCTAATTATTTATCTTAAAAAATTTAATCCCTTCTTAAAGAATTTTCTTAAATATAATTTATGTATTTTACAAGTGTGATAATTTTTTAATTTAAACTTATAATCTATTAACTAATTTAATATTTTAATTATTAAAAGGTGTAATTTTATATAGAGATTCAATAAAAAATTAATAAAATAAATTAAGTTTAAATTAAAAATTGGTACAAAAAGTAAAAAAATTATATGGAGCCATATTTCAATTTCATAAATATTATTTTGACACCCCTTCTACCTTTTGATAATTACAGAAGTACCCCTAAGGACATTTCCGTCCTTGAAATATTATTTGAAAGGTTGACCAGTTAACTAGGGTATTTTGGGGATTTAAAGGCTACCAGGGGTAGTTTCTGTAATTTTTCAAAAGGCAGGGGTGATTTGTGTAAAAAGACAATAGGTGAGGGGTGTAAATGTAATTATCCCTATTTATTATAATTGATAATTATAATTTATTTTTTTAGCAAAATTCTTTTTTCTTATCATCTCACATCAAGTTTTTTTTTTTTTATATGCTCGCGGGAACCGCATGCTACGATATCTAGTTTGAGAAAAATAAAGTATCAATTACACCCTCTGTGATATGAAATATTTAAAAAAAAAAAAACCCATGAGGCTAGTTTGACCAAGGGACAGTATGAGTCATTGTTCATGATATAAAGGTAATTTTCTATATTTAAATTTTCGCAGGGGGCTTTTCATATTTTTTCATATCACATGGGGTCAAAATGAACTTAACTCCAAATATTAGTACACCATGTATTTAGCGGCGAAATTTTACACAAACACCTCTTTAGGGAGTGTACCTATAATTAAAAAAAAAGAAAAATATAATTTATGTAATTAAACTTAAATTCAAAAAAAGTATCGGTATAATTTACCTAGTCTATAATCAAAGACAATACAACAAAAATATCAAAATATTACACATTAGTGAGACAGTTAAATTTCACTTGCTTTGAGTGATAGACAACAAAATCTTTTGAGATCTATATAACTATTAAATTTTCCCTATATATTATAAATAGATAGGGTGAAATAAATAATAGTTGTAATGGACTATCTCAACAATGAGATTCCATTCAACTCAAAAATCATAATTGATGTTTCCTAACAACTTAGCGCATAGCCGTGATCTTCTCCTTTCATTGCTACCCCACGTTCCTTGCTTTACATCTTCTACACAATTGGAATTTGGAACAATAACTACCTCACACCTATCATCTACTCTGCATATATTAGCGGAGAACCCGTGCTATGCACGGTTATATCTATATTTATATATTTTAAATTAAATATTTTTAATGATATTGTATTATAAAATAATTTTTTACATAAAATAGAATTTTAATTTTTAATCGGTGATGTTAGTAGTTTAGAATTTTTACTGAACTTTATATTTTCAGGCACATACAATATATTTCTACTTACCAAAGTTTATATATGTATGATGATTACTTTTAAATAATTATGACATTCTATTAAATATATAAAATCGCATTTTATATATCCAACCTTTTATAAAAATATAAAAATTACTTAAATATATTATTTGTATTATATATAATCTATCTTCCATAGAAAACTATTAAAGTACGTACATTTAAAGTGATCTTACTTATTAGAAAAAATAAAATATAAACCAAGATTGTATACTTACTTTTAATGTGTTAATAGGAATTGGTGATAAGAGAAGTCATAATAGAGATTATGAAATATTATGTTAATTTCTAACAATAAACATATATGTATATACATATATTAAATAAACTATTTGATTATCATGTCATTTTAATCACAAAAAATAAATAAATCAAGGATACAAAATAAAAAAAATATTATATATCTTTTAAGCTTTAAGATAAAATCAAAAAATGAAAATTGAAAATCAAATTAAGATATGTTAAGGAATTGAATTAATCTTTGTATTTATTATTAATCTAACATATGTGTACAAAATTTTCCATTGAAGTAGAATATACATAAGAACAAAATAAAAATCCAAACAATTGTATGTGCGTTTTTTCATAAAAAGAGTTCAAATTAAACAAACATGAAAAATACATATTTATATATGAATGTAAAGATTTACAAAGCATATGATCATAAATCTAGTAGAATCATATCTAGATAGTTCAAAAAACTAATTACAAAAAATTAAAATTGGTGATTCTTTCATCTTGTAAAATCTTATTAGTAGACAAAAAAAAAAGAAAAAAAAAATCTGAAATAGAATGATGAAATTAAACTATAAAATAAAAAATTAATGGATGAAATCTATATATAAAAAATTTGGTGTATAAAAAGATACAAAAGGGTTAAATATTAAACAAACTATGTGTCTATTAACACTAACTAAGTATATTTCTTTTTGTAGGAAACCAAAGCCAAAACAAAAATACGAATAAAATATGAAAGAAAAAACAATAACATTAAACTATAAAATGAATCTAAAATATATAAAAACTATGGTGTATAAAATGATTAAAAGTGGTGAATATTTAAACAGAAATTAAAATTAAATAGCAGATTAAGCACAATCATACTAATAAATATTAAATGAAATACGTATCTATTAATACTAAATAAATCTGATACATCTTGTAGAAAAACATAAAAAACAATAGAATGAAATAGGAAAAAGGAAAACAGAAATAAACTGTAAAAAGTTTAATGGATAAAACTATAATATGTATAAATATATTGGTGTATGAAAAGATACAAAAAAATAAATATCTAGAAACTAAAAATTAAATTAAGTAGAATCATACAAATAAATGTTAAAACAAAATACCATTAACACTAAATAAATCTATTCATTTTTTACCAAATCAAGCAATCACCATATAAATTTGAAAAACTAACACCATAAGAGAGATAAATTAACAACTAATGAAAAAATCATAACAAAAGGATAGAGATTATTCGTTCAATAACTTTCAAGTATAATGAAAAATAATAAAATATAAAATATAAAATGATATCGTCATAAAAAAACAAAAAACACCACTCTACCCATAAAAGATGAGTGTAAAAGACAAATAAATATTAAAAATTAATATACAAAACTTCAAAGATCATGAAAAAAAAGGAATGAAGATAATGAAAATATATAGAACATCGCTCCAGCCATAGAAGAACAATAAAAAAAGTATACGGAGTGCTACATTTGAGATCGTTTAATGAAAAATATACAATTGATAGATCTGAGCCTATTTAATAAATGAAGAGATGCAAGATATATTTTGTTATTTATAAATAAATATGATGGAGACCATGATCGTTAGGTAAGTTTAAGATAAATACAAATTAAATTTATATATAATATGGAGATAAAATTTCAGATAAATACAAAATAAATATACAATAAATTTAAAATAGATGATATTTCTAACTAATAAGATTTTTCTTGATAATTAAAAATAATTAAATTATAATCTTAGAGATAAGATTTCATGTAAATACAAAATAAATATTTAATATATATTTATCAAAAATCTTAACTTCAAGATATATATAGATCCTAACTAATTTCTATTTATCTTAAACGAATACATATTTTAGGATTATATTTTTGTTTTTTCATTACTAAAAAATTCTTTATTGGTTAAAAACCTTATAAACTTTAAATTAATTAAAACTTCTCTGTATTTATCTAGATAATTTCGATTATAGCTATGATGAAATTAAAAATCAAGTTAAAGAAAAAATTTATATATATATATATACAATATAATTAAAAGAAGGGATAATTACATTTACAACCCCTTATGTATTGTCTTTTTACACAAACCACCCCTACCTTTTGAAAAATTACAGAAACCACCCCTGATAGCCTTTAAAATCCCAAAAATACCCCTAGTTGACTAGGTCAACCTTTCAAATAATATTTCAAGGACAGAAATGCCCTTAAAGGTGTTTATGTAATTATCAAAAGGTAGAAGGGGTGTCAAAGTAATATTTATAAAATTGAGAAATATGACCCCGTATATTTTTCTTATTTTTGAACCAATTTTTAATTTAAACTTAATTTTTTTTATTGAATCTCTATATAAAATTACAGTTTTTAATAATTAAAATATTAAATTATTCAAGTAATATATAAATAAAATTAGTTAATAGATTATAAGTTTAAAATAAAAAAATTATCACACTTGTATAAATTATTAAAAATTATTAAAATTAAAAGATTAGTTATCCTGTCTTTTTATTTATAACTAAGTTTTACTAAAATAAAAATTAAAAATAATTTATGTATTTTATATAAATCTAATTAAAATTTAATAAAATAAATAAAGTTATTTATTAAAAAATATATTTAATAAAATGGGAGTTAGGGTGGGCATGACGGTGTGGTTGGGGAAGAAGGGATTAATTTTTTTTAAGATAAATAATTTAATAATTTAAAAATATTTTTTATAAATAAATAATTTATTTTACAAATTCTAATATAATTTATATAAAATAAATAAATTATTTGTAATTTTAGTAAAGTTTACTTATAAATAAAAATAGAGGATAAATAATTTTTTAATTTTAATAATTTTACTAGTTGATAGTTTATATATTAATTAAATAATTTAATATTTTAATTATTAAAAGATGTAATTTTATATAGAGATTCAATAAAAATATTACTAAATAATTTAAGGTTAAATTAAAAATTAGTACAAAAAATAAAAAATTATATAGGTCGTATTTCTCAATTTTATAAATATTACTTGACACCCCTTCTACCTTTTGATAATTACAGAAACACCCCTAAGAGCATTTCTGTCTTGAAATATTATTTGAAAGGTTGACCTAGTCAACTAGGGATATTTTGGGGTTTTAAAGGCTACCAGGGGTGGTTTCTATACTTTTTCAAAAGGCAGGGGTTTGTGTAAAAAAGACAATAGATGAGGGGTGTAAATGTAATTATCCCTTAAAAGAACTACAGGATGAGGAAATAATTAATAAGTGACAATTTATACATATACATATATATATATATATATATATATGTTGTTTATGTATAGAAAATAAAAAACATATAGGAATAACATATTAACATGTGTGTATTGAAAAAAATATATAATTAAAAAGGAAAAATACGTTGAAGTTAAATATAAATATTTAAATGAAAAAATCATTAATCATGGAATAAAAAAAAATATTATTTGGTTATTAGATTTTGGATAAATATAAATATATACAAATATGATTGAGACCATGATTATTAGGTAAGTTTAAGATAAATACAAATTAAATTTATATTATAATATTAATATTGTATTATCAAATAAACTTACTCTTAAAATAAAAGATACCTACAAATTAATATCGTATCATTGGAGTTACGATTCCGGATAAATACAATATAGATATTTTATCAAAATAATAATTAAAATTTAAAAATAAGCTTTTGGATATATAAAAAATTAATATTTAACATATTTAAGTTAAATAAAATTGTGTTTGGATAAGCACAATATAGATATTTTCATCCGTTTTTGTATTAAAAATAAATAATTGAAATTTTAAGAATAAATTTTGGATAAATACAAAATAAATATTTTAAGTGATAAGATTTGGATCAATAGAAAATCAATATTTAATATATTTAAATGAAATAAAATCACCAACCAATGAGATTTTTTCTAGTGAATAAAAAAAATCAAAATTATCAGAAATTAGTATTCGATCAAAATTGATTCAATTTTGGTCAACCTCGTTCTGCTATATATATATATATATATATATATATATATATATATATATATATTGAACTGGCGGATAAACGGTATGAAAAACAAGCATCAATTACAATTTTATAACCACATTCGAACCATGCCGTCCATCGACCAAAATGGGAAAAATCTCACTTTTTGTCCCATATATGAGGCCCTGTTCAATTTTGGTCCCATTCACTAGAAAAATCTCAATTCCAGAACATTATCTTTTCAATTGTCTCAATTCTGATCCCACCGTCAATTGTTTGACCGAAAACGTTAAAGTGGTTACGTGCTTCTCATATGGTACATCAAGTGATGCGTATTTAGGGGTAGATTTATACTAAGCAGGATAGAAAAGAGGAAAAAAAAAAATAGAAATTAGGGTTCTATCATCTTATCTCTTCTCTTTCAACTGAAATTCAGCTTCAATCTCTGAGAAGATAGCGTCAAGTGATTCAAGTTCTACAATCAGAACTCTCATGTATTATTATGGTAAGAAAGCATGTCGAAAAACTTCATGGACAAACTCAAACTTGGGAAGAAGATTCTATGGTTGTGATATTGCAAGTGGGTGTGGATTTTTTTGTATGAGAAGACCCACCAATATGCACAAGGGCAAAAAAAATCATACTTGGGCTCCTTAGCAAGTTGAACAAAATGGAAGAAGAATTGTCCGAAATGAGGAAGATGGTGAATTTGTTGCATAAATTGAAAGAAGAGGTGTCTGAAATGAAGAATAAAGTGAATTTTCTTGCGTGTAAGTGTTTTGAAAAAATCTTCATATTTTTTCCCAAGCTGTGTAGAATTGCAGAATTTTACATGAAAATTCACCCCACATTTATGAACAGAATGGTGGGAATAGTTAGGATGGATTTTTGTAGAGAAATTTCACAGAGAAAAGGAGGATTTGGGAAGAAATTAGGATTCAAATGTATAATTTTCCCAAATATGGATCAATGATATACCACGTAAGAAGTACGTGACCACTTTAATGTTTTTAGTCAAACAATTGATGATGAGATCAAAATAAAGACAAATCAAAAAATAATATTTTGGAATGAAGATTTTTGTAATGAATAGAACCTAATATATGGGACCAAAAATAATATTTTCCCACCAAAACGCAATCCTAAGGGAGTTAAGGGGTCTAAGTGCAAGTTGTGTAAGCCCACTTAGGGCCTAAGTTTTATATTCAAAATTTTTTTATAAGCCCTCAATCTTTCAATAAATTCATTAAAGACACTTGTTTTTTTTTTTTATCTAAATCTAAAATGAATTTCTTTATGTAATTTGATTTACTAAAATCAAAATGATATTCTTTTTAAATTGGTAAAATAAAAAATATAGGGACCTCAACTTTATCAATTAAGTTAAACTTCATTAAAAATTCAATTAAATTAATATTAGAAATAATACAAGATAAAAAAAATGCCATATATATATATACACACACACTATATGTGAAGACTCAGTGCCTTAGAAAAATTAGATCGACTAAAACCCTTACTTATATTTTTTTATAAATAATCATTTATTTAGTTAATTAATTGCATCAACTATTTTTGTAAATTAAAATTTAATTTATTTTATTGAACTATTATTCATCTGTTGTTTTTATTTATTTAATTAAATAAATATAATAAAAATTAAATTATGCAAACACAACGAATAGGCTTTTAAATCAGTAGTATATATAATGTAACACATCTTTCATTCAAGTACTCAACTTTCAGCCCAAGTATCCAATCTTCATAATGGGCTTTGATTGCCATACAGCCCATAAATGGAAGCAATCCTCATAATGGGCTTTGTTTTCCAACCAGCCCACATGCAAATGAATGATACCTGTTATGTAAGGCTGATGTTATTATATATAATAAATATAATTCAATCGTGCTCTCATAAATTTTGATGTAATTATACATACGATGGCCCTCAAATATTTATTTCTCATAGTCCAAAGCTCAGAAGATGGCCTGATCCTACTGATCCATAAGCAAGATATCAAGCTCATGAAATATTTATTTTTTCCAACCTAACAAGCCTAAAAAACTTGCTTAATCCAGCAAGGTGATTCAAAAAATAACAGGGACAAAATGTCACACATATTTCTGATATCACCAGACACGTCATGCTAAAAATCTCCGACTAATGTCACGTAATCCTGCTGAAATCAACTCCTCAAGCAATAGGCAAATGGATTCTTGAATTTTTGAATTGATTGGGCAATACTCGATCAAAAGATCATACTTTATCTAAATAGTCCAAATCAAGAATCAAACTTTTTTTATGTAAGAAACCCTTCGACCATTGTGATGTGGCAAAATGATAACAAAGTAGACGGAGTGGACTGATACTCTCAGCCATGGAAGAGTATGAAAGTAGAAAGAAGAGTATAGCAACCAGGGGAAGTAAAAAAATAACAATATGTATTCTAATTGGGTTCAATCAAAGCCTATATATAGACCTTTGAGGAGTGAAAAGTAAACTGCCATGAACTACTAAAACCACCTAACTAATTAACTGGAAGAAACACTAACTTAAACAAACTAAGCTAATCAGGGGCAGCTGCTAATTAACTATAAGAACCGAAAAAGTGTTAAATACAACAAGTGCGAGAGCGTTTTCTAAGGCTCAGATAGAACTAGTAATTACACAAAACGTGTCTTCCACCTACAGAAGTACACTCCTTTTTTAACACGCATCAAAAATAGATTCTCTATTATTTGAAAAATTACATCTAATACTCTTTATGTTCGTTTCTCTCTATTTAATATATTCATTCGTTAGTTAAAATTCACTATTTGTTGATATTAATAGAGAATTGAATAAAATTCATATTACCCCTCAATTGATTTATTACAGACTTATTATAAGCCAAATAATTTTTTTTGGACCAAACTATTCTTATATATCTTCACACCCTAATGCATGTTAGGAGATATATATTCCTCGTTACAAAGATGGTTTTATCAGGAAAAAGAAAATTATTTTGACTTGCAATAAGTCAATAGGATGTAAAGATAAATTTTCATTCAACTTTTTGTAATATGAACAAATTTGATAAATTCTAACTAACGGAAAGATCTACTTGTTTGACAGAAACAAACATCAAGAGTACTAAATGTAATTTTTCAAATTACAGAAGATTTACATGTGACTATACTAAACTTCATGAAAGGGTGATATAATTATTTCTTATATATATATATATATATATCAATTTTTTTTTCCTTTTTTTTCCCCAAAAAAGGTTTTTGTTAAATGTTTTTCATATCATAGTGGATATTAAATTAATTCCTAACTTACAGTATTTAGCTTACATCTGGAACTGCAAGAGATGAGAAGATTAGCGAAAGAGAAAGTAAATAATAATAGGGATAATTTCATTTTTCGCAATCAAAGTATTCTCTTTTTCAATTTTAGTACTCTAGATTTCTAAGTCATCAAATTTGGTACCTAAAATTTTTAATTATTATCTACTTGAATACCCTCCGTTAGGTTGATCGTTAAAACAAACGGTCAACCCAATTTTGGAGGAAACATTAGTGGGATCTTGTTTATATAAGGGCATGTTTGGCTGTCATTTTATTAAATACACCAAATATTTTTAGTTTAATTTTAATTTTATAATTGAGGACAATAATGTAAAAAAAAAACTCAATTTCTATTAAAAAAACTACTAATTCAAATTGTTATGAAAATACCAATTCAAATATTTTCTCCCAATAAAAATTATTATGAAAATAAAAATACATGCTAAATGTAGAGTAATGTAGAGATAATTACTAGTAATAATTTAAGAAAACTAATAGAGTCTTATGTTCAATCACCAGTAATATTATTCGCAAATATAAATTGAGAAAAACTGAATAAGCCATGCACAACGTGTCAATGTAATTTTGAGTCAAATAAAATTGCATATTCATATTTTGATATATTATACAGTTGTTTGGCCACAAAATAAAAATACATTTTAATTACTGTTTTTGGCTAAGAGATTTTGTTTATAAATTTATTAAAATTTTCTATTTCTCTAGTCACAAAAAAAGCCCAAAAAAAAAAACATTTGTTAAAATAATTAAAAAAAAGTATGAATAGTTATAACATAAACCCTCGATAAATAGAGTACGACAACATTTGCATTGTGGCCAACCAAGAACATAAAAGAAAAAAAGTGTTTTTTTTTCAATAAAATTGGTATTATTTTTATAGAAAATGGATTGAATATTTTTTTTAAATTATTGTCCTCAATTATGAAATTGAAAACAAAAATAATTAGAATAGAATTTTTTTGTTGTTGAATAAATTGAAAGCCAAACATGTCCTTACATAGAGAAACTTTTATCTAATTTTTCCTTTAAAATTGGATTGATCGTTCGTTTTAACGATCAACTTACGTGTTAAGTAATAAGAATTTATATTTTATCTACAATAATTTTATTTTTTAATAGTACCTATTATTTGTAATAGTTGTTATTAGTAATAGTCGCTGGGAAAATGTGTAGAAAATTATTACGAAAAATAATTACTAGCACATTTAAATTTATTTATTTATTGTCACTATATTTATGGTGTCATTAAATTGTCTTAGTCATACTTTTAAATTTTTTTTTATAAAAAATATTTATTATTACATGATTTTAAATATTATTATTATTATTATTATTATTATTATTATTATTATTAGCCATGATCAAAGATTTCTATATATTTTCGTACGATTTTTCAAAAAAAAAAATTTAAGGAAAAAAAAAAAACTCTACATATCCAAAAGTCAACCTAAGTGGTTGATGAGACAATTCCCACTGCCTAACGCCATTAAATGAATGAAATGACACAACATAAAATAATGGGATGATAACTTTTTTTTAGATTTGGTGTAATCATGCATAGATTGTTCATAATTTAAAAAATTACATTTAACACTCTTGATATTTATTTTTGGTTAATAAATAAGTCATTTATTAGTCAAAATTTACTAAATTTGTTTATATTAACAAAAAAAATGAATAAAAATGAATATTTATCCTCAATTGACTTATTACTGATTTATTACATGTCAAATAATTTTTTCGGACTAAACTACCTTTTTAACGGTGAAAATATACCTTCTCAAATACATTAATGCATGTAATTTGCTAATATGAGAGTAATTTGATCATAAAAATATTTATTTAACTTGCAATAAGTTAGTAATAAGTCAATCAAGGTTAATATAGATTTTTTTTTATTAATATTAGCAATTCGATGAATTTTGACTAATGGAGAGACTTGTTTGTTAGACGGAATCAAACACCAGGGTTGTTAGATGTAATTTTTCAAACCACAGGAGGTTTATGTGTATGTAATTATATCAAATTTCAGAGGAGTGGAGTGTAATTATCCCTAAAATAATACGACATAAATACACGACACAAATATTTCTTTTAATTATTTATTTGAAATGCAATTCTATTTGTCTCATACTTTATGATCACTGTGTTATCTCCAAAATAGTTGGAGATACACACCAAAAGGTTTACTTGTTACTAATTTAGTCTAGCCTATATTTTTCTTTAGATTTCTTGTTTCACTTCGATAGTATTATCGATCATATCAGAGGAACAAATTTAAGACATGAACTGACACCCAATTTATCTATTATCTACTGTTAGGCGGCTAGCCCACAGTGACCCAAGAATCAAAGAAAACTTAACTTACTATTACAATGCAAATAATGAGAATAATAAGAATTACAGAACCAAATAGAAATACAGGAAAAATTAAACGGAAAGAGGAAACCAGAAAGTCTTCCGATAAACGGCTCAGGGAGCCTTGACCCGAGGAGAGAAACTTCTCTCGGCCACCAACAACACAACCACTGGTTGCACCACCACCACACTGGTCACTGAGACCCCAAGACCACACAGGTAAAGAACCACACAGGTGAAAGCACTCAAGTATAGGAAAGAAAGAGAGGGGAGTTTTCGTATATTCGAACTTATCTCCGACAGAGCACTAGAGGCGATTTTAAAGGCTTCGGAGCATAAAGATAGAAAGAGAGAGGAACGGTGGAAACCATTGGAACCAGACAGGGGTGTAGAACCCAAAGGGCCATGGAGTTAAGGAAGACGACCGTTGGTGAAGAGAGAAGGAGAAGAAGTCGGCGCAAGAAGAAAGGAGGCTGAAGATGAAATGGGGGGGAATTAGGGTTAGCCAAGTAAGTAGGGCAAATACCGGGTTTGGGTGAGTGGTCCGGGTCGCAGTCGGGTCAGGAGGCAAGACCCATGGGCTGAATAGATGGGCCGTCCGATAGTGGTGTGTGGTTGAGTGTTGGGCCGTGAGATGGGCCTTACCAAGGAATGGTCATGGGCCATTTTTTGCAACATACTCCACCTTGGACCAGGACCGTTTCCGAAAACCTGTCAAGGAATGGGTCAAGGTTTGTTATCATCATCGCCGTTCTTCAAAGGGGTTCCTGCAGAACAACTAACAGATATGGGTGAAAGAAAACATACATTATTCTAAGTTTAGAATATTGAGACATGTTTTGAATTTTTCAACTGGTAAACATTTTGTGCCCATATCGGCAGGGTTAGATTCAGTGTCTATTTTTTCAAGGTTTATAAGATCCTTTCCAACAATATCTCTTATAAAATGATACCTAACGTCTATGTGTTTCGTTCTGTCATGAAAAACAGGATTTTTACAAAGCTGTATAGCAGACTGACTGTCTGAAAAAATAGTGACTTTTTGTTTTAGAAAACCAATTTCTTTTACAATTCCTTCAAGCCAGAGTGCTTCTTTAAAAGCTTCAGTAGCAGCAATATACTCTGCTTCAGTTGTAGATAATGCAACTATTTGTTGTAATTGTGATTTCCAAGTAATGCATGAACCACATAAAGTAAAAATGTATGAAGTAGTGGATCTTCTACTATCCCTATCATTTGCATAATTAGAATCAACATAACCAGTAAGATTCACACCTTTAGCACACTTAGAAAATATTAAACCACGATTTGCAGAACCATTTAAATATCTAAGAAGCCATTTCAGGGCCTCCCAGTGAGGGAAACCAGCGTTTGACATATATCTGCTAAGGCAACTAATGGAATAAGCAATGTCAGGTCTAGTGCATACCATAAGAAACATAATAGAACCAATGGCATTAGAATAAGGAATATTCTTCATTTTTTCTTTCTCTTTTTCTGTTTTAGGGCACTGTTCTTTACTAAGTTGGTAATGAGAAGCTAGAGGAACAGATGAAGACTTAGAATTTTCCATACAAAAACGTTTTAGGATATTATGAGTATAGGATTTCTGATTTAAGAAAATAGTGGAATTTTTTCTATTTCTTTCTATGTTCATTCCTAAAATTTTCTTTGCTTCCCCTAGGTCTTTCATTTCAAAATTTCTTTTAAGACTGTCCTGTAGACTTTTGATGTGTTTTAAGCTAGGGCTAGCTATTAGCATGTCATCCACATATAAAACAAGAAAAACTGGAATATCACCATCATATTTAAAATAGAGACAATGATCATACTTGCTTCTTTTGAAATTCAGAGAATGCATGAACATATCAAATTTTTTGTTCCATTGCCTAGGTGATTGTTTTAAACCGTACAGTGATTTTTTCAGTAAACACACATAGTCAGGTTTGGATTTATCAACAAAAACATCAGGCTGCTGCATGTAAATATTTTCTTCTAGATCACCATGCAAGAAAGCAGTTTTAACATCCATTTGTTTTAACTCCCAATTAAAATGAGCAGTAAGAGCAAGTATAATGCGAACAGTGGTGTACTTTACAACAGGAGAAAATATTTCAGTATAATCAATCCCTTCTTTTTGTGTAAATCCTTTGGCTACAAGTCTAGCTTTAAATCTTTTTGAAGTGTCTTCTTCTTTTATCTTAAAAATCCATTTGCAATCAACAACAGAACATGATTTAGGTTTAGGAACAAGCACCCATGTGTTATTGTCTTTAAGAGATTTCATTTCTTCAGCCATAGCACTAAGCCAATTTTTGAGTTTTCAGATTTTAGGGCTTCTTCTACGGAGCTAGGTTCATTTGGTTCAATATTTAGAGCAATATGAAAATCATTGTACCTAGCAGGAATTCTAGGTTCTCTCCTATTTCTATCTCTAGCTAGCAGATAGTCATCTAGGCCTTCAGAATTAGTGTTTTCAGGAAATTCAGTACCAAGTTCTTCTTCATTTTCTTCCCCCTGTTGGTTATCCTCCACCTTATTAAAGGTGATATCTAAATTATCATTATTTTTATCCTGTGAGTTATTCAAACAAGGCATTTCATTTTCATTAAAAATGACATCTTTACTAATGAGAACTTTAAAACCAGGCTGGCTTCTAAGCCACAGTCTATATCCTTTTATTCCATCAGGATAACCAATAAAAACACATTTTTGAGATCTAGGTGCAAGCTTATCAACACTTTGATGAACAAAAGCAGAGCATCCAAACACACGTAAAGAAGAGATATCAACAGTATGACCAGTCCACACTGATTCAGGTATTTTTCCATTTAAAGGGACAGAGGGGATCTATTAATTAAATATGCAGCAGTGACCAAAGCCTCACCCCAGAAAGATTTAGGTAATCCAGAGCTAATAAGCATGCATCTAACTTTCTCTAGTAATGTTCTATTCATGCGTTCAGCAACACCATTCTGTTGAGGGGTATAGGGGTTAGTCTTGTGACGCTTAATACCACATTCATCACATAAATTTGAAAACTTTGGTTACAGAACTCTAAACCATTATCAGTACGTAAAACTTTCAGTTTCTTTCCAGTTTGGTTTTCAACCAGAATTTTCCATTTCCTGAAATTTTCAAACACATCAGATTTATGCTTCATTAAGAAAACAAAGATTTTCTTGAGAAATTGTCAATAATAGACAGGAAATACTTGTTACCACCATGTGTAGAAATATTTGAAGGACCCAAACATCAGCATGCACATAATCAAGAATGCAGGATGAAGACACGGGGTTGGGGTTTTGTGAAGCAGGAAACTGGACTTTATGCTGTTTACCCATGACACATTCATCACAAAATTTCAAATTTTCAATTCTATCAATAAGAACTCTTTCCTTTTGAAGTAATTCAAGACCTTTTTGACTAATGTGTCCCAACCTTTTATACCATAACGAGGTTTTATCAAAATCAGTCACAGAGGCAGCAAGAATATCATAGTCAACAGTACACACATACAGATTTCTCCTTCTTTCAGCTTTAAACACAGTTAAAGATCCCTTCATTATCTTCATTATACCTTTACCCCATCTACCTTCTAAACCTTCTTCCTCAAGAGCAGCACAAGACATTAAGTTATGATTTAAGTCAGGAACATATCTGACATTTCTTAGGGTTAACTTATAACCATCACTGAAAGTAAGACAGACGTCACCAAGACCTTGAATATCACATCGTTTTTTATTTGCCATTGACACAGAACCAAACTTTCCAGGTTTAAAAGTAGTGAAAATTTCTTTAAAAGGACTTAAGTGAAAAGTACAACCAGAATCAATCAACCATTCATGCATGTTTAAATTATGAACATTATTCACATCACATACCATAAAACATCACCAGTATTTTCAGTTACAGCATTAGTATCTTCTTTATATTTTTTCTCTCTATTATCCCTTTTTGGTTTTCTACAGTCTTTGATGTAATGACCTTTAATACTACAATTATAGCATCTTCTTCTTTTTTTATCATCTCTGTTTCTGTCATCCCTGGATCTAGATTTGCTCCTACTTCTACTTCTGCTTCTACTTCTTCCCTTACTGTGCCTTCTATATTTATAATCAGAGTTACGATTCTTAGTCCTTCCTCTTACCATGTTTACTTCATTATTAGGCTGACTAGTTTTATTTGTTTTAATGTCCATTTCTTTACTCTTTAAACCATTTATAACAGTATCAAGACAGACATTATCCCTACCATATTTAATAGCAGCTTTTACATCACTGTAAACATCAGGAATCGCATTAAGTAAAACAATAGGTGTATAATCATCAATGTTCTTATCCCCAGTCAGTTTTATATCTTGAACAAGTTTAGTAAACTCATTAATATTTTCTTCAATATTTTTTTGTCATATCTAACTTATAACGAAAAAAATTTTCAAGCAAGAAAAGTTTACTGGGTAAAGAGGTTTCAGTAAAAAGTTCTTCTAATCTATCCCAAAGTTCTTTAGCAGAATTTTGTTTTCCAACCTTTCTAATCACAGAGTCAAACAGATTTAAAATAATCGAAGAATAAGCATACTCATCGTTATCACGTTTCTTATCATCAGAGACATTTTCAGCATATTTTCCATCAATAGATTTAAACACTTTTTGTTGAATCAAAATCCCTTTCATTTTTTGTTGCCAAATAGAGAAATCGGATTTTCCATCAAATGGTTGCAGATTATAACCAACCATAATCACAGTAAAACAGAATGAACAAAAATGACAGTTGATATAGGAATGCTGGGGCTCAAGACTACTCCTCTACCAGATATCCGACGACCTCAAGGGTCCGGCCAGGAGAGGGAATAGACAGAGGATTGGGTAACGAAGGACAAATGAGTGATAACAAAGTTAGAAACCAACAGTCAATAATCAACAGTAGAACCAATCACTTAGAAGATCTTGGCACAGCCAGAAAAACAGTCATAATCAACAGAAAACCAATAACTTAGAAGATCTTGGCACACAGCCAGAAACCAACAGTCAATAATCAACAGAAGAACCAATCACTTAGAAGATCTTGGCACACAGCCAGAAACCAACAGTCAATAATCAACAGAAGCGGTAAACGACTAAGTAACCCAGAAAAACACACACAGCGACCACAAGGCAAAAATATTAAACAGATCGGAAAGCAATAAGAGAGAGAGGAGCGAGGTTACCGTAGTTACGCCGGTGCCGGTGAAGGACCGGCTCTGATACCACTGTTAGGCGGCTTGCCCACAGTGACACAAGAATCAAAGAAAACTTAACTTACTATTACAATGCAAAAAATGAGAATAATAAGAATTACAGAACCAAATAGAAATACAGGAAAAATTAAACGGAAAGAGGAAACCAGAAAGTCTTCCGATAAACGGCTCAGGGATCCTTAACCCGAGGAGAGAAACTTCTCTCGGCCACCAACAACACAACCAACACAACCACTGGTTGCACCACCACCACACTGGTCACTGAGACCCCAAGACCACACAGGTAAAGAACCACACATGTGAAACCACTCAGGTATAGGAAAGAAAGAGAGGGGAGTTTTCGTATATTCGAACTTATCTCCGACAGAGCACTAGAGGCGATTTTAAAGGCTTCGGAACATAAAGACAGAGAGAGAGAGGAACGGTGGAAACCATTGGAACCAGACAGGGGTGTAGAACCCAAAGGGCCATGGAGTTAAGGAAGACGACCGTTGGTGAAGAGAGAAGGAGAAGAAGTCGGCGCAAGAAGAAAGGAGGTTGAAGATGAAATGGGGGGAATTAGGGTTAGCCAAGTAAGTAGGGCAAATACCGGGTTTGGGTGAGTGGTCCGGGTCGCAGTCGGGTTAGGAGGCAAGACCCATGGGCTGAATAGATGGGCCGTCCGATAGTAGTGTGTGGTTGAGTGTTGGGCCGTGAGATGGGCCTTACCAAGGAATGGTCATGGGCCATTTTTTGCAACATCTACTCTAATAATAATAATAATAATATATATACACTAGTTATATGTATATATACATAAAAAAGTAATATCATTAAATAATTTTTAGGGTAAATTATATTTTGCCATCCGAACTATGCCCGTTTATATACTTTGGCATCTAAATTTTTTTTCGTGTCAACTTGTCATCTCAACTTTGCGAAATTTGCACTTTACCATATATGAATATTTTTTTGCGTGAAAAATATCACATGCCGTGCATATGTAAAAAAATATCACATCATATAATCATCAAGATATCACATGTGCACTACATTTGATGTTTTTTAGACAAAAAAACTTGGTGGAAAAATAGTTATAAATGGCAAAGTGCAAAATTTCAAAAAGTTGAGATGGTAAGTTGACACAAAAAGTTTAGATGCCAAAGTGTAAAAACAGTTATAGTTCGGATGGAAAAGTATAATTTACCCTAATTTTTATTAACTTTTTTGGTTGTAGGAAAAATGATATTATGAAAATAATTAGGAAAAACTACGTGCCACCCCCTTGTGATATTCGAAATGAGCATATTAACTCCCTGTAAAAAAAAATATAAAATTACAGTTTAATTACTTTTTATTAAAAAAAAAGAAAAAGTACACCAATTATATTTTTTTTTAAAATACCATAATACTTTTGTGTCAAGTCGTGGACATTGAACACATTATTTTTTAGATAACCCCCTATCCACGACTCAGTTTTTTTCTTAATATATATACGCAATTTATAATAATTAATAAAAAAATATTTAATAATTTACTATTTGGAATTTATATTAAATATAAGGGGGAAATTGCATAATACCCCCGTGTTATTTGAAAATTGCCTAAAAACTTACACGTGTTAATTAAATAGCCAAAAAAGACCCTTTATAATTATAAACCCTGCAAAAGAAAAAAACCTCTCTGTTAAAAACAATGGAGAGTGGCTTACATACGCTACAAATGAGAGGGGTGGACAAAACTACCCTTGTCTTATGCAATTATTCTCTTCTTTATTTTTTGATTAATTTTGTACCTTTTTCACATTTTACTAAAAAATATCATAAATACTAATCAATTAGTGTTCATGAAATATTTTACATATAAAAATTTATTACATCAACTTAAATTATTATACATATATAACATATGAAAACATCAAAATTTTAAAATTATTTATATTATTTATAAGTTTTTAAAATTAAAAATACATGATTTTATTTCTAAAATATTATTAGTAAATTTAATTTATTATAAATAATATTAAAATTATTTAATATTTACATTTTGAAAAAAATTGAATTCTTTTTACTTTAGTTTTTAAAAAATAGATTTTTTTTTACTTTCTTTTCCCGTCGCCGGCAATTACATTCCAGCGATGGCGCCAAAGCCCCCGCCCCCTTCTACAAGGGGGCGGCGATGACACAGAGCAAAGGGGCGACGCGAGGACGCCCCCTTTGCGAGCAAGGGACGGCGACGTCGCCCAGTATGGGCGGCGACGACTTTGCTGCCCACCTAGGCGTTGGCTGTCACCGCCATAGTTAAATATATTTTTTTATTTATAAATATATCTTATATATATAGTGTATGTATAATACATATATATATATATATAATATATTTTAAATTATTTAAAATTTGAACCATATATTTTTTTAATTGAAGATCGATGATTGTTATAACAGGGGTATAACGGTCAATTTAGTAAAAAATTAACACCATTAGGGTTTATTTAATGAATGGGGAGAGTATACAATAATTTGAAAAATACAGGGGTTTTTTGTCAATTTTTTTAACAGAGGAGGATTTTATGCAATTTACCCAAATATAAATTTTTTTTAATTGAACTTAATAAAATAATTAAGTAATTACATGCTTAATAGTTTACTAATTACAATAAATAATAATATTAAAATTATATTAACTAACAAAATATAATTAACTACACAAATATTATTTTTTCGTGGACGACCCCGCACTGGCACATTTGACTGTCTTGAAGTATCTGCTTTGTTGGGCTTGTTGTCTTACTAGCATTTGCAGTCAGTCCTTCTCGTTTTAAATATGTGATGTTTGATTTCGATCAGGAAGTGTAGAGGTACGAATAGCAGTGCCAACGTATGAACATCCTCGTTAAAGGTTCAAAAAACTTAGAATGTGTATTTATGTAAGTCAATAGATTATAATAGTCCTTAACCAAGATGCCTCACTAACCATGTATGCATTGTATACTTTTTGAGCGTAAGGATAATGGATACCAAATTGAGTCACTTGCCGCATGAACATTCTCGATTGGCAATTTTGACAACATAGGTATTAAGTCCATCTCCATGCTGGCGTTTTGTAACGATCGAGAAGAACTGTTGAATTTGTTGGTATTTCGTGACCGTATGCTTAACAGATTTTTCATGCCAACGTATGAACATCCTCTATGCAAAATTCGTCCATTGTTGGTTGTTGCTGAACATTACACCATACTTCGTCAGTCTCTCATGAAAATAATGGACAGAATGGCTAAGCGTTGTTTCAACTATTGTTGTCACTGGCAGGCGGCGAGCCCTTTTCAATACTCCATTGAGGCATTATGACATGTTGGTTGTCAAAAAACTGCATCACCATCCACCATCATGATAAGCTGTCCATTTTTCCTTATTAATCTGGTCTAAGAATGCAAACACTTCTAGTTTGTGGCTCTTTATCTCTTTCATAATTTGATTGAACTTTTTGATTTGATATTCAAAGCCAACTCTCCAACAAAGATAATTCAATTCCACATTTTTGTAATGACTATCAAAATTAGAACAAACGTCCCTCAAGCAATATCGGTGCACTCAGTGAAATGGCACAAAGTCTGAACTTTCGCGTACTCTAAATGATATTGGGGTGACGGTTAGAAATAAGGCACATCCCAGGTCGCCCTCTTCTAAGATGGTCTTGCAGCTGTTGAAGAAATCACTTCTAAGATGAATAGGATTCTTCATCAACAATTTCAAAAGCAAGAGGGAGTACCCATTGATTCCCAGCAATGGAAGTTGCAATCAACATCTTGTGTTTGTACTTTGTGTATAAATGAGTCCCATTTACATTAATAATTTCGCGACAGAATTGAAATCCTTCGGTACACGATTTGAATGCCCAGAAGACGTATTATATCACATATACACCAGTTGACTGCTGGAAGGCTATATGTTCTCATTCAATTATAATTCCTTCATTAAAATTTGGAGAGATCTCATGTATTTGGGTAATTTTCAAACTGAGCTCTTCCATGTGCCATAAATAATTTCACGGGCTATCTTCAAATTGTACATGAAATACAAATTATCAAGGAAGCCTTAACACATCAGCCACAACAAATTGCAACGTCATCCAATAATGCTCCTACCACATCCCATCGGTAAAGAAAAAGTTCTGGTCGAATGTCTATTGATTCAGTTAAATGTGATGATGTTGGGGTAGATATTGCTAGTCATTCTACAGTGTATGCATCTCAAGATTATTATGTGCTTCAACCGCTACAAGATGATTGGTTTCAATCGGCTCCATATATATCAAGGTGCACAGTGGGTCAGGCCGACTCAGGACCGGTACGAACCAGCCCAGACCAGACCACTACTTTTCATGACCGGTCCTGGGGTGGTCCTGGGCCTTTAAATGGTCCCCAATTGGGTCCATATATAAACCCAGGCCCAGCCCATGAACCAGCCCGGTTGAGGCCCGGACCAGGATCAGACCAGGCCCAGATTAAGCCCAAATGTGCTTTTTTTTTTTTATAAAATAAAAATTTTCTTTTGAACAATTATATAAATTTATAGTAGTATTGTAAAATAAAATAAATAATAAATTAAATCACACAAAAATCATAACTATAAGAAATAATAGTTAAGATTACATAATGAACTTAGATGAGAATAAATTCAAAAATAATTTATAATAAACTTTGAAGAAAATAAATAAAAGATATTAATCAATTAAAGTACTAAAAATTTAAAAATAGAACAATAATGATAATAATTTTTAGAGTTTGAAAAGTACAAAAAAGCTATTAGCATAGTTAGTTTAGAAAAATAAAATAAAATTTATATGTCATGCATTATTATTATATAAAAAATTAGCCCAGCAGGCCCAGCCCAGGCCCGGCTCAGGACCAGGTGGTCCTGGGCTGCTGGGCTGAGTTGGTCCTAGGTTTCAGTACTTGGGACCGACCCAGGACTAGCCCGGTCCCAAACGGGCCTGGACCAACCCAACTCATTTTTTTATTGGTTCAATCCGGTCTTGGGCCGGGATAACCCAGCTCGGCCCACTGCGCATCTTGACATATATGCCAAGCCATGCAGATGTTTATTCTTCACATGTAGTTCTTGAACTTGGCCTTGGCATTAATCAACTATATGCATCGGGTTATAAGATTTCACCATTTCTATTTCTATCATTTTGTGCATATCGTGATTATGTGGAGTCCATTGCAGCATCATCTAATTTAAATGGGTCCAAAAACTAGAAAAAAAATGCTAAAAGAACCCACCATTTCTCTTTCTTCATATCCACACACTCACACACATCTCTCTCACACGCAAACATGCGCACAAGTCACAACTCTTCTTTCTTCATATACACACACTCTCACATCTCTCTCTCACACATTCCTCTCTCTCTCTCTCTCTTACACACACATACAAACACGCTCACAACCTCTTTCTTCACACACACACACACACTCTCATATCTCTCTCTAACACAATCCTGTTTTCCCACACACACACACACAATCCTTAATTATCAGCCATTGCTTGTTGGGTCTTCTTCTTTCTTCCCAAAATCATTGAAGTTGGAAAATTCCTTTTGAAGATTAATGATAATTTCTCAATTTTTTCTTATTTGATTATTCTTGAATTTAAAGAAAAATTTTATGTTTATATGCGGAGAAGGTCTTTTATAATTAAGTTCAATAATTGTTAAGATTTTTAATTTACATGGTTGTTGGCTTTCAAATTTGAATTTTTTCTGATTTATTTTTGCAAGTCAGACATATGAAATTGAACCTAAGAACGTTTGCATCAAATTTTTTATTGAACCTAAGAAAGTTGAGTAGATTGAACTTTTAGAATTTAAATTAATAAAATAGTTTATACTAATCAAATTCGAACTATTTGCAATTCAACTCATTTTAAACCCGTTCATTTAAACCCATTTTGGACCCGACCCAACCCACCAATTTGCACCACTTAATAAACGATTAAGTGCATTAACATTTAAAATTTTCAATGCAACAGATATTCTAGTGGTAGAATTTAAAAAATGAGGACTACCTCACACACATATAACTTTGAATTTATCTGACCAAGATAAACCTATCACTCCTGAAGATATTGATAAATTTATATGTACTGAAATTCCTAATAAGGATGTTGACCCTTTAGCTTATGCAACTGCTGTCAAATGTATGATCCATAAATCATGTGGGTCATATAACCCAAATGCCTCATGCATGGTAGAGGAAAAGTGTTCTAAACACTACCCAAGAAAAAATTTGTGATCAAACTACTATTAATGGAGATAGATTTGTGGCATATAGGCGTAGATATGATCCCATAAATATTATAATAATTAATAGAATGGAAATAAACAATAGGTGGATTGTTCCAAACAACTATGATATCCTTATGTTGTTTGATTCACACACAAATATCGAGAAAATATGCATCTCCAAAATTAATGAAGTATATGTACAATTACATGTGTAAGGGGACTGATAGGACTATAAATATTATTGAAAATAATTTTGAAGCCCTCACAATAATGTGTAGAGGTACAAGCATGTTGATGTTCAATAGTAGTTAGATTGTTGTTTTGTATCAACTATTGAATTATTTGGAGAATATACGAATTTGAGCTGCAAAGACATAGTCTATATCTTGAACGCTTACAATATCATTTGCGAAATCAGCAGTTTGTGGTGTTCCATGAAAAAGATCATTTGTATAACATTGTCAATCATGAACGTATTCATGATATAATGTTAACATACGGTGTGAAGCAAACAAAGGTATATTTGAAAAAGATCATTACTTTATGTGAAATTTCCTACTGTTTGGGTTTGGAAGCAGGCTGCAAAAAACTGGGTCATGCGAAAATATGGTAAATGAATTGGTAGGTTGTCTTATGCACATTCACGTTCTGAAGAAAAATACTGTTTGTACATGTTAACCTATAAAGGTCATCGAGCTCAATGTTCTAAGGATTTAAGAAATTTTAATGAGATTATTAAGCTTGTCCATGGTTTATTAGATGAGGATTTTGATGCATGAAGTACTATTTGAAGCATCAAACTGGGCATCCTCGATTAAACTTTGAAACATATTTTTTACCATACTTATTTTTTAGAGACAAAAGATTCTGTTAACTTATGGGAACGACATTGGAGGCTATGGTGGATGATTTGCAACATAGAGTCATGCGAGATTTGACAGATACCAACCTGCATTTGACTGTTGAGGACCTGAAAGATTGGACACTTCCAAAAAATTGAATGTATATATAATAGAAATGGAAAGTCACTTACAGACTTTCTCCCTATGCCCCAACTATCTTCCAAATCCTTTTGCCATACAACAAATAGACTTATTAGGGAAAAACTTCAGTATGATAATATTATGGAATAACAATCATTTCCATCATACTTCAATGCTTTGAATGACGATCAATTGTGAGTTTATAATACTATAATTGAAGCATATGCAAGCAAATGCAATAGATTTTTTTTTTATTTATTTAAATGGTAGTGGGAGAACTGGAAAGACATATTTGTGGAAAATAATAATCGCAAAATTCAGATTTTAGAACAAAATTGTCTTATTAGTTGCTGTTGAGATTTTAGTTGACCTAGGGCCAAAATGTTTTTTTGGTAGGCCCAAAAGCCCACTCTACCATTGTCCACTTGCTACCGGCCCATGCCTCGATCGGTTGACCCGCCTCCCCCCAGTTTATTTGTTTATCCAACTCTAATTATTTTTCTCATTCTTCTTCCTCTCAATCGGTCGATTCTTCTCTCACTCTCTTTCTCTTTAATTTCTTCCCCTTTTCACCATTTCCATGGCCTTGGACATCCTTCACTGTCTCATCTTTTGGCGTCACTTCTATAAAAGCCCCATTTCCAATTCTATCAGTATACGAGAAAAGAACTGGTTCTTCTGGCCTTAGTGGCAGTGTCTTTGATAGCAGTGGCCTCGGTAGCGATGCTTCGGTGTTGGTGGGCTTGGTGGCTGTGCCTTGGTAGCCGTGGGTTTATCCTCCAGATTTGGCTCACTCAGTCGTTATTCTCTATTCCTGTTTTGCCGATTATATTATGAAATTATTAGTTTATTTCTTTGCGTTTTTGTCGATTTTTGTTGTAATCTTTAGTGGTTTTTGCAATGCTCTTTTATTGTAATGTTGCTACAAAAGTGTTAATTTTTGGGCTCACCGCTTTGGGAGTAAAAACCCAGCAGTGGTATTAGAGCATTGGTAAGATGGCTCCGGCGGCGCACCAGTAAATTCATTCATGTTTTGCTGCAAAATTATTCACTTTATTACTTTTTGCAAAATCCGCGAAATCTGTGATTTATTGCTTTGTGCATAAAAATTAGATTTTGTGGATATTTTCATTGTATGCGAAGAAATTTTGTTCTAGGTTCGGAATAGGGGTGCAAGGTGAGGCGAACCGGCTCGCGAGGATTGTATTCAAGCTCGGCTCGAGCTCGAGCTCGAGCCCTATGAGTTGTGTTCGTCCGGCTCGCGAGCTCACCCCTATTTTTATTTTTTTTTTTATTTTATATATATTATTTAAATGCATATTTAATATTTTATCAAGTTTAAAATCAAAATTCATCATATATTAGAATTATTAGTCAATATGTCTCTTATTTAAATTTTACATAATAATAAAATATGGTATTTTATTTATATTATTTAAAAATAGGTTAAGCAATAATTTAGTAAGTTTTGATACTTTTTTTGTAAATAAATATTTAAAATTTATTATCAGTTAGAATTATTAGTCAATATCTCATTTTTTAGTTTTCGATGATATTAAAATATGTTATTGTAGTTTATATTATTTAAAAACAATCTTATTAGATATTTAGTACGTTTTGATAATTTTTTTGTAAATAAATATTAATATAATGCATATACATTTTATCATTCTCAATCCATTATAACAAACTTCAGTTATTCACTATATATTAGAATTATTAGTTCATATCTCATACTTTAGTTTTAGATGGTATTAAAATATGGTATTATAGTTTATATTATCTAAAAAGAAGCTTAATCAATAAATTAGTACATTTTCATATTTTTTTGTAAATGCATATTTTATATATTGTATATGAATTTTATCGTTATAGTTTTAATTTCCACTACAACAAAATATATTTATTTTAAAAATTCATCATATATTAGAATTCTAGTCAGTATATCATATTTTAGTTTTAGATGATACTAAAATATGATATTTTACTTTATATTATTTAGAAACAAGCTTAATCAATAATTTAATACGTTTAGATAAATATTTAATATAATGCATATATTTTATTGTTACAATTTCATTCCATTACAACAAAATGCACTTATTCACTATATATTAAAGCTATTAGTCCATATCTCATATTTTAATTTTATATGATATTTAAAATATGGTATTATAGTTTATATTATCTAAAAAGAAGCTTAATCAATAATTTAGTGCATTTTCATAATTTTTTTAAATAAATATTTAATATAATGCATATGAAAATTATCGTTATAATTTCAATATCAACTACATCAAACTACTAAGTGGTGGTATGGAACTTAAGTTACTTCCCATTACATGATTGGATCGAATGCTTTCATGACTGTCAAGTTTATTTCATCGTATTTCTTTTTGATCTTTTTGTGAATATTTTCTTCATGTTTCATATTTAATTTTTTTAATAATATATTTCATATGGTACAATAGTCCATATTTTTTTAAATTTAAATATTTTAAAAAAATATAATTAATTGAGCTCGAGTCGAGCTCGAGCACACTGTCTACTGCTTGAGCTCGAGCTCAAGCCTAATCTTACTACGCTCCGCTCCGCTCGGCTCGTTTGCACCCCTAGTTTGGAATGTGAAAATTTTGTGGAAAATTTTTTTGAAATTTTTTTGGGCTCGATCGATTGGATCCTTTTGGAGGGATGATTGTTCTCGTACTCTTGATTTTGATGTCTGGTGCAACTCTCTCGCACATTCGTTGTTTTTAGGTAAATATTGCATGATTAATGTATAAATATATTATTTCTATTAGTGGTTCATGGTCTGTGAGAAAAAATTGTGATGCTAAATTATCAACTAAAGGTAATGTTGTTTTCATACAATATTTTCTTTGTGTTGCTGTGTTGAAATGATTTTGTTTGAATAATTGCATTGTGCTAATTAGTTTGTTACTTAGTGCATTTTTTTTTCACTTTGTGAGATCCCTGCTTTGTGCATTTCTTGCTTAGTGTTTTAAAATCGCTTTGTGCAAAAACCGCTTCGTGCAAAAGAGAAAATAGCTTTGTGCTAATTTATTTCTAATTGTCTGTTGCTGAAAATTTATTGCTTTTCTGCTTAGAGTTCGAAATTATATTGCTTAGTGCATCTCTGTCACTTGCTTAGTGCATGAATTGTTGTTTTACGGTTTGAAGTGGTGCGACTATTTCCTGTTATTGTTGCTTAGTGCGTACTCCTTTAAATCGAGGTTTAAGTCCTTGCTTATCCCTCACTTGGTCGAACCCTTGTGGTTGTCGGGTATCTAGTTGAGGTTAAGCTAAGGCTATTTTGTTAATATTGCTTTGAATCTGTTGGTAGTTTTCTGATTCTGTATCAGTTGATATTCTGTCTCAAGTTGATATCTGCCTCATTAATATCACTGCATTTGTTGCTAACATCTCTGTTTTTGTAGGTACATTTGGCTGTGATGAAAGCCAAATTCAATCCCTTGAACTAGGTTCCCTTTTTAGGTCCTGATCCAAGGGGGGAATATTGAGATTTTAGTTGGCTCAGGATCAATATGTTTTTTGGTAAGCCCAAAAGCCCACACCACCATTGCCCACTTGCTACCGGTCCATGTGCCGACCCGTTGACCCGCCTCGATCTGATTTTTTTGTTTATCCAACACTAAATGTTTTTCTCATTCTTCTTCCTCTCAATCGATCGATTCTTCTCTTCCTCTCTCTTCTCTTAGGTTTCTTCCCCTTTTCACCATTCCCATGGCCTCGAAAGTCATTTACCACCGTTTTCCTCTCTCGTCTTTGATGGTGTCATTTCTATAAAAGCCCCCTTTCCCATTCTGTCAGTAGATGAGAAAAGAACCATTTCTTGTAGTCTTAGTGGCAGTGCCTTTGATGGCGGTGGCCTTGGGTTTGTCCCTCCGAATTTGGCTCCCTAAGTCGTTATTCTCTGTTTCTATTTTGTCGGTTATATACTGAAATTATCGATTAATTTTTTCTCGTTTTTTTCGATGCTTGCTATAATTTTAGTAGTTTTTGTAACCCCTCTTTTGTTGTAATGTTGCTGCATAAGTGTTGATTTTTTGGCTCATCTCTTTGGGTGTAAAAACCCAACAGTTGCATCATATGGAATTGCAGCATTGTTGTTACCAAGAGGAATGACAACGTACTCATGTTCCAAAATTTCATTTGAGTTGGATGAATCATCACGTTGTCCTATCAACGTAAACTCGAATTTAGCTCAATTAATTTAGGAGGCTTCATTCATAATTTGGAATGAGGCACCAATGATGCATCGACTTGGTTTTGAAGTGATGAATAAGACTGAAAGAATTATTGAAGGAAATAGAGAGTTTTTTTTTCTAATAAGCCTTTTTGTGGAAAATTGTACGTATTAGGGGGAGATTTTTCATAAATATTGCATGTTGCAACTAAAAGTAGACACGAGTTTATTGTTGCAGCCTCTTTACACAAGTCAGAACTTTGGAATCAATGTAAAGTGATGTATCTGAAGATAAACTTGCGACTTATGCCACATGGAGATTCAAGATACTCACATGATCAATTACGAAGCTTTGTTGAATGGATGAATTTGATTGGAGAAAGAAAAGCAAGTATTTTATCTTTTAGTGATGGTGGAGAATCTGACTAGATTGAAATCCCCAAATAATTTTTAATAGAAAATAATGATAATTCCTTGATGTGGCTGATAAATGAAATCTATTCAGAGTTGAATGATAAGTACAACGATTGTACTTATATGAAAGAAAGAGCTAGTTTAGCCCCCCAAAAAATAGTGATGTTGATTAAATCATTTCTGTGATTTTGTCACACTACCTAGTGAAATTCATCAATTTTGTAGTGTAGATACTTTGTGTCCTGAGGAAACAAGCGATCATGAGCAAAATATGATTCCTCCAGAATTGCTAAACTCTATAAAGGTTTCTAGTTTTCGTAACTGTATTCAATCACCATTTCTAATTATAGTTAGGCTTAATTACATTCTGTCATTTGAACTATGGTCATTTTGCACTTTGGCATCTAATTTTTTTTTTTTGGCTAACTTGCCATCTCAATTTTATGAAATTTTGCACTTTGCCGCTTATAACTATTTTTCAACCATGTTCTTTGTCAAAAAAAAAAAAAAAATTACATCACTGCACATGTGATATTTAAGGGTTACGTAATGTGATATTTTACACATATGCACAGTAATGATATTTTTTTGGAAGAAAAATCAACAAAGCAAAGTGCAAATTTTGCATAGTTGAGATGGTAAGTTAATACAAAAAAAAAAAAAAAAAGAAAGAAAAAAAGATCGCAAAGTATACAAAGGGGCATAGTTCAATGGCAAAATGTAATTTACCTTTATAATTATCATGAGTCATTCCAAATGTTTCTCATAACTGTTCCAAAATGTGTATAAAAAATATCTAGAATACGTTTCGGTTATGATATATCAACATCCACAAATCAAATTAATTCCAAACTTAAACACGTATAAGATTCTGTCTGTTTGAATATATCCAATGATATGATTTAAAATCACATGGCCTGATTGAAAGTTGCATCATTTTGAATCTCGCTTATCACGAACCATATAAGATATTTCAATATCCGTATACCAAAAATATCGAAAATTTCATCGAATGTAATCTTTTGTATATTTATATGAGTTAATGAAAATATGTGATAGATATATTAATTACAATTTTTTTATTTAATTCATCTTTCTATCATTCTTATTTAGGTCATTTTTATTTATACCCATGAGTAGAGAGGTTGGATCTTTCTAATACTTCTTGTCAATGAGTATTTATACTTCTGTTGCTTATTTTAAAATTTTTATTGTCAATTATTTTATTTATTAAGCTCATGAATATATAGGTGATGTAAACATCATTTCTAGTTATTTCTAATGAGTAAGGTCGATCTTTTCTTTTTTCTAAGTTCTTCCAACTTTCACCTGCAACCATAATTAGGTATTAAATTTTGCATTCAATACCCCTTTTCTTTTTTTTTTTTTTTCTTTTTGTTCATGGGACATATAATTAATTTATGTGTTAGTTATAATTTTTGTTCTTTTAATTTGTATTCATCTTTTTTTAAGTAATAAAAAATATTCCAAATCCACAACCAACAGTAAAGGAGATCGCAAGTCAAGGTATATAAAAAAGTTTTTTTTATCTAATTTTAATGTTTTCTATAATCAATTATTTTATTTTATGAGATCATGAATATGTGCGTTCATATGTTGATTATATTCTCTTTATTTATAATTAATAGGAATAATTATATTTACACCCTTATTTTATAATTTATTGTATAAATTATTCTTATTTTTTAAATAATTACATATACATCCACCAAAATCAATATTGTAACAAAGTAAAAGTTCCTGTCAATTGATACATATAATTATTGATCAAAATCATTACGAAATAAAAATAAAACGATAAGAATGAACAAAGTTGAAATTAATGATGAGTAAGACGAAAGAAACGAACCCATGTAATGAAGCTCATCATTACAAGTCAAATTTAGATCAATTAATGGTAAAGCAAATGGCCATCATAAAAGGCTTAAATTCGTGCAAATTCAGAGAATCCAAAGCCCATACTCATAACTAAAGCAAGAGATGATAATTAAAGGTTAATTTGGTGCAATTTAATTTAATTATATAGGTAGGGTTCCATAATTCCACACCTTTCACAATTTTAATTAGCAGGAACTATTTTTGCATTCCTGATCCATGGTTTGTGTATATAAATTATTCTTATTTTTTATATAATTATAAAATCTGCCCATGGTAACAAAATATTAGGGACGATTTGTGTAATGATGATGACGTTTTTTAGGAATGTATGTGTAATTTTCTTAAAAATAGGAGGTGTTTACATAAATAATATTAATATTTTTAGTAGGTGTATGTCGGGATGATTTGTGTAAAAAAATCACAAGTCAGAAATTGTAAATATAATTATTCCTTTTAATTATTGACTCCCATACAAAAGTACAAAATGACGTTTTTACACAACTATAAAAACTGTCCATGGTAACAAAAAAATTAGGAATAATTTGTATAATAATGTTGACGTTTTTTTAGGGATGTATGTGTAATTCTCTAAAAAATAGAAATAATTTGTATAAAATATATTAATATTTCTAGTAAGTGTATGTCGGGATGGTTTGTGTAAAACAATCACAAGTCAGAGATTGTAAATATAATTATTCCTTTTAATTATTGACGTTCCCATACACAGGTACAAAATTAGACATAAATTACTTTGTATATAATTGGATTGGCCACGAAATTTTATATGAGATTTCAAAAGTTTCAAAATTTTATATAATTTTAATTTTTTATTTTCAGTATATATATTGATGTAGTTTGTGGTGCAATTGAAGCTACATGATATGAAACATTGTCCATTTTGATCAAAAGTTCTCGGCGTTCGATCTTTAAAAAGACACCATCATTGTTGCAGTTTTACGGGATTTGGTTTCGAAAATATGCATCAACAGAAAAAAAGTCTTGGAATTTATAAGTTGTACAAACTTCTCGTCAGGAATCGATGATGTATGTATGTATTCTAGAATCATCGATCATTAAAATGAGAGGTTTGAGACGGACATATATATGGCCTCAGTCCCCAAGCACAGTCAAATAATGCAGACCCATGCCCATATGGCTCGAGGTATTTTATGTTTTGCCGAAATCTGATCGTGAATTTATTTTTTGAAAGAATTATGCCTCCATAAAAAGATAAGATAATTTTAGATCTTATAAATTACACAAGTTTCTCGTCTATAATTAATAAAGGATGAATGCAACATCAATAATAATTGCAAGCGAGTTAATTAGTATTATTAAGTTGTTAGTTTAAAATAGAAATAAAATTTTAAAATATTTTAAGAAATAAAATCTTATTTCGACCACGATCGGTGTTGGTGGGGGACTGCTTGAGAGTTGAGAGCTTAGTACTCGAGCTAGCCTATTGACAAGAATAATTAATGCATAACAAATTTATTTGAACTCGTATAAATTAATAATATTAATGCTCCCACCTGTTTTAAAATAAAGACTAATTTATATCACTTGTGTTTTAAATAAAAAACAGCTAGGGTTGTTCATATACTTATTTGTTAATATGAAAAAATAATTATTTTTTCATAAATATTAGATTGAATTCGGATAAAATCAAGCCTTATTTTTTTTGTCGCCAAACACTAAGAATCATGAATTTAGAATATATAATTATATATGCATATAATTTGCACCCAAAAATTCATATACTTTTATTTATATATGATTCAAAAAATGCACGAGTTCAATAGATTTGGATAATTATTTAAGGCTTTGGCCGAAGCGAATGCAAATCCTGAAGGGGGGACCTACAAAAAAGGCGTTAGCACTTCGACGCCCAAATTAGTATTGGATTTGAGAGTAAATAAATGACAAGTTAGTAAATAATGCCCAACTTAGCATCCACCGAGTCTTTAATCGGAATTAAATGAACTAGCCTAGCATGCTAAAGAGAGAAAAGAAAAATATTATAGAAAAATGCAAAGAATCCAAGATGAGAGATCCAAAGATTCAAATATGTCTATAATGTGATTACATCACATAGATATATTAACTAGTTACCTAATTCTACTAGAACTAAAAAAAAAAAGAAGATTCCTAATAAAACTAAAAGTCAGAAGGAAGTGAAATTATTATCCTAAAGAAATTCCTCCAACAAAAGTAGTTCCAATCATCAATAGGTATCCCAATTAGCTCCAAATCTTTTCAAAAACCGAATCTTGATCCTTCTTTTTGGTAGCCTCATTTTCGCAGGTTAGGCGTGAGCACGCTTAACTGTTTCTTTTAATATGTCCAATGGTTGATTTTGGCTCTCTTCTTATTTTCATTCCATCCATCCTTTATAAGCTAATGTTGCAATATAACACTTGATTAGAAGCATTTTGGCCACAAAAGAAAGCAAAATATCACTTGAACTTAACACAAAATGTCATATTTTCTTGTCTTATCTTTTCTTGAATCCAATACTGACTTAAGTATCGGAATGCTAACCCATTGTTTTGCAGGTCTCTTTTTCTAGTATAAAAAACGCTCCAATCCAAATCTTAAACGATAATTCATGTCCATTCAATCCATGTTATTTTCACATGCATCAGCCATCAATTTAAATTATACTAATATATAATATAATTAAAGAATAATAATATATGTATATATATTTAGCATTATATGTAACTGGACGAAATAAATTTTCTTGAACCCTTTGTTTTGGCTTATTTATATAAATATTATAAAAATATATAAGAGTGGATTACATTCACAATTCTTGAAATTTAGTATTATAAATACATTCATATTAAATGAGAAATTACATTTATCCTCCGTAAAATTTGTAAAATATTACAATGCTTGATGGAAAAATGTGCAGATACAAAAATACCCACCATTTATCCCCAATATATATATATATTTTTTTTTAAAAAGACAAAAAGGACCCAACACAAAAATTCATTTTTTTTTTTTTGTTTGGCTCGAACCAAACCTCTTTCTATCTTTCCAAACATGATCAAACCCTCTCTTTCTCTCTAAACCTACTAAAAACTCTCCAACTCCCATATTCTCTCTATCCTCTTCATGTGGACTGCAAGTAGAAGTGGGCGTTGGGTAAGGTATTTTGGGTACTCGAAATTTTGGACAGTTAAAATAACTACTAGATCCCAATTCGAAATTCGCAACTAAGGTACCCGATTAAATTGAATATCCAACAGTCTAGTACACCGGATCGAGTGAAAAAGGCCCATTCGACTTACAAACCATAGGGGTGTAAGTGTAATAATTTTAAAATATAAAATATAATATTTTAGTACAAAGTATGATAGATCAATAATTAACCCCTCAATGTTTTAAAATATTATAATTAATTTGGTCTAAAGGGCATTATGCTTTGGTAAATTAGTCAAAGTATAGTCAAACTTTTTATATAGGATAATTTTTGGAATAATAAGTGATAAATGCATCAAAATCCTACCAACGGATGTATATGTAAGATAGAACAAACATCAAAGAGGATAAATGAAATTTTCAATATAATATGGGTATATTTGTAGTTATATTAAACTTTAGGTGATGTGGATGTAATTTACGCACTATATAAATATTTATGGCAGAATTATATTTTTGGTCCTGTAACTTTAGGTCGTTAATACTTTTAGTCATGTAACTTACTTTATTTACATATTTAGTCCTTTTTTTTACGAATTTAGTCCTGAGCATCTCACATTTGATCATTTTTTGATAAATTTAGTCTAATGTTGACAATTTTGGTCCCATTCACACTATAATAAATCTCATTTTTGGTCCTGTAACTATGAGTCGTTAGGACCAAAATTGTAAATACATGACTAAATTTGTCAAAAAAGGACCAAATATGAGATGCTCAGGACTAAATTCGTAAAAAAAAAAAAAAAGGAATTAAATGTGTAAATGAAGTAAGTTACATGACTAAAAGTGCTAATGATATAAAGTTATAGGACCAAAAGCGTAATTTACCATATGTTACTCATCCATAAAATTCTTGATCTTGGTCTAAAATATATTTCTGGATCAAATTTGAGGTGATCTATGATACTATACTTCGAGTGACTACTCGTTTTTATCAAAAGTAAATTACACACATTCCTAATGAGATAGACTGATAGCAAATACGAGCAAGACAACAAACTTATATCCAACAAGATTCTAAAAAATATCAAGCTCCTTTGCTAATGTGCCAAAACATTGTCATAGATGACAAAAGTTGAAGCTAATTATTGATTATTTTATTTGTATGTATTTTTTTTTATTAATTATTAAAAATTAATTAAAAATATTTATTATATTTGATCCATATAAAAATGAACTAACCCAAGTGATTTAAAAAAAAAAAAAAAAGATACTGCAAGAGTCTAAAGAAATGCAAAGTCCAAGGTGCCTCTAGGAGACCTAGTTCAGGTAAAGGCGCAAAATGCTTCTAGGAAGTTCAATCCCAGTAGAGCCCCTAGGAAATCCAGCAAGAGGTACCCCATCAACTAAATTGGTCAAAAGACGCCAAATCGATCCAAATTCAAGAGGGCCCCCATCCATGAAGGCCTCACAGGCCCACAAAAAAGCTTAGCGACTTGAAATCCCCAACCAAAGTCAAAGCCAATCTCACATAGCGTTCACGGGTGATGTAGGTGGCATCTGCATAAAATCTTTAGAGACACACCTCAAAGAATTATATCATGTGGTGCCATCCTGAAGTAGCCTATAAACCTTTAAAACTTAAACTCAGGCTGGGATAATGCATCTCCTCAACTACTTCTTTGAAAGTTTTGGAAGGCATCCTTTTTTCTAAAAAATATCTTTATTTACAGCAGACTCCAATCGTCTCTCAAGAATGGTAGGTCTCCAACCGTCAAGAGATAACCCTCCAACGAATTCGGGAAGGATTCCCCAATTGCTGGGGACCTCCAATGAATCCATATGAGATGCAACCTTATCCAACCACTTTGAAATTATGCTCCCCAAATTTGTGATCTTCTTCAACCAACTGATGATTTTTTATAAATAGAAAGCTCTCCCAACGGGAAGAGGACATGTTTTTTATCTTGAACCTACATACTATAACGTTCACCTTCATGCTATCACTTTTAATTGAAAGGAACATTGTATTTTCATATTAGAAGCTTTATTTCAATATCAATCTCTCTTTATTCATGAAAAAGAGATGATTGCAATTTTGGTACTATAGTTTATAGAGCTTTGCAAAACAGGTACCATTATTTACAAAATCACAACTTCAATACCATACTTTACAGAAACCTGCAATTTTGGTACCACCTTTGCTTTTGGCCTTTAAAACTTTCAAAAAGTATCAATTCAGTCCCTAAAACTTTTTGTTTTTTTTTCTTTTTCGCAGAACTCATTCCCTTCACTATTCAATTTATCAGGCCCAACATGCTTCCGAAATAAAATTAAGCCTCTATAAATTCATACCTTTTTTGACCGCTTTGTTGCCGGGTATTCCAAGTCCTCGGTTTTACGGACTTCTTCCAACCACACTACCGCAGCAGATGGTTCGTAGGTCCTTAGCTCCTTCAGCAACAAACAGCACAGCCCTATTTCGTTTCCTACCTTAGGGCGTAGAGATATTTCCAATATAGAGACTTGATAAAATTTTGGTTTAACAGGTTGAACAAAAGCCTATCTTTTATTGAAGAAATATAGGAAATATTACATATATACTATTTCCTCCGTTGGAGGAGACAACTGTTTAGCCTCTCATGGTGTTGAGGGCTGAACTCTTTGGGGAAACCCCCATAAACTAAAAACTTGAAAATTTACAAAGATATAGACTTTGGAAGTAATGCTTTGAAGAATAGGGGAAAATATTTGATGATCCCATTCTGCTTCTCGGCTTCCTTATTTATAGCCATCCGCGGACTTCAAATGCGGATTTCAACTTGTTTTGATGATGTCATTGCGTTCGTCATCTGGATGGCGTCATTGCTTCCGTCATCGTCCTTTCCAGCTGTATTCCATAATGGCTTGTTGGCCATTCAATTGCTAGCTGGCTCTGACTGTTGGCTTTTGTCGGTTTCTGCCGACAGTCTCCTTTTTGAATTTTTACATCTTTCGATTTTCACTTGTTCTTGTAAAAATTCTTCCTTTTACCTTTCCGGGTTTGGTTCGGGTTTCTTTTGGGTCACCCGTATCTTTGCCGAACAATGGTTTTTCCTGTTTCTCACAGCAAGGGCATACATGGTTATGCCATTGCCCAACATGCAACATATTGCATGCCTTCATCCTTGTCGACTCGGTTGCAAGCAGCTTGTTCTCCCATATAAGCATTCTTTTCTTTTCGAACATGCTTTCTGCAAACTCAGTGCTCTTTCCTGTCATGGAGTTTAACAGGAACGATCCATTTATCTTATTGGAGAAGATTTTGAATGAATACTTGACTTTGTCCATCTCAGTGAGACAGACCCATAGACCCCAAGCTCTTCTGGTGGAAATATCGTCTTCGCTAATAGCTGACACCAGTGGAGCTTCTTCTGTGGTAGCTTTGATTCTGTTGAAAGCCACCATATCTGGTCTCTGCAGCTTGATGAAATGAAACGCTGGATGAGACCCCTTTCCTGCCATCTCTGGAGCTGCTGAAATGAATTTTAGCTCCAAGATATCTCCTCTCTTTAAGTGGGGGATTGTTTTGCCATGAATCGTATACCGCCCCACTAATCCATTCCGATAATTTGGAGATTTTCGGAAAACTTGGTGACATAGTATGAACTGAAGCCAGAGCTCCAAACTCATACCACTCTCGAACTTCTTCGGTTTTGATCCTTCCATCATCCAGACCCTATTTATTTTTCCAGTGGTCTCGATAATGGTCTTGCTTGGGTTGACACCTTTGCGGGAAATTAATTTTTCCCACATCCTTTGATAAACCTGCCAAGCAGAAGAAAATGAAGAAGATAATTCATTAGTATTAGTCTTAGAGGTGCCTGTCATTGGCCTAAGACTAATCTCTCCCTCTTTAACCCCAGAGGTGCTGGGTTGACTCGAATCATCAGAGGTTTTCACTCCCTGTGACTCGTCTGTTGCCTTTTCACCAGAATCTGATGATGGCCTTGTGCAAGCAGTACTTGAATCTGCCGCTACAGGTTTAGAGTCCTGTACTCTAAGTGCAGGTTTAGAGCCCTGCTCTCTCAACTCGCGAGTCATCACCGAGGGCGATGCCTTTCGAATTGGTTCTAGTAAAGCGTTCCATAGCACCGTGAAGCTACCAAGGAACTCCTGATATTTCTGGACTTTGTCCAGATCAGCTCGTTGGACTTGTCCGGCTACTTGGGCGTTAACCGCTAGCCGTCCAAATTCTCGGTCAAGCTCCTCGAGGTTTTCTCTAAGGTGCCTGAGTCTCAGCATAACGGAGTTTGCTTCAGCTCCCTCCATCTTGTCAAGAAATCTGCAAGAACATTTTCATGAGATTTAATAACGACAATATTATAGCAATAATATTGGCATTCAGCTTGCCATCTGATAATACGAGCTTTCTCTATTTTTGATTCCAGTTTATTTTTCAGGAAAGCTTTAACATTAGTATTATCAACTTTCAATGTAAATTCTTTAGCAAGTAAGAACAAAGGCCATTTCTTAAAAGCCTTCCAAACTGCAAAGAATTCCTTCTCATTGATGTGCCACACTTGGGCTTGTTGTTCGGTGAACAACCCTCCTGTGTATCTACAAGGTTCTTCCCTGTAGTAGTCTTCTTCATGAGCACTGCTGCCCATCTGTAATCATTGGCATCTGTGTAGACTACCAATTCATCCTCGTCCTGCGGTATTGCAAGCTTTGGCAGATTATTGCAAACCTGCTTTAGCTCACGAACCCTTTGTGTGGATTTCCTCCCATTTCCACTTTGCACTTTCTATTTCTTTCAAAAGTGGCCGGAAATCTTTGTATTTTGCAAGATCCTTTATAAATACCTGCAAAATTCACTACTCCTAAGAAGCTCTGTAATTGCTTCTTATCTTTGAGTACATCTGGAAAATTGCGGATTTTTCCACAATATGCTCCTGCAACTCAATTCCTGCTTCGTCAATAAGAATTCCTAAAAATTCAATTTTATTGACTGCTATAGTAGCTTTCTTTTCAGAAAGTACTAACCCTCTTTATGACATGCATCAGAAAATATTTCTAAATGTTTAATATGATCTTTCATATTTTTAGATGCAATCAAGATGTCGTCAATATAGACAAACATGAACTCAAAATAATCTTTGAAAAGATTATCCATTTTTCTTTGAAATATCTGGGGGCATTAGCTAAACCCATTGGCAACACATTCCAGATATATTGTCCTTGTGGCGTGGAGAATGCAGTAAACTTCTTTGATTCACTCTCCATTTTAATCTGATAAAAACCAGATTTACAATCAAATTTAGAAAACACTTTTGCACCTTTAATGCAATCAATTAAGTGCTCTCTACTTGGGATGTAATAACCATCAAATTCAAGTATTTTATTAATACCTTGATAGTTAATTACCAACCTGGGTTTACCTCGCTTTATCTCGCCATGGTTTCTTACCAGAAATCCAGGGCTGCTGTAGGCAGAGATTCCAGGCTCAATGAGTCCAAGGTTGATATGCTCCTTGATAATGATCTGCATATCTCCATGTTCATTTGAATAGGCTTGTATCGAACATACTCGTATTTGCACTCTTCTTTAATCTTCAGAGTAGCTTCGATCTTGTTCCTATCCCACCATGCCAGAGGATTTTCACTGAAATTTCTCTGGATGAGTCGCTTGACATTTTCGAGAGAAAGAATGCTTTCTTCGCTTATGTCCATCGTCTTTAGCTCTACCAGGGCTTCCCTGAGGTTCTTGATTTCTTCCTCAGATTCCTCGTAAGAGCTATCGCTATCGATGAGTCCCTGTTGCCTGAAAGACAATAGAACTTTTCCAAATTTCCTTTTATCCTGCATTTTTGGATTAGTCAATTTGGCATCGAAATCACCACGCTTGCTGCGAAAATTTATAGGCATTATTCTGTTAAATGCCTTTTCTCTTCGCAGAACCTGTATCTCATTACCACAGTTAGTAGTAAAGATTAACAGATTTCTCTGATTATCCTGCATATATCTTGCAAATGTTTGAATAAAGTTATTACCTAGCAAGATATCAGCACCTGTATCATGAAAGTAAATGGGAGGTGTTTTTACCCTGAACCAGGGCGTTCCAAATGCTCCCCGATCATGATTTTTGCTTCTCTAATTCCTGTATTGAGTATTAGGATTTTTTGTGAAAAATCTCTTCCTGCAATAACAGGTAAAGTTTCCCTTGCTTCTTTAGGGAAAACTCCAGGTTTTGCTGTGCAAATCCCTGATCCTGAGTCAATATAAGCTGCAAAATACTCTGTCTTATATTGATCATATAACATACCAACAGATATGTATATAGAAAATGGGTTTGTCATTCAATCCTTATGGTAACCCCATCAAGACTGAACTCCATACCGTTACCTTTTCTTCCCCATGGTTTATGATCCTCGAGGAAACTTAACCCCAAAGTCATACAACCATTTTCTCTTCCTGCGACACCTGCAACTAGAAATTCATGGCCTGCTATTTCTAACATGCCTTCATATCTACCAATAACAGGTTGCTGCAAATGATATAAGTCATCACAAGGAAAAAAGTTTTCATTCTTAGTGATGTCAAATATAACTTGTATTTCTTTCCATCCTTCAGGGCATTTAAGTTTTACGTTATCTACCCTAATCTCTTGAGGAGTCAAGACTCTTTCTAAGTCTCTCTCTTTTCCTTTGTAGCCTGTTATCCTATCTTCCGAAAAGGACATCCTGCTACCAAACTCAATCCTAGAACTCATTGTTCGGTCTAAGACTGGGTGATCTTTTATAAACGATATCGACACCACCTATTCTAGGTATCCTAATTGGATCTGGTGCCATTACCTTAGCAAATTCCTTGAAAATTCTGGGAATTTCGATATACTCTTTCCTAAGGAATAAATCCGAATGATGAGTATTGGAAAGGGCATAAGCAATTCTATAGGTTATAGAATATGGTCTATTTCCTTCTTTCATAAGATATTTTCTTTAAAATCCTGATGAAGGTTAAACTCTACTGAAATCTTGGTCTGCTAGGTTGTATGCAATCCTAGGATGAATATCAAATCAGTTTTCCTGCATACAAGTTACCTATCATTGTCCCAAGACAACCATCTCTTAAGTTATTGATTCTTCTATCCATTATTGACAAATGTATTTCTGAATCAATTCCTTCTTTAAAAGTTGCTTTTATTACTACTTCAATAGTTCCTATGTGGATCCATTTCATAGTAACTGCTACTTCTTCTCTGAGCCTACTTAATTCTTCAAGAATTTCTTCTTTAGGAATAAGCTGCATTTCCATCACATTACCAGTAAATTCTATGGAATAGCGAACTCACCTGAACTTACTTTGTAGATTATGTGATGTTTCCTTTGGTTTAGTCCTATCTGGTTGAGGACTTTATCGATTCCTCCAATTCTGAATCCATCATATGGACTGAGATTGGAGTCTTGACGCATGATTCTTTCCATGGTTTTGTTTGACACCGTCATTCTGGAAAAAAGAATCCTGACAGGCTTTCAGAGGTCTAAAGCCTATCTCCCTCATCGTGACTATTCTGACTCGGTTGAAGATCCATCCGACTCAGTCACCATTTCCTCTTCATAGACACTTTCGTCTGAAGGAAGATCTTCGAATTGGTATATTGGTACCAATTCACCATAGTAGACCGCGTCTAATATGTCATCCGTGGCTTCGAATTTTCTGATTTCACCACGTTTCTACGGGCAGTCTGGAGCGATATGTCCTCTTGCTCCACATGTCCAGCAGTTGCAATCCTTGAAACTTTCATTAGTTCGGGTATGGGCCCGTCTAAAAGTTCTCTTCGTAGGGGTTCGTCCAGTGGATCTTGTATCTGTTCGTCTAGATCCTTGGGATGAAGCCCTTGTTAGTCCACTCCGTTGCCCAGATTTGTATGTTCTGGCTTTGGTTTTGGACCACCATGATCTGCGCCTGAAAGGAGTTCTTCTAGGATTCCTGGAGTATAGATCACTCATGTGTTTCCTCCTTTTCCTCGGCTCACCTGATTCTCCTATAATAGTAGGAAAATCGTTATTATCACAACAGAGAGGAGTTCGTTTAATTGTACCTCTCAGTTGTTTCATGTTTTTCTGGATGGATGCCTGATAACACCAATCCTTCAACTTGTCTTTGAGGAAAGACATTCTCCTTGCTACTGAATCCATCTGTCCCTCCGGTACTTTGTATGATTGTATCAACATTTCCCTCCATGGACTACAGATTTTAGCAAAGAACATTGGAGCTGCAACATCCACTGCTACTCCACTCTGAAAGAAATATTTACAAAACCAATAGATATATTCATCTACTGCGCAAATACTCCTTAGTTCAAGGCTGAAAAGAGCTTGTGCATTTTCTCTAGCCTTTTCTGTTCTACTTTCTTCGAAGTATCCATCTCCGATGAAGTGTATCTTGATAAGCCTTCCTAGCCGATCCGCAATTGCGCTTTTGGAATCTCCGGCAAGGATACTGGCTTTAGTATTAGCTGGGGTATTATCCCATCCGATCTTCACAGAACCCTCTAAGCTCAACTCCACTAATTTGATGAAGTTTTCTTTATCGAGTTCTAAGGTAGTTGCCGCAATCTTTATGGCTGCTACCCATTCATCTATCAGCTTCTCCATGTTTCGGAAGTCGATAACATCCAGATTTAGAGCAGCACCATATGGATGTAAGGGTTGAAGCATCGTTCTTGCCCAAGGTGTATTTTCAGGTGCTCTCCTAGGATTTCTTCCTGGATTCTCTCGAAGTCTGGTTCCTACAAACGTTGGTGTTGTGTTTGTGTGGAAATCTGCGTTTTCCCTCATCGGGTGATCTTGTGGAGCTTCATTGGAACATGTGCTCCCCTCCGGCGGTGGTAGTGCTGGAGTTACTTCATTGGTATGAATATTGACTAAATCCACAATCCCTAGTTGGGAAAACGATTCAGCCAATTCTTGTAGATCCGATAGATCCGCTCTGGTTACCTCCATTAGTTTATGGAGTTAAGGATCTCCTGGATCTGTTCATCCCGAGTTTTCGGCTTCGAGATCTCCTTCGCTTTCCCCTTCTGATGTAGAAGAGGTACCTTCCTAAGGGCATCCCTGATCCTTTCTTGTCTAGATATGGATGATTCAGGTTTGTCCCTTTGATTTCTTTTCAGATCTGCAACTTCGGTCTTCAGATCTGTAAGATTCTTGTGTAGATCTGGGAGGATCTTAAGAATCTCGTCCATCTTGTGGCACAAGGAGTCTACTTTCATAGGTACGTTGGATAACCTATGTCCATAGTCTTGAACCGTCTTCTGTATTTCCCTCAAATCTTGAGAGATCTTTGAGGTATCGGCCTCGATTTCTTTCCAATTAACACCTCTAATCATAATTTTTAGAGAGGGATTGGTGTAGGTATTGACCTTTTCCGTTCCTCCGGGCTGGAATTGGTCCGTTTATCTCAGTGGTCTGCAAACACTTCACCACCTGTCCTGGAACTTCCAGTCGAATTCGGAGATGTCTGGATCCTTCTGGGTCAAACTCCGGGTTTATCTCAATTGGATCCCGTTTTGTGGTTCTCGGGAGTCCGAGGAGTGGTCTGCAAACACTTCACCACCTGTCCTGGAACTTCCAGTCGAATTCGGAGATGTCTGGATCCTTCTGGGTCAAACTCCGGGTTTATCTCAATTGGATCCCCGTTTTGTGGTTCCTCGGGAGTCCGAGGAGCTGCTTTCATCTTACATGGGCCTTTGTATGGTCCATGGTCACATTTGTACAGAATTTCCCGAAGGACATCCTTTCTCTGTTTTTCCAGAATCTGGAAATATTCCCTGTTGTCATTGTAAATCGAACTCTCGTTCGGTTCCATTTTCTCTTGGAAGGTATCCTCCGTTAGTGGAAAAATCTAAATATAATATTAACCATATATTTCTTCAATAAACCTAGGCTCTGATACCATTTTCAAGCGTGGGTGAATGTACAACTCATTTAGATACTTTGGCGTTGTATCCTCTTCGATCTCAGATCTAAGAATTCCTTTTCAGGATGAACTTAGTAACTGATTAGATCGTAAGGTCTTCCAGCCTAATATATCTATTTAGAGTTTTACAATCAAGGGGACTAGATCTGCGAAAATCAAACCTTTTTGGGGCTAAAATGAAATTTTAAAAGATAAGCCATGAAAAGAGATTTCAAACATGAGCTGTGGTATCAAATCTGCAATTTTTTCATAACTTATGGTATGAAATCTGCTATTTTGAAAGGTACGGTACCTAAATCGCAAAGTTGCCCAAACTATGGTACCTCTTTCGCATTTTATCTCCATGAAAAATGAGGAGCAACTCTCAAAATATTATTTATTTACATTTTTTTTATTTTCTAGCACTTATTTCACTAATTTATACTCCAATTAGACCCGAACATCACATTTTTGTTTGCATCAATATTATAAGATAATAATTATAATTAAATAATAAAAAATATTATGTAATACTATTGAATAATTAATAAATAAGAAAAGATAGAAGTGGAGTCGTTACAGCGGGCAATGAAACTGTTATCCAATATAAAGACTAGTTCAAGCCAATGATTTTTCTTTTTCTTTTTGTCATATAAAAAAGTGCAAAAATGAGTTGAATTGTCACTTGAGGTAACGACTCCAACTGCCTCCTAAGAATCGTGGGTCTCTCCTCCAACCGCTAGGGACCCTCCACTGAATTCGTGGGGGATTCAGTCTGAATTCAGTCTTAACTAACGACTTTAGGATCATACTCCTCCAAATTCATGATTTTCTCCAACCAACTGATGGTTTCCTATAAATAGAGAACTCCCCCAGCAGGAGGATGATATGTTTTTGAATTTGAGCCCGTATATTACAACTTTCACCATCATGCTTTATTTTGATATCAACATCTCTTTTATACATAAACAAAAAAAAAAAGGAATAACACTCTCGATTTATACTCTTTTCTTTGTAGCACCTATTTCATTACTTTCTACTTCAAATAGACCCGAGTACTATATGTTTTGCTTGCATCAAAATTATTAAATAACAAATAAACGAAAAAATTATAATGAAGTGGTTACATCAGACAACGATTTCTAAACGCTATAAAGCCCAGTCGAAGTCAATGCTTTTTCTTTTATATATAGCCGGTAACTGTTTGAAAATGAGTTGAACTGTCATTAGAGGTAACGACTTGCCATAATTTTGTAATTTTATTTTTTTATAACTAGCCGTAGTGGCACGTCATTTTTACGTGCATATAATAAATAATCTTTTACGTTTTAAAATATATTATAAATAAGAGTAAAATATATAAATTAATACGTTACATTAATGAAAAGAAAGAAAACAATAATTAAGTAATGTAACTTTTGAAAAGTTGAATAAATTAGTTATTTTATCATGAAGGGTATTTTTGACTTTACAAAAAATTAATACAGCGGTGTCCTTAACCGCCCTTTGTGAGTGTGGAATGACTTTTTTTTTTATATTAGTTCATATATATATATATATATATTTGGTTTAAAAGAAAAAGAAAAGGGGGAAAGTCTTGAAAGGTAGACAGTTGGAAAACTTACAAAATACATAGGCCAGCAAGTTGTCAGAGAGTTAAAAGGATGGGAGTTGACGACAATGCTCAAAGGTAAATGCATTGGCAATTATTTAATGGTGTTGCGACAGATTTGGCACAGGCCTACCCGTAGCTAAAAAGCTGGTTTCTTGCAAAAAGAGATTTCTATGCTGCCTGTTGCTTTTCCCCCAACCTCAAAAGTCAGACCACCTCAATTCATGCTCTGTCTCTTTTAAACTTTCTTTCTACTTAGCTCCGTTCATCGAGGCATTCTTCCCCTAATTCTCATTTTTCTTATCCTATCTTTATATATATATATATTATATATTATATATATATATAAGAGTGCATTTCAACAGTCTAAATTATGTACTTATATCAGCATTAATTTCTATCATACCTACTCTTTTTTGTTTTTTTTTTTTACTTTTAGATTTTGACCTTAGTCTGATCTAAAAATACTTCGACAGTTAAATCAATATTAAGTCGACATAACGAACGAGAAGAAAGTAACTTAAACAGACAAATTTATATTTTTAATCTCATAAAATTGAAATTCAACATTTTTAGTTTTTTATTTTATAATTTTTTTAAAAATTTTAAAATTAAAAAAATTCAACACATTCAACCCCATAAATTCCGTAAAGCATAAAATTAAGTGTGCCATCAATTGCCATCAACTACTTTCATCATCAATCGCTCCCAATTTGAGTTATGAATTCAGAAAAATTCTTACTCGAACTTGGTTCGACCGAACCAATTCAATAATAGAGCAAATGTGATGTGATTGGTCACTTTCTTCAAATTATACACTAATCATATGGCGAGTATATTGCACTTATCATAGTTCATATTCGATCGAGTCAGATATGAATAAGAATTTCTCATAATTTCGGGCCATAGCCAAGATCCAAAATAAAATAGGCGAATCTTGATAAAGTTTACACATTTTTCTTTATATTTAAGGGCATATTAAAAGCTTGTACCAAATTTACCCATATAATTGCATTCCCAACTTTAGGGTCCATATTAAAAACCCCTCTTGACTTGTCTTCATCTCTCTATCCATTGTCTTGTCTTTGATTTTTTTTTTTTTAAACTTTTCTGAACTCCAATTTGGTCTTGTGTGGAAGTGGGGTTGAGACAGTAGAGTAATGGAGAGTACTAATATTGAACAAGGTGGGAGGAGGAAGATATGCAGGGAGATGAGCCCAGATAGGGCTAAAATGTGCATGATGAGACCCACATTCAAGAAAGTTCAAGTGGTCTACTACCTCTCAAGAAATGGCCATCTTGAGCACCCACATTACATGGAAGTCACTCATCTTGCCCATCAACAACTCCGCTTGAAAGGTACTTATAACACGTTGGTTTGTTGTATGTACGTGTCTGACTCTGACACACGCTCCCACGATTACGGAAAAATATGATGTAGTAAGAGGGTTGTGTGTTGGTGAGTTTTGTTCGATTTCAATTTTTATGTGTTTTCGGTGTAGATGTTATGGAGAGGTTAGCAGTCCTGAGAGGCAAAGGCATGCCTTCACTCTACTCCTGGTCCTGCAAAAGGTAAAATTCATTGCTCATTTACGTTAGCGATGAATTCAGCCGTAAAAATCCGGCTGAATCGCGTATATATATATATATATATATATATATATATATATATATATATATATATATATATATATTTTTCGTTGTTGATCAGTAAGGAATATTGATTTTTTTTTATTTTTTGGTTATTAATAAGGAATATATTTGATATTCATGATCTTTTGATGTCAATAATATTCTTGAAAAATTCTGCATTTTTAATTTGTGGTGGATGATGGAATAATGCACAGGAGCTACAAGAATGGGTACGTGTGGAATGATTTGTCTGAAAATGATGTCATTTTTCCATCAGAAGGAGCTGAGTATGTACTCAAAGGATCTGAATTAGTTCTCGGTTGCACTGGTAATGATTATTCTTTATTTGTCTTGTTTTACTTTTGTGTGCTTGCATCTCATACATTAATCTTAATTTTAGGGGTATTTTCTTTTTATTTAAGATATATCTTATACTTATAGGATAATTACATTTCCCTCCTGAAATTTAGTATTATTACACATAAATTCTCTATAGTTTAAGAAATTACATTTGGAATCCCTAAAGTTTGATTCTATCTAACAAATTAATTCTTCTGTTAGTTAAAACTCACCGAACTTGTTGGTATTAACAAAAATAATTAAAAAAAATTATCCCAATAGACTTATTACTGACTTATTGTCAGTCAAATAATTTTTTTATGATCAAATTACCCTCATACGTCTTCACGCGTTAATGCATTTGAGGAGGTATACATTTACCATTATAAGGATAGTTTAGTTCGAAAAAAATTATTCTACCTGCAATAAGTCATTAATAAGTCAATCAATGGTATATATCAATTTTTATTCAGTTTTTCTCTTAATATCAATAAATTCAGTGAATTTTGATTAATGAAATGCCTAATTTGTCAAACGAAAGCAAACATCAAGGGTGCTAGATGTAATTTTTCAAATTATAATGAGTTTACGTATAATTATACCAAACCTCAGAAAAAAATAACGTAAGTATCCCTATATTTATATTTAAATTTAGTTAATGATTTATTTAAGGAATATTTTAATTTGTATTTTCTTGAGAAATGGATTGGCCCAATTATTTTTTTATTAGTTGAAAAAACAAAAATTACGAAAAAAATATTTTTTTTAATTGATTAACGTTTTTATGTCGAGTCGCGTTTTCAAACTGCGACTCGACAATATATTTTTTCTTTTTTAAAATAAAAATGCTCGAGTCGCGGTTTGAAACCGCGACTCGAGCAAAAATTCTTTTTGCTTGTTTCAAGGCTGACCGCCCAACTTGTGGGCGGTCAGCCTTTTTTTTCTTTTTTTTTTTTTTATAATTTTATATTATATTATATATTATTAATATTATATATATTATAATTTATTTTAATATTAATAAATTATTTAAATAAATACATTAATATAACAATGATAATTAAATTAAAATAACGCATATAAAGTGAGATAATGTAAAATAAAAATTTAACTATATTATAATATTTGTATTTATTATAATTTTATAATAATAAATTGTAATTTTTTAATTAATAAATTTTTAATATTGATTATAATTATTTAGTTATTAATTTATTATTGTCACAATTTTTATTATATAAATATATTTATAATTTATAATTTATAATTCATGGACACTCAGAAAAATTATTTGATGTAGTATCGGATTGTGTCGGGCTCGGACACGACATTGAAGTGTCCAAAAATCTAAAAAGGGGGGGGGGGGGGGGAACGGTGTAGGAAACGCCATGGACACGGCTATTGACGTGTCCTACACATTCCGAACATATTTTGAATTTTTGTTTATAATTTTAAAAAAATTTGGACTATTAAAAAAAATAGGCTTAATAAAAAGAAAACGAATTAAATCACTATTTTAAATTAAACGTATTAAGATAAAATTACTATCTCAATTTTTTAGTAATTTTATCTTAATATATTTAGTTTAAAAAGAGTGAATTAATTTTTTTTCTTTTCTATTAACCCTAAATTTTCTTTTTTATAAAATAGTCCAATTTTTTGAAATTATAGACAAAAATTGAAAATGTGTTCGGAACATGTCGGACACGTCTTGTCTGTAGCGTTTTCTACACCGAGTCCTCTTTTTCGTTTTTAGATTTTGGACACTTCGATGTTGTGTTCGAGCTCGACACGTGTCTGATATTACATCGAATAATGTTTTAGAGTATCCATAAATTATAAATTATAAATAATACTTATATAATACAAATCATGATAATAATACATTAATAATAAAATAATTTATAGCAAATATTATTTAATTATAAATTTATAGATATCTTAATTATAATCAATATTAAAAAATTTATTAAATAAATTATTATATAATAATATATATATAATATAAAATTAAAAGAAAAAAAAATGAAAAAGCAAGGCTGACTGCCAGCTTGCCTTGAAATTTTTTAAAGAAGCAAAAGAAACTTTTGCTCGAGTCGCGGTTGCAAACCGCAACTCGAGCAAATTTTTTTTTTTAAAAAAAAAATTATTGTCGAGTTGCGATTTCAAAACGCGACTCGACATAAAAACGTTAATCAATTAAAAAAAATATTTTTTTCGTAATTTTTCTTTTTTCAGCTAATAAAAAAATAATTGGGCCAAATTGATTGCGTTGTTAATTCCTTCAACAAGTAATACACGTAAGTATATGTATATATGTATATCATCTTTGTGTAGCTTTTTTAATTATTATAATCATATTTTATGTGTGCCGGCACATCCATCATCCATAAGTTGGTATTATTTAAATTAAAAAGGATAAATGATAAGGGGTTTTTCTAAAAAAAATTACAATCATAAATATTTCGTAGTTATTTGAAAAATTACAAATACTTTATATGAATTAATGATCGTCCAATAAATATATTTTATAACGAGGTGTTCTGCGGGAGTATTTATTAGACGGTCATTAATTTTATAAATATTTATAATTTTTCAAACAACAATAAGATATTTATAATTATAATAAATTTTAAATTAGCCCATTATAATTTAATACTGAATTAAAAAATCTTTATAGAATTTTAGATAATTAAATTCAAATTTGTGGTCATAACTCTTGAACTTTGGACATTAGAGAAGCTGGTGCAGCTTCAATTTGGCAATGTTCAGAACCAGCAGGCTGCCCAAGACCCGAACTTCCACCCAAAACGCAAATCCTTGGCTTCAAAACGACGGCCCCAACACCAAGAAACCTTCGACAACCAGTACAATGCAGCAGAAGAAGAACAAGAACATGAACATGAACAAGAACACAAAAGCAATCTACGGAAGCTGCTCAAAGGGTGTCTCAACGGAAGAAATTTTCGGACAAAAATCCACACAAAAGAACAACGTTAATGTTAACCCCACAGAACTAACTCTTGAAACTCATTCCTTCTCATCCCACAAATCAACCACCTCTACCAGCACTACTCTCTCCGACGCCGACGTCGACAACCGAAATTCCAAGAGATTCGCCGACGGCGGTGATGATCCCGTCGGGAACGAGCCGCTCTTGAGCAGAAACTCAATGCTGTTCAACCTCATTGCCTGCGGCGGTTCCGGGTCGTTCAGGAAGACTCTTCCGCCGCCGCTGGCTGTGGAGGAACCGTGCACGGTGGGTAGGAAGAGCTGCAGCGGGGGCAGTCTGCTGCTTAAAGGGGTGGTTAGCAAGGCTGCGGCCGGGAGGGTGGCGGTGGAGGAGGATGAAATGATGATCAGGTACATGTCGGAGAATCCGAGGTTCGGGAACTTGCAGTCGGAGGAGAAGGAGTTTTTCAGTGGGAGCATTGTGGAGGCGATGGCCACTGAGGAGAGAGTTGGGGCTGATCAGCCTGGATTGAAGAAATCTTCTTCCTATAATCAAGAAAGGTCAGTAATTACATTCTAGGGATAATTACATTTCCTCCCCTAGAGTTTGGTGTAATTACACATAGATTCTATGTAGTTTGAAAAATTACATCTAGCACTCCTAGGGTTTGCTTTCGTCTAACAAATAAGTTCCTTTGTTAATCAAAATTTATCAAATTTGTTGATATTAACAAAAAAACTGAATGAAAATTGATATTTATCATTGAATAACTTATTGTATGTCAAATAATTTTTTTTTACTAAACTACCCTTATAACGGTGAAATATACCTCATAACATGTATTAACGCGTAAACGTATGAGGGTAATTTGATTATAAAAATATTTATTTGACCTACAATAAATTAATAATAAGTCAATCGGAGGTAAATATAATTTTTTTTTCTAATTTTTTTGTTAATATAAAAAAAATCGATGAATTTTGACTAATTGAGGGACTTATTTGTTAGATGAAAGCAAACTCCAGGGGTACTAGATGTAATTTTCCAAACTACATGGGGTCTACGTATAATTACACCAAACTTTAAAAGAGTGGAGTGTAATTATCCCTATATTTAAACTTGCTTTAATTACAATTTGACCCCATAATCCATATCCCAGGAAATTTTTGCTCCTATCAAATTTGACCAAACAAAATCAATTACAAAACAAATGTATTTATATAATTGGTCTTTTTTTTTTAAATTATACGTCAATCACGTGACAAGTATTTATTCAGATTTGACCAAGCTAAATTCGAATTAAAATTTTCCTCAAAATCCCTTTATTTCAGTAAAATTGTATTTTAACCCTTAATAGGCTAAAAATATTCCTTAAAAATAAATAAATAATGCAATTCCCGAACTTTTAAAACACGAGCTCGTTGTTTCTCCCATTAGAGGGTTGCACTGCAATTTCTTTAAAATTTCATACAATCACACGGCCGGTTTTCTTTTCTTGAAAATACATGGATTTTTATAAAATAAGCAACATACTATTACAATAATTTGATATGCAACACAATAATATTTCTAAATTAATCAACAATTTTAAGTGGAATAAAAAAAACAACATACGCATACTATTATAAAATAGATTAACGCCTACATATGAACACATAAATTTGTTAAGGTAAACTCTTTCATTACATATAAACTAATTGATTTTTTTCAGCTAATGTTTTCAGCTTAATTATTTATTTTATTATAAAAAAATAATTATAAAAATAATATTTTTTAGAAGGTGTCGAATTGTGGATAGCATCCACGATTTGACACTTTAATTTTTTTGATAAAAAAAAATTATGCCCGAGTCGTGGATGCCATCCACGACTCGGGCATTAATTTCTTTAAACAAAATAAATTGTGTCGAGTCAACCACGACTTGACACAAATTTGTTAACATACGTAGTAAAATATTATTTTTATAAAAAAAATTATTAATAAAAAAATAATTAAGCCTAATGTTTTCACTGATCAGGAGCAGCAAGGCTGGGTTAGGAGGAGCAGCAAATGATGAAGTGAAGAAAGAAAAAGGAGTGAAAGGGAAATGCATTCCTAGGAAGAAGTCATCCTCCAAACACTCTAAAAAGTGACCATTTATTATTAAGTAAATTACAATAAGCTTTTTTACGTCATTAATGAATATGTAATATTGTTCATGTATCGCAACTTTAGGACATGTAGTTTAATGTGGGATTTGTTGTACTCATTGAAGGGAGAATTTGAGGTATGCGGGATTTTGTGTATTATGAAGTCGAGGCAAGAGTTGGACTCTTTATCTTTAAGACAATTATTGCCCCGCTCTGGTGCTCACGGAAAATGGCAATTTGTCTCCCAATATACAACTACTTAAAATCTCAAAGTAGTAGCACTACAAACTTTGAGAAACGGCGAACCAAACAATATTTTGAAACTCTCTTACTAACACTATTCTTGCAAGATGCTTTGTTGCTTATGAAAAAATTGAATTATCGAATGAATGAAATGAAATGGGGGGGATCTATTTATAGAAGTTGGAAAGCTGTTAATGAATGGTCATGTCCGATCAGAAATGATGCCTTTGAAAGGTTATAACCTTTCATCTTAATAGACACACCATTTCATCCAAAAGACATACCACTTCACACAAATGGACGCATTGTTTCATTCAAAGGGTTTCACCCAACGGACACATCATTTCAACCATACGACACAACTGTTCGGTTGAATTAAATACGGATGGATGATGATTGGGCGTCATCAACCATCATCCACGTGTCACAAATTTATTATGCGTCAATCATTTGTCACGATTTACAATAAATTTATTATTTAATTTGGCATTCACTATTTTCCAACAATCCCCCACATAAATGGAAATTAATGCATAAAAATATGCAGATACTTAAGAGAGTTTCAAACGAGAATGCATTGCATCAGGATATGTAGTTTGTTGCTTTGAACCTTCCTTAAACTGTTTAGCCGTTGGTGTAAACTAAGACAATAGTACCCCCACAATACCTTCTCTAATATCTTTAGTTCTCACGATTGAGTCCATTTTGGCTCTGGACACCATCTTGGATTCATAAGTATTTTCCATTTGAAGCGGCCCGTCTTCACACTTATATAGGTGATCTCCTATACTGTACTTGACTTAGTATAGGAATCATTAAAAGTTTATAGCTTACCCTCTACCCTTAGCTAACAGCACTAAATGTCATAGGAATAGGAAGGAGTAAAACTCCAAGTGTTTTTCACAATCTTTATAACTCAGTTGTCCCATTGAACCAAGATCTTGGGATATCCAGTCAACAAGGTTGGGTTACCGCTATAAAGATTTAAATGTCGGGTTTTAATCCCATTCCCCTCGACAAACAGTATACTTGATCTCTCGAAAGGCCTTTAGCTAAATTATCTTTTGACTTTATATAGTCAATGGATATGATTCCACTTGAGATCAGTTGTCTTATGGTATTATGTCTTCGACGTATATGTCTAGACTTACCATTATACATACTGCTTTGTGCCCTTCCTGTAGCCCACTGACTATCACAATGTACCAAAATTGCGGGCACTTGCTTTGTCCAATAAGGAATGTCCTCCCAGAAATTATGAAGTCAATCAACTTCTTCTCCAATTTTATTTAAAACTATAAACTCCGATTCTATATTAAATCGAGCTATACAAGATTATTTTGAGGACTTTCCACGATACTGCACCACCTCCTGTGGTGAATACATATCCGTTTGAGGACTTAGTATTTTTAATGTCAAATATCCAATTTGACATCAGTTTGTTGACTTAATAGGCAATATCACAATGAGTGTATTTTACTATTTACATTAATCTACCAATCTTTCTTGAATATTCAATTTGACATTCGCTTTCACCTTGGTTCTTTGCTAAGTGTAGATTTTGATCCACATTTGTCTTAGCAGGTGAATTGTCATAAATATTGAATTTCTAAATATAGTCTCAACATAATAAGACTATGATAAGACATGCTTATCAGACGTTTTAGAGATCTTAATCTCTAATACTGCGTCATTAGACCTTATGTCTTTCATATCCAAATATATTATCGATACTTTCTTGGTAGTCAAAATGAAATAATGTCATTTTTCCTTCATCTATCTGTCATGTACATGTAGACAGATTATGACAAAGAGCTGGACGTGCCTTTAACATAGACACATTTATTACACTCGTTGACCTTAAAGTCATTTGACAATATTATTTTGTCAAATCTTTCATACCATTGCTTATGAGCTTGTTTAAGCCTATCCAACAACTTTACAGACATTGTTTTTTGTCAAAAAATGACAACCCTTTAGGCTGTTCCATTAACTAGTCATTTAAAAATAATGACTTACGTCCATTCGTAGTTTTCCACTACGAATTTCTAAAACAAACTTTTACAGTCTTTGTTGGGCAATATACGTTTTTCAATGTATCATACATGTCATTGAGGATGTGATTTCTGTAAAGAAAATCCCCACATCCCCATGCATTTTAACAATTTTTTTTTTCTGGGTATCAGTTTCCCCTTCAGACACAATAGGAGTTTCCTCACTTAAGAACCTAACTAGGTTCAACGTAGTGATGTAGAATAACATCTTTTGATGCCACCTCTTAAAGTCGTCACCAGAGAATTTCTCCGGCCTTTCCCTTTGGGCAGCAATAGGTTGTGTCACATGTGGTTGAACAACCATAGTAATCGGATTAGCAGACTCGGTCGCCATAATACACAAAGCCAAATAATTGTCTTAAACTTGTAGGGAGAATTTGCGGTATGCGGGATTTTGTGTATTATGAAGTCGAGGCAAGAGTTGGACTCTTTATCTTTAAGACAATTATTGCCCCGCTCTGGTGCTCACGGAAAATGGCAATTTGTCTCCCAAGATACAACGACTTAAAATCTCAAAGTAGTAGCACTACAAACTTTGAGAAACGGCGAACCAAACAATATTTTGAAACTCTCTTACTAACACTATTCTTGCAAGATGCTTTGTTGCTTAAGAATGCTTATGAAAAAATTGAATTATCGAATGAATGAAATGAAATGGGGGGGGGATCTATTTATAGAAGTTGGAAATGTATTAATGAATGGTCATGTCCGATCAGAAATGATGCCTTTGAAAGGTTATAACCTTTCATCTTAATAGACACACCATTTCATCCAAAAGACATACCACTTCACACAAATGAACGCATCGTTTCATTCAAAGGGTTTCACCCAATGGACACATCATTTCACCCAAACGACACAACTGTTCGATTGAATTAAATACGGTTGGATGATGATTGGGCGCCATCAACCATCATCCACGTGTCACGAACTTATTATGCGTCAATCATTTGTCACGATTTACAATAAATTTATTAAATAAATTTATTATTTAATTTGGCATTCACTATTTTCCAACACTCATCTACTTTTCTTTAACTGTTAGCAGCTGCATTAGTTGTAAAAATTGAAGTTGATCATAGGAGTGGTGAGGTTGTATGTATAGTTATGGTTGTGGGTTGTGGGTTGTGGGTTGTGGTTTAGGGCATGCATATGGGGAATGAAGTGGAATGTAGGTGAGCTCTTTTATTGAGAAACTTCAACTATTAGAAGCTGATGTCATTAAGTTGGATTTTCTATTTCATTGTACTTTTTATTTTATTTAATATATATATATAACATGTGTATGAAAATTGTATCATTTATTTTATTTAAGAAAAGAATTTGTACACATAACCTATATGCATTAAATGTAATAGGATTAGGAATAAAAATTCAATTAATATATAGGGATAATTATATAGTTTTCTTTAATGTTTGATTTTTTTATTTATTTTATTTATTTTTTGTTCGATATGAAGCTGAAAATCAGCAATTACATCATGAAACTAGGTAAGAATTCACGGCCATCCAAATCTTGGTGAGCATGCCTAGCGAGTTGATATTCATCAGAATTTAACTCCCGAGGTACAAATTCTGCCCTGCAACTGTGAACAGCTCTCATCAAGCATTGAACATCCTCCACAATCGCATCAATGTAAGAGTTGTCCGCTGCACAGGAATTAAGCATGTTAATCACAATTCTACAGTACCCCTCCAAGATCACCTCCTGCCAACCCTCTTGGATAGCTAATGAGATTGCCTCCCTAGCAGCTAGACATTCAGTTAGAGTTGGATCCACCGAATGATCAAAGCGTCTAAGTTGCCAAGCCATACAACTTCCCTCGTGGTTCCTCGCGATCACTCCTCCCAGTGAAGCACTTGACACAAATACAGCTCCGTCCAAGTTGATTTTGACCGTGTCTTGTGGTGGGACTGTCAAATTACACGTAGAGTCCATATATAATTTAGAAGATTACATTTAGTATTCCTTCATTTATTTCCATCTGATAAATAGATCATCTGTTAGTTAAAATTCATCAAATTTGTTGATATTAATAAAAAAATTTGAATGAAATATTATATTTACCCACAATTGATTTATTACACACTTACTATAGGTTAAGAAAATCTTTTCTGATCCAAATGCCATTCTAATGGTGAAGATGTATAAAAGTGGTTGGTTAGAGAAAAAAATATTTGGCCTGCAACAGGTCAGTAATAAGTCAATAAAGAATAAATATAGATTTTCATTGAACTTCTTTGTTAATATCAGTAAATTAATAAATCTAACATGTAATTATACTAAAAGTCAATAAAGTACAGTGTAATAATCCCTTACATATAAGGCGGGCTTGCTTGTAGTATTTTTTTTTATTTAGAAAAACAAAAATACATTAACTTCAAATGAGCTACTTTTTGAGTTTTGAAAACCAATTTGAACTTTTGAAACTCTGGATAGATGTGTTTTTAGATGATCCCAGCTACTTTGACTTTTCATAAAGTAATCGAACATGATCTTTGATTATTTTACCCTCTCTATAATGATGATTTTGAACATATGAGGTTAAAATAATCTTTTATCAATTGAATTCTTCTTAAGGCATATTTTTCCTAAATACTCTCAGTTTTGCCTTTTTCTTTCTACTTCCAAATATTTTTCCTGAGAACTCCCAATTTTTTAAGGATAATTACATTTACACTCCTTAATTTATGGTTTATTTACACAAATCATCTCTGTATTTTGTATAATTACATAAATTACCCCTAACAGCCAAAAAATGGGGGTAGTTTGTGTAATGATGCTAATATTTTTAGGATGTGTGTGTAGTTTTTCATAAAAGTAATGGTGATTTGTGTAAGTGATAATGATATTTTGATGGGTATATGTGTAATTATTTAAAAGATATGGTGGTCTGTGTAAATAGGCCACCGCTCAAAGAGTGTAAATGTAATTATCTCATTTTTTAATTTACTCTAAGTTCCAATTGTTATTACTCTTTTTATAGATTTTCACTTTTTTAGAATCTTGTATTATTTGGAAATATTTTTTTTCCATACTTGAAATACTTGTAATTTAGGAAAATCAACATCAACAGTGAATTTGTTGATATAAGATGATCAAGTAGCCCAATGGTAACATATTATGGGTGATATGAACTCAGAAACCAGTTTTGATCCTTCTTAAAGGGAAGAAGAAGAAGAAGAAGACAATAATTAGTTGAATTGGCATCAACTCTTCCTCTTTAGGAGTTGACTTTGAGTTCAAATTCAAATTTTACCACTCCCACCATCGTGTTATAAATAAATGAAAATGATACCTTATAACGAATTATCATGAGATTTGGCATAATTATGAATATTTCTCATTATTTGTAAAATTACAAACAAGGGGGCTGATCTTTGAATAGAAAAAAGAGTGGATCTGCATGGTCCAAAATGAATTGGCTTATTTGAAAAAGACCTTATTTTTTTAAAGATCTATTTCATGTCTGGTACTACATGGTTCCACTCTACAAGAACTCCGAGTCATTCTCTTGAAGCTCATCCTCTTCATCATAAATGATCCACTTCATACATTTGGTGACTGACAATGAAGTAGTACCATGGGAAGGGTGAAAAGAATATCCCTTAATGTTTGATGAAATTATGTGATTCTTAGATAGAGGTATGAAAGTGTCAATTTTGCTCTTTTGTATTTTTTTAATAATATTATAAAAAAAAATAGAAGAGTTGGATGAAAAAATTTTAAAAAATTATTAAAAAAAATATCCGATAATTTTTTAAAAAAAATTATAATTTAAATCCAAAAATGGTATTTTGGTCAATTCACCGTAAAAATGAATGGAAACCTTATTGAGACTAACAAATTTTGCCAATTGTTAGATGGTAATCAAACAACGATGATGGTATTTGCAATTACACCAAACGTTGTCAAAACTCGTTATAATTTATCATAAATGAAATTGAAGACAACCTCATGGGCTTGCCGTTCCCAAAAGAAGCCCAACAAAACAAGCCCAGACTACAACCCAGTTGGGCCCAATACCAAATTGTTCCAAGATGAAGATCCGATTGCAAAGCTCCAAACACGTCCAAGCCGAACCCACCAGCCAGGATACGCGTGGTTGCATGTGCGAGGCACGTGGTCTCATTTCATGATTCATTATCACATGAAATCCGTCACCTCGCTACTCTTCTAAATTTTTCGATGCAAAAGTTGCTCTTTCATTAAGTTAGCTTTCGCCATGTTTCAAAATCACGCGAATGCAAGTTAACTAACGACTTTAAGTCAAGTTTTTTATATGATTTTTCTCACGTGGATAAACATCTTGATATACCCATTTTACCCTCATGTATAAATGGTATTCACCAAATATGCCAAGAATCCCGACATTTTTTGTATAGATTCATGACGTTTTGACTTGGATTAGGGATCTCCTGATGACAGGTATCGTCACAACTCCAACACCTAATCAGATTGAACTAAGGAGTGTTTGCTAAAATATTTATTTTTAGAGAAATGATTTTTGTAGATAAAGTTAAAAGTTGTAACAGAATCAAGTAAAAGAAGTGAAAAACAAATAAAAGTTAAATTGGATAATATTTGGAGAAAAAAAATACTTCTAAAATAAACTTAATTGATTAAAGACTGTTTTGTCCCTATTAAAGAAATACTATTTTTTGCTTATTATTTCACTTGTTGTTTGTCAATAATAATTATTTCACTCCCCTAAGGTGCTTCTAACTTTTGGTCTAAAAACGCTTCTTTAACAATTTCAAAGCCAAAAATTGATATCCTAAACACTTCAAAAATGCTTTTGAATAGCCAGAAGTTGAAAAGCACTTTTCTAAAAGGCTCGCCAAGCACTCCCTTAGTAGATGACCAACAACCTCAATCAGTGGTCAATAAGTAGAGTCCTAAATGTGAATTTAATATATTAAAACAAAGAAACACAACTCAAATTTAAAGCTTTACCACTTTAAAATAAATAAATTATAATGGGATCCACTGATTGTCATAATTACAAATGCCTTGTCTTCGTAGAAAACTTACAAATACCCATTTGAAATTAACGATCGTCTAACAAATGCTCCTCTACAATAAATTGTTACGAATGGATATTTGTTAAATTTTAAAAGGGTATTTATAATTTTTTAAATAATAAAAAAATTATTTATAATTGTGACAATTTATAAAAAAAAAAAAAAAAACCTGTTGTATTTGACTCTTTTAAAAATAAGAAGGGAAATAGATTTGTTGAAAAGAAATGTTTGAAAAGACCTTTTTTGTCAATCCCATATATTAGGTTTAGTGTAAGAGTGGGGGTTTGTATTACATAATTGTTATGATTTGATTGCATGGGACAGGGACAGCATTCTTCTCTACGTTTCACACATAGATCAAGGAAAGGGTATTAATGGGGGAAAAAGCGTGAAATTGCTTAAAGATGAAGATGCCATTATTGTGCATATAAATTATTACTATTATTTTTTTAGAGAATAGCGATTTTCATTTCAAATAAAATAATTGCTGCTTTTTTTTTTAGCCATAATTATATGATTACAACAATGTGTCGATAAATTAAATAATACATCAATATAACCAAAAATAATGACATAACTTCTAATAAATCATATAAACTAAAACAAATACTCACATAAAATGACATAAATACCCATATGTTCAGTGAAACTCGAATCTATAATCTCTAACTTATTTCATTGGACTTTACCCTTAACTATTAAATTAAGATATCATAGTGACGTTTACTTTGTGCGTTATGTCGGATGGACAAATTAATATAAAATTATTCCATGTTTACTTTTTCATATGAGGGCCAGGCTTATGGCCAAAGCCCGAGCCTATTCACTATTTTAGATAGATAGCCAATCTGATAAGAGGGTAAATGGACCAATTTACCCCCTTCTTCTTCCTTCTCTCTTGCAACCCCTGTTTTCTTCCTCCAACGGCCGTCATCTTACCCTCTTCTATACGCGGTGCAACACCCCCCCCCCCCCCAACAATCTTCTTCCTCCCCTCATAATATTCATGAGGGTAAATAAGTAAAATATCATATTATGCATGTTATAAAAATAAAATAAACACGAAATTAAGTTTAATTCCACCCACACAATAAAAGAAGGAAACTCCATATAATTATTACCAAATTTTTCATCATCCAAATAATTCATATCACAAAGTAAACTCCACCCATAAATCTACTCATGCATACAAAAAGCATCATCTAAAATAATTTGTAAGTAACAAGTTTGATGATAGACTTCGTATTTGAGTAATAATTACTAGTATCCATGGCGCACTCGAATATTTGTGAACAATTCTTTCTAAATTTTAAAATATACGTACGTCATTTTGATAAATAAAAAATATTAAAAAGATATAATAAAATTATGACAAATTATCTATACTACGACTCAGGAAGGGCACCTTTTTCTTTGTCTCTTTTATTTCTGCTCTGTTTTTTTTTTTTTTTTTTCTGTCCACTAACTTTCACATTTTTTCCTGTATCTATAAGTGGTAAAAATTATTATAATTTTTTTATTTTTAGTTAATATATTTTATCTTTCTCTAAATATTCTCTTTTAAAATTATTTATTTTTCTATCAATATTTTTATATTGTTATTTTTCCTACAACAAATTTGTTTATTAAAATAATATTTAATTTTTTTTAATTTTTTTGTACACATACATTAAATTGTACTACATATAGCTAGTTCGAAATAAATGCAGTGAAGAAAAAAGAGATGTAGAAGTTGGGAAGAGATACAATTGGAAAGTTGAGAATAGAGGCGAACAAAAAAAGGATTAATAAAACAATTAAAAAATTAAAAATTAAAAAAAAATACTTTTCAATTATATAAATATATAAACGAATCAAACTATATATTTTAGGTAAGAAATTGTGTAATCATGTTTTTTGTACATGATGTAGATATGCGTTCCACATCGGTTGCATACGGTTGCAAACGAGGAACTTGAATGGCTTATAAGCCCCAAGACCTCCTCTCCCTAGCGAGGCGCCTTTTCAGGACAAACCCGTGAGGCTCATATGGAGCCAAATCGGACAATACCTCGCGCAATGGGGCACCGATTAAGTCGCATGTCGCATCAATGGCACCGTCTGTGGGAACAAGGCCATGTGCCTCTACCCAAGCCCCTCGTCTGCGGGGCTATGATGTAGATATGCGTCCCACATTGGTTGCAGACGAGGAGCTTGAGTGGCTTATAAGCCCCAAGACCTCCTCTCCCTAGCGAGGCGCCTTTTCAGGACAAACCCGTGAGGCTCATACGGAGCCAAAGCGGACAATACCTCGCGCAACGGGGCACCAATTAAGTCGTATGTCGCATCAGTACCGTATATTTTTACAGAGTTTGATGATAGATTCACCATTTGAAGAATAGTTATCAGTGTATTTAACATATTACAAGGAGTAATTTTTATGATCACGTTTTTCTTATCAAGTTTCTACTTTGATGACATTATGTTTAAACAATAGTTACTAATAAAACCATATATTTATACAATTAAAAACTCCTACAATCACACTAGAGAGATTGAAGGGATCATTTTTTTTTTAACAATTAATGAAATTAAATGTTGAATATTTTTTCTTGTCGAAATAAAAAAAGGTAGTAAACAAAATTGAATAAGTGATCAAAATAAAATAAAATGAAATAATCTAAATGTGTATTTTAAAAAAATGATCATTTGTGAAATATAGAAGTTCAAGTAAAATTTTTTTACATTCATAATTTCATATTTTTTAAGTCAATAATATAAGCTTATAAAAATTAAGAAATAATTTACATTGGCCTTTCTTAAAATTTATTGCAGACTCTGACATTGTTTTCATCTAAAAAATAGATTATTTATTAGTCAAAATTTATTGAATTTGCTGATATTAAAAAAAATAAAAAAAATTCATATATACCCTAACTGACTTAATACTAACTTATTTCAAGTCAATCAAATATTTTTTTGATCAAGCTATCGTTATACATCTTCACCCTTATAAAGGTAGATTGATCAGAAAAAAATTTGTCTGTCCTGTAATAAGTCAATTTTGGGTTAAAATATGAAATTTTATTTAATTATTTTATTAATATTAATAAATTAACTTAATATTAATTAATGAATACTTTATTTATTAAATGAAAATAAATATTAAAAAATTACTTATAATTTCTCAAAATTATAAAAAAATTATATATAATTATATCAAAATTTATAATATAGAAAAACATAAGTATCTTTAAAGCGAGTTATGGAAATTTTTTGTCCGGATCTAGTTCGATCCAATCATATTGCAAAATACACTTATTATGTAAATAATATATCACAAAGTAAATATATTACATTTACTCTATAATTAAATTAGTTTTATCGAAAGAATTTCCAACAAGGTATACATAACCATCAACACAAATTTCGAATAAATACATAATTTTAAGTCAAAGCAAAACCAGGTAATGAATTGGCATTGGACATTATTATATCATCCAAAGCATATGTCCACACTCCGCGTAATCGAGAGAGAGAGAGAAGTGGGGCCCGGCCACCGAAATCAATGAATGAGAGAGAGAGAATCATGTAGCGTAGATTGATTGCCGGGAGACGCGCTTTTCTTTTCCTTTTTTCCAAAAATTGCATGTGACCCTTGGCTTGCTTGCTGTGCGCCAGCCCACACCCTATAACATTACACCGCCGCTCCCACTCCCACTCCGCACCCCATTATATCAATCACTTCCCCCTCCACCGAAAGAGAGAGTCACAGACAAGACAACCCCATCACACCTAAATCTTTGCTCCACAGGAAAATATGGCGAATTTCCTGCTTGTACTCTTTGCTCTCTGCATTGTACCCTCCATTGTCACCGCCCGTTTCTCCAACGACCCCCTTCTGCTCACCGGTTGTGTCTACTGTGACACTTGCCGCTGCGGCTACGAGACCTCCGCCACCAAGTACCTCGCCGGTAAACACTCTCTCTCTCTCTCTACTATCTCACTGAGTTGTACTTGTGTTATGCAACTGTTGGTTGTACTTACTGTTTAGATCTGTGCCTACATTATGGATATTATGTGCATTTTTGCTAGATCTGGGAATTATGTTGTTGATCTAGGTGGAGTGTGAATGGATTACTCCGTAAAGAGACTTATTGCTGATTTTTCCTCATTGTTGTTCAATTTTGAGGTGTAGGCTCGAGCCGTACAGTTCTATCTTGTTTAACTTCTTATCTTGCTTCAAAAGTTATACTATCTTGTTTGGTTTAATTATCAAGCTTGAACGAGCTTTAATTGAGTTGAGTGTGAGTCAAAATCAGAGTGATTTCTTATTTTTAGACATCTTATCTTTTTCTGATGATCGGTTCGAGCTTGGATATGAGCATCAAATCTTGAGTTTTTTCAAGCTTGATTTCTTATGTCTGACTGAATTCAAATCGGTTTTTTACTATCAATCTTGAATCAAGTACTGCCATTTAGTGCTCATAGCTCAAAATTCAAGGTACTTTGCTAATGGTTAGTGTAAATTATGCAAATAAGCAAGCCATTTACAGATTGTCTTGTTCTTGTTGACAATCTTTAGCATCCATTTGATTTCTTGGAGAGCATGAAGTAAATTATGTTATGTTGACTTGGACAGGTGTTGTTAGAGTCGAGTGCAGAAAGCGCGACTCCTCCGAACTCACCTACACGAAAGAGGCCGTGACCGACTCAACAGGACACTACAAGATCCTCGTGGAGACCGACCGTGGCGATGACTACTGCGATTCAGTGCTGGTGAAGAGCCCAGACCCCGAATGCAGCATTCCAAACGCAGGCCGTGATCGTGCTCGTGTCATCCTCACCCGCAACAATGGCATGAACTCCAACGCTCGCTTCGCCAATGCCTTGGGATTCCTCAAGAACACGCCGTTGGCTAGCTGCCCCCAGGTCCTCCAACAGTACCAGGAAGCTGAGGATTGAAGTGGGGAAAAAACATCATTATTTAGTCGTTATGCATCTTTGTAGAACCTGATGATAATTGTGTGTCATACTGTTGTTTTAGCAGTTTATAAGTTTATTCTTACAACTGTTCATGGATGATGATGATATTTATGTTTCTTCAGCTTATTATGATCAATTTATCACTTGCTTTGTGATTGCCATCCGGTGTTGCAAACTTATTATAGTAAACATTATCTGTTGCTGCAATTGAAATGGGTGACTTTGGACTTTGGAGCACAAGCTGCCATTGGGTGATCTACTGCAAATTTTCAAATGGCCAAAGCGAAGCTTGAATTTAATATATGTATAAAAGTTATGTTATTTATAAATTTTAATAATAACATGTAGTGCGAATATATTATATTAAATATAATATAATTTAATGTAAATTATAACGATTTTTTTTAATTTTTTTTTGGTATAATTAGAAATATAATTTCGTTATTTAAAAAATTATAAATATTTTTAGGGATAATTACAAATTCCTTTTTTTTTTAGATTTTGTGTAATTACATGTAGATTCTATGTGCATGGTTTGGAAAATTACATCTAACATCTCTAATGTTTGTTTTCGTCTAACAAATAAGTTCCCCTATTAATCAAAATTCACTAAATTTATTAATCTTAGCAAAAAATCTGAATTAAAATTAATATGCACCATCAATTAATTTATTAGTGACTTATGGTAGGTCAAATAATTTTTTCTCCCGATTAAACTACTCTTATAATGGTGAAAATATACTTCCTCATTAGTATTAACGCGTGAAGACGTATGGGTGTAATTTGGTCATAAAAAAATTTATTTAACCAGCAATAAAATAGTAATAAGTCAACCGAGAATAAATATGTATTTTTTTTATTTATTTTGTTAATATCAACAAATTCACTAAAATTTGACTAATGAACGTGGTGCCTCCCTCGTCGCTCCCCCTTCCCCCTCAGCCATCGTTGACTTCCCCACCCCATCCACTATTCCTCCCCCTCCCTCTCGTCGATCGCCCATCAGATATTTTCCTCCCCTTCCCCCTCAGCCCTCGCCCCTCACCCATCCCCTTCTCTAATGTCTCCCCCTCGCCTCATTCAGATCTCTCACCCCTCCCCTCCCCTCCTTTCCTCGTAGCAGTATGTATCTACATATATATATAAATCTTTATATATATCTCTGTATATACATATATTATTATGTATATGTATTTAAAAATATATTTTAACTGTATGTATATATACATATATATAATTTTAATTTTAATTTATATATTTAAAAATTTTAAACCATTGATTTAAAATAAATAATTTCACACCATTGATTGACTAGTTGAATTTTGATTATAGATTCAAATAAAATTCAATGATTTTTAAATAAGGTTATAAATGTAATTTTAGAATTAAATTTAAAAAAAACAAAAAGGGTGCGTGCAACACACAAACTCGCGTGAGGGGGTTTCTTGCTCTATTTTATAAAACACAGGAGGGTAAATTGCTAATTTTTTTTCACAGGGTTTTTTTTTTCTCTTTTTAATTAACACAATGAGGTAAATTATATTTAACCATATATATATATATATATATATATATTATATATGTTTGTTTATATTAAATTTTAGAAAAAAATATTTAATCCCACATGATAAGGTGTGTTACACTTTTGATATCATAATTTTTATTTTAATTTCAGGGATAAATGTTGTAACATTTTTTGTCTCATAGAATAAATACTGTTGATACATATGGCCCAAAGGAGCCCAACTCAAGAAAGAATAAAAGAGCCATCCATCAAAGGAGATATCCAAGATGCCCGCGGATTTAGCCCGAAGATATGGCCCGACAAGAGATGATCGGCCCCACGTGGCGTATACTTGAGTCGCCAAATGTACCTCTTAGCCAACATGGAAAACACGAGTCAAGAAAGGTCCCATCAAAGCCCTGGATTCCTGGATTAGGAGGACTCCCTGCTGGTTAGGAGTCCTTGCTAGCGAAGGATCCCCTCGACTTAGAGATAGATTTTCAACAAACAAGATTAGCGAAGGATAAGAACATATTATGGCTTATCCAAGAAACCCTTATGTACTCTTCCCAAGGATACCCTACTAAAGGGGGACACCCCTCTATAAATATAGGTTTGGTATCCAGGCGAAGGATACCTTTCAGACCCTGAATATTGCTGTTAACTTTTACTTTGCACTCTAATTGCACTCTTAGCATGATTTCTCTCACGAATTTAATCATCATACCTTGATTTCTTATTACGATTTACTTTCTGCAATTATTTTTCTTAAGTTTGATACTAATTTGAGTGTCGGAGTATTAAATGTGTTATTTTGCAGGTTCCGTTCCTCATGTCCTTTTATTTGTTGGCCCAAGTCAAGAACAAAGGTACAAGTTTATTGGACTCGTGCTATTTTTGCACGCATCAATTGTAATTATTAATATTCTATGGGATAAAATGTGTCGCAACTTTATATACTATGGGCAAATGTGCTACAATTTTATTCTATGGGACAAAAAAAAATACTAAAATACTTATCTTATGGGACTAAATGTGCTAAGTTCATAAATTATAAGACAAAAAATACAACACATCTTATTGAACGGGACAAAGTGCAACTTTCCCTAAATTCTAACTATTCATTGAGATAACTTCATATAAATATTTAGATCGGCAGTAAATAACTATTCATAATTTAATATATACAAAACTTGTTATTGTTAAAAATGATACATAATAGTACAAGGATGTACGTGGTTTTTTTTTTTTTTTTTTTTTTTTTTGTGGCCATTTTTAGGGTTGTTAAGAGTGCTTTTTTTTTCTATTTTTCTTTCACAAAGTCTTTTTGTACTTTTTAAATAAATAAGAAGGTAAATTGTAATTAATCGGAGAAATGTGATGAGTATGGGGATATTATTATTTGGCAAGAAAATAGAAAATAAAAAAGGAATTCAAAGGAGATAAAGTAAAGAAAAGATGAAGTTGAGAGGATAAAGTTCCTAAGTGAAATACCACTTTGAGTTGGATTCCCCTTTGGGTTTCAACATTTAAGAGAACTTTTTTTTTCTTTTTTTCCCTCCATAAACATGTCGTGCTAAATTCACTATACTTTTCCTCCATCAATAATTCACTATTTTCTTATTAATTGAATTGAGTTCGAACAAATTTAAAAAAAATTATTAAACCAAATTTAATTTGTTAAATTTAACAAATTAAGTCAAGCACAATTTTTATCAATCGATCTCAAACGGACATTAAATAGTTTGATTTATTTTTTCAATTCTACTTTTGCGTGACATTTAAATTATTTGAAATCTTGTTTCTCATGTAGACAAATCATTAAAGTGTATGACTATATATTTAGGGACCGTTTACTTTTATTACGTGATATGTGGTTGATAGGACCCAATTGAATATAATGTCGGATATGGTAATTGAATGAGTTCCATACAATGGTAATCGGAATAGACAATTTGATTAATTGGAAAATATGTAAAGTGGGTTGTTTACATGATAGAATAAAATTTGAGATAAAAAGAAAATAATTTGAATTTCTCACTAGGGGCTTCTTGAAAAAGTTTAGCGGGTTTTGAGCAATTTAAAACACTGTTCAATTAGATTATGTGTTGACGCATGCCTGAGATTTTACAATTTTCGCAAAGTTCTACGAAAAAGTAGCGCCATTATCCCACTCATTCAAGTGATGGCAAACACCTCTGTATGAAGTTAAAAATCAATCCAGTTTATTTAATCATTACTATGAAGATAATAATAAGCTATTAATATCAGTCTCTTGTAAACAATCATGACCAAATAGTACATGTTACCAACGGAAGTAGAATAAAAACCATCGAGGCCTATTGATGCCATTCCTAAGAACGCTGGCGTCGGCTACGTTGCCTTCCCATCCCATTATGATTCAACCATCCAAACGCGAATGTAAGTCCAATCTAGAGCCCCAAGGCAAGCCTATTGCTATTTCAAAGCACAACACAAACCATCGAAGTGGTTATTATTCAACGAAACATTACAATGTCCAATAGTGTTAGTGAAGTCGTTATATATACCTTGAACCATCTCCGTCTTGGATCTGCACAGTGACGAGCAACACGAAGGCAGCATTAACATCAAAATTCGACACATTGTTGAAATGTCTGCTTACCGTTCTTGCATGAATATTTGACAACACGATTCTTTTAATTTATTTATGGTGAGGGAAATAGCCGCTTGATCTGCAGCCAACGTTCCGAGTACTTGAAAAGCCACCAGATGCTCCAACAAATAACATAAAATGACCAAAAGCATCAATGCTCATATGCAGACTACTCAAGCAATTGATACTGTTCAAATCAGTTAGTTTTCGTATGGTTTTTAATGTTCATATCTGAGAGAGTTGCTGGACGCTGATTTTGGCAGAGGATTAAAAGGACGTAAGCAGACTGCTCTGGAAAATGAGCATCGACTATATCCACTTGTATAGAATTCAATAAATTGTATTAACAGTAACAACAAATCAGCTTTCAGTAGACAAGGACAACTCCCCTTCAATTAGGAAGATGTAAAGTATAAATCATCATGCTTTACAACGTTCACCATACACGATAAATGAGAACTATATGCAACAAGGGAACGTCGTATTCTAGATCTAAGTGTGCTATCAATAAGCTGCTTCTGCAACCTGCATTCTTTTATTGGAGCCTAAGCTTTCTCATCAGGAATCAATGCATCTAAACGGTTTTCAGAAGCCGGCGAATTGAGTGTATTGTGCATAAGCTTCTTCTGCAGCCTGCATTCCTATCGGAGCCCGTGTAACATAATCTGGAAGATCAAATGCATCTACGAGTTCCCGCGAGATATTCTTCACTTGGAAGCACAAGTATTCAGTCAACTTATGTATCGCCTGCAGATTCAGAAAACCATTAGTAAGCTTTATAATATATGTCTGCTTTTTTTTCATACGCTAATCAGGACACAATAAGAGGTATTTGTTCGTTACAACAACCCAAAAGTAGCCATGTGAAATTCTGATCTTCAGCGATTACTAGGATTTTGCAAGGGACCAGGGATCTACCTTAGCTTTGTTAGGAGCGACATAGTCCACATTGCGGTAAGTTCCAATATCGTTCCAAATCCGATCCAAGGCATATAAATCGCAGAGAAGTTTTAAGGCAGCACGAGAGCTAGGATCAGGGCAACTGAGGCAAAAGATAGTTGATAGTTTGAGCTAATAATTCCAGAGAAGAAAGAGAAGACAAGTGCAAGAGAAGAAGTACCTCCGCACAGCATCAATGAATTTTGCAAGGATGACGGATTCTATGTGAGATTCTGCAAGTGTCAGAAGGTGATTTAAACATCTATTCCAAGCACCAAAGCTCCCCAGAGTTTTTGAATGCTTCCGGAGTCGAACAGCCAGACTTTGAAGCAGTCGAGAAGTACGGTACTGCAAGAGAAAAGATTATAAGGAAGAGATGAAGTTTTTTATTGCCCTCTTGGATAAAGAAGTAATAACCAATACCGACCCTGAAGGCGTCCAACTGAAACTTGGGATCTCGTAGATGGTCTTCACCTTCCCATCTAGCTGTCACTGGGTTAGGCTGCGATAGGTAGGAGTTCATGGATTCTCTCAGATAGTTCCATGTGACGGTGAGCGTCCCACCTTGAAACTTCTCTTTGTACTGCTTCAAGAGGTAACCTGCTACCTGAATCACAAGATAATTATCCTGTAAAGTTGTCCCCCCAAAAAATAGGTAGATGCACAATGAACAGTTAAATATAAATAAACAGTTCTCAAATAGATTGATTTTGAATTTGATTGTTGATATCAGGTCCAAACCAGCTTCACAAGAACCTATGTAAAATCATAGTACATCTATCAGAAGGTATTGTCTAAATAGACTTAATTGTTGTCTCTTTTCTTCCCATTTATTGAACAAGGATGGTGGTGTTACGCCCATCACAAGCCCTAAAGATGGATCATCCTTACTCTTACCACTATAATGTCTCTTCCATAGAACTTGAGTGGAACAAATACTATAAGACTAACTACTAGAAAAAGCAGAATGTCTTGGTCTGAGATAATCAATATCTAGTTGATCAAACTACCAAAGGAAGAAGAATTAAATAAGCATAAAAGATTAGATGAAAAGAATAACCTGCTGCAGAAGGACAGTATTGTCCCCTTCAAATGTCTGGAAGATGTCATGGTCATTCCTCAAGCCGCCAAATCTGTTGACAGCAGCATATCCATGACCTCCACAAGCTTCTCTGCAGATGCTCAGTGACTTTGCTGTATAAGAAGTAACATAGGACTTAAGTCCTGCTGAAAGTGCGTGGACATCACCCACCAACTGCTCATCATGTGTCTTCTTCATCTCAGAGTATTTATCAACCAAATCCAGCGTGGCAAAATGGAAGGCATAAGTTGAAGCTAACATTGGCATGAGCTTATGTTGCTGAGATTGGTAATCAAGTATACTTATTTCAGGTGCCTTTGGAGGACCAAATTGCTGCCGCAGCAGAGAATATCTAACGGCTATTATGACGGCAATCTTCAGGACACCAACAGAAGAATAAGCAAGACCCACTCTTCCTCCTACAAGTTCACCTAGTGTGGCGGCAAACCTTTTGTTGATAGAAGGCAAGCTGCTTGTGTACTTCCCATCTCGCGAGACATCTCCGAATCTATTAAGAAGATTATCTCGAGGAATTCTTACTGACCGAAATCTCAATGCTCCATTGTCCACTCCATTTAGACCAACTTTATGGCCACAATCATGTATTTCAACTCCAGGCAGTGGTTTGTGGGTCTTCATATCCCGAATTGGGACAATGAATGCATGAACACCCATATCAGCAACACCTTTGGTATCATGAGTAGGCAACATGAACTTTGCAAAAACTGTTGCAAACTTTCCATGAACTGCAGCATTACCAATCCACCATTTAATGGCCCCATCATTTGGTGTGTCAATGATGAATTCATCCTTAATTGGATCAAACGTTGCAACTGTCTGGAGGCCTTGAACGTTGGAACCTTTCAGGAGCATTCAACATAAATAGATAAGTAAAACGGGGGTATGTCGGAATATTAGTCAAAGGCCAGAGATATAGGCTGGAAGCATGAAAATTTTGGATGACTATGCTTGTAAAACCATCAACTTTTTCCTTGTTTATTATATGGAAAAAGCAAACCATAAAACTAAGGTATTAAAATGAACTACAGAAAGTACGCCCAGGTCGCTATGCCATGTTCTTGATTCTCTCCTATCAATATTCATAGCATGAGACATATATATTACATGCTGGTAGCCACTTATCTGATGAAAGATGAGTTTACATCCTAGCATCATATAAATATTGTCTGCTTCAATAATCAGGTTGACAAGAAGACAATTAGAAAATAGCAAAGACCGAAAAGTAACTAGGTACGTAAGAATGAGATAGTGTTACCATGATGAAGTTCCGTCATTGCAAAGCACCCTGGATACTCCACGCTATCTATACCTTCAAAGTACTTGTCTCTATGCTTTTTGGTTCCCAAGTTGAGCACAGAGCCTCCCCAAAGGCTACAAAAATGTCACATTGAAGTGGGACAAACATAAGCAACGAATGCACACACATTCAAGGTGTTGCTAAGCACCATGCAAGTGAAGATCAAGAAAGTTAAAAACCTAGTATCCTGCAGGATACTGCATTAACCATAACACATCGGCCTCCAATAGAGTTTAGAACACTAATTCATCTCCGTTTCAATAGGCATACAACGAGTGAGAACTTACCAATAATGAAGGCTTATAACAAGAACAGTTTCCTCATAAAAAAAGGAAATACTATTGCAAGTGCATATTCATGACTTCATTCAACAAAGATAGATAGAATTTATCTCTGCTTTAAACAGACCAAAGTTCCTACTCCCCAAGTTCAAATAGCACATACAATCACATGACTATGATGTTCCCACATGCAAACTACATTAAAATGAACATCATTTTCTAATTCACCAACAACCTTAGACCGTGAATGTACTTCTAAATAAATTCCACTGCCCCCCCAACTCCAGTCATAAACTAAACAAACTTTCTTACAAGCCTTATTAGACTTCTAAAGTACATTTCAACAAGTAAGAGAAAACCATACCATTTAATTCAGTCTAGTAATATAAGACAATTATAAGGCACAACAAGCACTCTCACAAACATCACGAAAAGGAAGCGAATCATTACCTGTATTGGACCCCCATCTTGATCCCCAACGACATATCAACACTCCCCACCGCCTCAAGAATCGCGAAATACTTAGCGGCTTCCACCAACATACCTAAACGCCTAATCCCAGCCTCTAACCAGCCCCATCAGCTGCCTCATACAAAGCTCCCGATGCTCGTCCTTGGATATCTCCAGCGGCGTTTTGGAGCTCGGCTCGAATTGAAGTAATCATACACCTTCTGCTGCACATCCCTGTACTTCCCCCTCATGTACTTGGATAATTGCTCCGTGTTCACATCAATCTTCGCACGTCCCCGCGCACGGTGCCAGCCCCACCCCGTCGGAAAACTCCGGTGGTGGGTTAAGGTGCAAGAAGAGCCGCTCCACGCGTCGCGCGACAACAGCAGGATCCCAGTTCGAACACCCATCTTCTTCCGCCGTCAGATTGGAGGTTTTCGGTTCGTGGGACTCCATTTTCTTGATCGAACTATGAAAAGAATGCGTGTAGTCGAGCTGATCTGCGTAGGCCAAGTTAGATAGATGCATTTGACGAGAATTCTGGAAGGCTTATACCGAAGGTAGGATGACGTGCGGGATGGTTGGACCCTCACGTGGAGAGTGGTGAATGGGTAATTAAATGGGCAGTTAATTGTTTTTGGCGCGCCTTTCGATAAGCATGGGAGATATTTGGATGAGATAGAGAAAAGGGGCTGTTGACTGTTCCCATACTTAGCCGTTTTTTAACCTTTTAGGACATAGTTCTTTATTATTTGGAAAAAAGAGTGGATGGATCTTGGTACTTCTCAATAATGATATAGATTGAGGCCATCAATGACTGATGATGATTAGGCGATGACTTGATTTTAATTTTGTAATGATATGATAATTTAAATGATTATTTGGATTTAGATATATAAGATGGACTTATTTATAAAATGTTAGACTTATTGAAATAATCCCAACTAAAATTTTTTTAATATTTAAAGGCAATATTGAACGTTCCCACCGGACTAACATGAACTCGAAATTATAGGGGCTGAAGAGTGTGATTTGACAGTAATAAAAGACGTATCTTGTGAAATGGCGCAACTTATATTTATAAAGACTTATGTGTCAGAATCCGTACGGGCTACGTATCGTTTAAATTGTAATTGGATGAATTAGAGATGTATGAATGATATTTTGGATCATTGTGTCAAATCGCTCAAAAGAATGTAGACCCGCGAAGCGTTTTAGTTTTAGGTTTTTCTCATTTATTTTAGGATAAATATATCCTTTAGGGATTATTCATTGTATTTTGTAAAAAGAAAGGGAAAAGTGGTGATAGAGACCATAGATGCATGGGGTCTGAAAATGTGGATAAAGATTAAGACATAATCAAATGTGAAATGTGGTGGAGAAATAGAATATTAAGCAAGACCGAAGACTCCAATGTTTTGTACCAACTTTAAGTTAAGTCTTAGGTAGTTCAATATTTCTATCAAATCATCATTTTGTCCCTACAACTTATGTATCATTATAGATATGAAGTTTAGTTATCTTGGTTGAGGGAGGTAAGAAATTACTTAAAACTTTAATAAGTTTGCTATAGTTGCATCCTAGAAATAGAATCTGTGACCGAAAAAATAAGTATGTCTTATATGAGTTTAAGGAGTGTTTTATTTATTTATTTTTTAGGACAGTTTAAGGGAGTGCTTGTGATAGCTTTAAAAAAGTGTATTTTAACTTCTGGCTCCAAAAAAATATTTTTAGGCGTTTGGAATGTTAGTTTCTGTTTTTGAAATTGCTATAAAAAAGCATTTTTAAATCGAAAGTTAAAAGTACTTTGGGGGTGCTTCGAGCTCTTTCAATTCTTTTGTAAATAAGTTTAACTTTCTTTAAAACTACTTTACTCTCATTATGGGGTAAATGCTACATTTTTTTCCTTTAAGTTTTTGCTTAAAATCACTTTAGTCCCTTAAGTTCATTTCTTGACTTTAACATTTTTAAGCTTTAGTTTTTGTCTCAATTTGAACCCTCTGACCATTTTGGGTGAAAATGTGGTCGGATTTTGACTTTTTGGAGGGTAAAATAGTCAATAAATTTTAATTTTATCACTTTAGTCCCTTAAGTTTGTAAAAATTATCAAATTAGTCATTTTTTTAAACAAAAAAATATATATTATTTTATGCTGATATGTTGTAGTTATCTTATGTGAATAATGAAATTTTAAACTCTTGTGAATATAATAATAATAATAATAATAATAATAATAATAATAATAATAATAATAATAATAACAATAACAACAACAACATATTGCTTAACTTAAAATAAATAGTCTCTTTTTTTAGTAGTTAAAAAATCAAAATTATGAAATAATTTTATAAAACTTAGCTAATATGAAAATAATAAAAAATTAAGCGAGTAATTTTTTATTTTAAGAGTTAAAGATAAGTTTCAAAAATTAAATTTAACAGTATTTATTAAATGTTTGGGCTTTTGAATAATAAATTGGAGATTATACTTTTTAACTAGATTCTTTGGTAAATTTCATATATTTATTTATGCGTGTAAAAAATGCACGGGTCCCCAACTAAGTATGGGTTCAAGCTCGTTAGCAGGCCAAGTGTTTTGCAAACATGAAAATGCGACCTGCAAAAAAGACGTTAGCACTCTGACAGCTAAGTCAGTACGAGATAATGAAATAAAATATCGATATAAAGAATAGCACGATAATAAGATGGCAAATTACAATGAGAATTTGAGAATAGTATGTGTAGAAGATGAACTTTGTGTATGGTTGCTCATAAAAATGTCCCTCTCTGAGAGTAGACTAAACCTGAATTTATAGCTAAAGTCCCCCAGTAGTGAGGGAGACTGGCCTCCGCAGATATCGAGCATGATGTTATAACTATGTAAGCTTCCTAGCCTTCTAATCTTGTTGGTTGGAGGATTTTGAGGGAGTCCATCTCGGTCAAGGGACTTCACCTGGTAAAGGGGCCCTCTTATCACAGGAGTCTGCCTTCTTGGGCCTTCTTGAAATGTCCTGTCTTTCATAGATTCCTCATGTAGGGCGAGGTGTTAGGTTGTCCTCCTGAAATAACGTTGGGTTTCTTTGGCCTCTAGCCACAAGTCCTTCTCCCAGGCCTTGTGTCTCTCGATATACCATCGGGAGACAGGCCTATGTTCCTCCTCCACATCTGCTCTTAGTCTTGGGCCTTTTGTGCTGTAAATTGGGCTTGATTCTTAGGTATCCACTTATAACCACATCATATGTATAATTCATTTTAAGAGGTTTTCTGAATATATTGTTTCATTTTATAAATTAAGTTCTATAAAAATCTCTTAAAATGTATTTAATAATAATATATATATATATATATATAATCATCCACATAATTTAGTTAAAAGTACATTCCACCAACTTTTTCTTCAAAAACATATCTGTTAAATATTTAATAAACATTACTAAGATTTAATTTTATTAGACTTGCCTTTAATTCTTAATAAAAAAAATTGACTTAGATTTTTTAATTATATTTTCAAATGAGATGTTTTATAGAATTTATTCATAATTAAAAAAATTATTACTTTTGAAAATGAAAATAAAAGGCAGACCATTTATTTCTGGTTAAGCACCTCCAGGTGGTTTAACTAAGAAAAGAAAAGATAAGCAATATGTTATTATTATATTCACAAAAGTTCAAATTTTTATTTTTCATACAAGAGATTACTTCATATTTACCATATAAACATATAAAAAAAATATTTTCTTTCTAAAAAAATAAATTTTATAATTTTACAAACTTAAGGGATTAAAGTGATAAAAATCAAACTTAAATTGGTCATTTTAGCCTAAAAAAAAAAAAAACTCCGGTCACATTTTAGCCAAAAAATGATCAAGGGACCAAATTGAGACAAAAATTAAAGTTTAGGAATGCTAAGTTAAGAAATGAACTTGAGGGACTAAAGTAATTTTAAACAAAAATTTAAGAGACCAAATATAGCACTTACTCCTCATTATTATAATATATAATTCTAGTTCAAGCCTCTCCTTGCTAATTTATTTTTGAAATTCCTCATTAAATTGATATTAGAGTTTTCAAATATTTTAAATAATTTAACATAAAATAAAATTTATAATTTAAAATTTATAATTTTACATATTTGATATTTTATTTTCTATATCTTATACTAGTCCATATAATCAAAAAATATAAATTAAATTGCTATTATTAATTAAAAATATATTTTTTTTTTTTGGCAATAATACAAATTTATTTATTGTGCATTAATGGACAATTGTATTGTATAGTGAAAGTATTATTAAATTAAACATTCAATTTTTTTGTTAGGATATATAAATGATAAATATTTGTAAAAAGTTAAATACGAAACATACTAATTGAAATAAAATTTGTTTTTTTTATGAAAAATAATTATTATTGATGCATTCGAAAAACGCACGAGTCTAATGGATATGGACTATTGTTCGAGATTTGGACCGAAACCGAATGCAAATCCTAAAGGAAAGATCGGTAAATTGTTTAGCACTCTGGCGCCCAAATTAGTATTGGATTTGAGATTGAATAAAGTCAAAAAATAAGTAAATGTAATGAAAAATCGTGAAATAATGAATAAAATTGATGATAAGTGTAAGAACACGTGATAATAATGCTTAGAAAGAACTAGAGAATGTTTAGAGAGTGAGAGAGATCTCAAGGAAGGTACCAAAGGGGTTTGTTTCTAGAGTACCCGGTATCAGAGATGTCCTCGTATGGAAGAATAAGGTTGTATTTATAGGGGGAATGCCCCCGTATGCAGGGAGTGTATCCCACACCCGAGAATCTTGCGGAAGTTGGTTTGTGATAAGAGGTAGGTAAGTCCCTTATCCGCAGTTGGGAGTACTTTAGTATGAGTCATGTTTGTCTATAGAGATCCCTCGTCTGCAAGGAGTCTTAGCCGCTAGGGAGTTCCTCTTTGCTAGGGCTGATGTGGTCCAAGGTGATTGTTGACACTTGAGTTGATGAGGTATCACGTGGGAGAGTGGGCTGGCACGTGTGTGGGCCTTTTGGGATGAATATTTTGTGGACTTTAACCATACTCCGAGTCGGGGGATTTCTTAGGCCTTTAGTCGGGGGATGTCCCAGGCTTCTTTTCCTCTTCCTGAGTTTCTTGGTCTATCTGGACCTGCCTAATTAGATTGTGGACTGGGCCATCCTTGACCTCCTCGAATTATTATGGGAGTGGGATATTATGGGCCTCCCAAACGTACAATGGGTTTTTGATTTCTTTATTCTTTTTGAGCCGCTAGGGCTTATTTGGGCCAACTAATTTTTATGCACATCAATTATAATTAATAAAAAGAAAAAAAAATATAACAAATTACTAATGTCTTTTTAATGTATGGAGACAAAACAATCTTTAATCAATTAAGCTTGTTTAAAAGTGTTTTTCCCCCAAATACTACCTTATTTAATTTTTATCTATTTTTTAATTTTTTTTTATAAACACTACTCATTTGTAATTCTACTATAAGTTTTAATCTTTTTTATAAAAAATAATTTTTTAAAATAAAAAATTTCTCACACACTCCCTAAATTTACGTACCATTGTATTAGCCTATTAGGCATAGGTTGGTGAACTAATTATAAGGGAGTAGTCATACATGTCCCTATCTTGATCAATTTTCTTATTAAGCCATAGCAATATATATTCATGACTCTTGGAAAGTTATTGTTAATAATTTAATTTATATATAATATATAATATATATATAATAATATAATTTCAATTTCAATTTCAAATTTGTTAAGGTTACTTACACATATGGTTAAGGTTACTTACACATATGGTCATCAAAAGTGCATAGAGTTTGATTCGTGTACTATACGACCAAGTTAGCATTACTTTTTTGAATTAAATTTGCTATTCTAAATGATACTATATCTTTTATTCCATTTAATATATATAATATATATATATATATGTAGTGTATACAAACAAACATCTATTTTATTTTAAAATTTATTCTATACACATGACGTGTATATATTAAATACAATCCGACATACAACACAATTTGAAATAAATAATGCATTTGCTTTCTAGGCCACAATATATTACCAAAACGTCATATGTTTGGTCCGAACACTATTTTTAGCCTCAAATCCATGAAAATATTAGTCTTTATCTGAATATATGACTGTTGTCTCCTTAAAAAATGCCAACTCTTAGGTGGTATGAATATCTTAAGCTATTTGACTTCTTATATAGCAAATTAGCAATAGAGTAGTCAATCTCTTAAGCCCACAATTGTTATCATTAGTACTATTATCAGCATCATCTTTATGCTTACAATATACGCTTTATTTCTTTTTGGGGTGTCTTTAGTGTATAGTTATTTGTGTGTGCTTCATCTTGCAGTATCCATATCTGAGTACATTTTGACACACATAAGTTTCCTTGAGGTTCTTCCTATTGCTAATACATTCTAGTCTCTAACCAATCTGAATTTCTTGGTCTGTTAATTGTTAATTGTCTAACTTGTCTTCATGATTTCTAGCAACTTATTTACTTCAATATATAATTTTGTACATTTTTTCTATCTACTTGTATTATTTTGACTTTATGGTTACAATATTTCAGGTTTCGGAGATTTGAACAAGAAGCGAAGCTACTTATTGTCTATTGTGTGTAATGTTGGGTCTAGTATATGTATAATGGAACTTTAATCTTTTTGATTGGCTAATGATTATATTAAGAATTTGTGTAATGTCATTTGCTCAATTATGTAGTTAGTGGTAAGCGTTTGTACTGATGGAATTAAAAGTTGTATTTTTTTGTCACGTAATACAGAGGAGTATTGAAATATATATATATATATATATATATATATATATATATATATATAGTATATATGTACATTGATTAATTGTATTATTTAATATTGGTACAAATATATTAGTTGTACATAATGTACAAGTTATCGTATGATAATTTAATAATACTTTTAACTATCCTTAAAAAATTATAAAAAATGAAAATAATAAATTATTATTTAATATGTTTTGTTTGTAAAAGTTGATGTAGTATGTTCCTACAAATAGAGCTCGTAGCAAAAAGTTATGATTTTTTGGTAAATATTTGCAACGAGTTTGATGTCGTAAACAAAGTTATATTTTCGTAGCAAATACTCATGCAAGGCTAGGATTCAAAGAACTGTGGCAATAGATTTTTTTTTTTTTTTTTTTTTTTTGCTATGAATTTGAAGTTGTAACAACAGAAAAAATTTTCGTAGCAAAAACATTTTTGCTATGATTTTTGACTATTTGCTACAATTCCTATATGATAGCGAAAAGCATATTTTTCTTGTAGTGAGTATTTCGATGTTTAAGTCGGTAACTTGAATTAATTAAAAAAGAAAGGGAAGAACTTGAAATAACAAGAAATAATGCCAAAATAAGTGACGTGGAGTGCTTGAGTATAGAAATGAAAAGTAAAATGAGCTTGTCGAGTGTAGAAAATGAGCAAGGAGATTGTAGCTTTGTTGTTTTGTGAGAGTATAAGTGTGGAGTGTGATGGTTCAAAGTGACGTACCTTTTGACTACAATAAATCCTCTATTTATAGAGTGAATTTGGACAAGATCGCAAAGTTTTTGGGCAAGTTGTGTATGGACAAAATCCTGGATGTTAGCTCAAAAAGGTGTCATCCATTCCTAATTTGGACAGGGTTTCCTCTGTAGTTTATGGAGACACACAGGTGGAGTAGATATATGGTTATCGAAATCCAGGATGAAAATCAACATGCGAATTATATGCCCTTATTTTGATAGAAAGATAGCTTAATAGATTGACCGTATTTGTATGGTACATGTAGCTTAGAAGTTCACCTAATTTTCGCATATTCTCTATTACCATCGACCGTTGCAAGGCAATCACCTATGGTAATGGGTATTCTCATTAAGGAGTTAATAAAGAGTGATAAATATAATTTTGATGAGTGTTGAATCCATAAAAAATATTATCCTACTAAAACTTGTAACAGTAGTGAGTATGGTCGAATTCATAAAGATTGGTTTTAAATTAATTCCTCAATAAAAATAAAATAAAAGATGGGAGTTTTTGTTTAAAGTCTAAATCTAGAAAACAAAATAAAGAAGAGAAATAGATATGGGAAGAAGGATTTCTAGTTGAAGACAGATCATGCTCGATTTATTGTTGATCATAGATGCAATATAACAATCATCCATGATAGATAAATTGGTTATGATCATTGATAAGACCTAACAACCTCACATTTCCTTACCTTATCGATAGTTAAGGAACGTCCATAATTGACTAAATCCCTAATTTGTAAACAACCTTGAGAATGTCCTCAAGATTAGTTTACCGTCAACATTAAGAACTAGAAAGGAACAAGTCTAACCAATAAATTCCTAAGAGAATTTATTTAAGTTAGATTATAGATTCCCACAACGTAATCGAAAACTTCGATACAATTATGTTGCGTTACCACTAATTATTGAACTAAATAAACAATTACTGATTCTCGACAATGAACAATGGTACCTATCATTCATAAATCAGATTATTTATGATAAAAGTACAGAGAATAACACAAACACCCATTGAATAAAAGTAGAAAGCACAAGTTGGATATCACAACATATTGGAATCAATGTTTCAATAAATCTTTAACTAAAAAAAAAAGAAAACTAGCCTAGCATGCTAATGATAACACAAATAAAAGAAAAAGAGAGAATTCTATAAAATTAAAAAAAAAAAAACACACAGAGAATAAAAGATCGAAAGATCAAAGTTCAAAGATGACTACATAGTGAATTACATCACATATATATACTAACTAGTTACATAATTCTATTAGAACAAAAAAGGTAAATTCCTAATAAAACTAAAAGTCTTAAAAAAGTAAAACTATTATCCTAAAGAGATTTCTCTAGCAAAAGTAGTTTCCAATCATCCAAAAAAGTATTCCAATCAGCTTCAAATCCTTTCAAAATTCACGTCTTTGACTTTCCTTTTTCATACACATTCCCGCAGGTTTAGGCGTGGGCATATCTAACTCTTCCATTTAATCTGTTAAGTGTCGATTTTTTGCTTCTTTCTCCAATTTTCCATTCTCTCGATCCGTTAAAAGCTAATGTTGTGATATGACACTTGATTAGGAGCATTTTAATTGCAAAAAATAGCAAAATATCACTTGAAATTATAAAACTCCTATCATATTTAATTAATCTACAAATAAGTTTCTAATTAAATACTATATCTGCTACTAGCCTAAGTCTAGCAAAAGATAAACCTAAAGGATTATACACATATCTCTGACAGAGTTGGAGAATTAATTTTGGAAGAGAAAGATTAATTTAAAAGGAGTTTCTATTAATTATTTAAATAATTAAATTATATTATTTTATTTAAAATAAAAATCAACCAATGTTTCTATCTCTCTCCTACATATCATATGACGTGGACAAGTTAGTTTTGATCTAATTTGCCACATATACTTATTTCTATAAATACAAAATAGTTAATTATATTAGTTTTCCATTCATTATTCTTTCTCATCACTAATTTCTTAATTTTTTTAGTCCATCCATTTATGTTAAGTTCTTTATTATTTTTCATTATAAGTTATTATTTTTAATCGTTACAATTTTTTTTTTCAAATTTTACATCAATTAATTTTATAATTTAAGTTATTTTGAATAAATTCTTTCACAACTTTTAAAATTAGGGTTTTGTCCTGATATCAATAAATAGATATCCTATAATACTCTTCTTAAGAAATTTTTTTAATAAAAAAATATAATTATTTTCTTTTCATCCTTTGAGTTTTTTTTTTCTATTTTTATTTTATTATATTTATGACTATTTTGTCATGTTTTGATTTTTTTATATGTGTACATATTTATTATTTATTTTATTTAAGAGGCCCAGTAGCAAAAATTATAGTGTTTAATATCAACGATAAGTAAAATATTATTCTCAAATTAATAAATTTACAAATTCTTTAAATTTAAAATTTAAATTTATCTATTCAAATGTTATTGACTCGATTAGACGTTGGATTTATTTAAATTAATAATTTTCATGAGTGAAGTGATAATCGTATAAATATGATTAAGTTGGTATTAATAATTTAATATAATTGACAATAATTTATACTATATTTGTGCTACATATATATATATATATATATATATATATATCTTGGTCCAGGTTATTTATCTTTGAAGATTGACTGGCTTATTTATTTATTGGGTAAATTTTATTCTTAATATTTTTAATTACATATTTAGAGTTAATGTATTCAAAATTATTTTTGCAAGCATGCTTTTTAGTGAATAACTTTTAAATTTAGAAGAAAATTTGTATCTCACTTGAAATTCATGTTGACATAATTTGCAGTATCATCTTAATTTATTTTTCTAATATAAATTGGATAAAGAAATTTTTTATTTTAATACGTCTCTTAGAAAATATAGATTTTTTTTCTAATAATATAAATTAAATTTAATAAATATGGCTCATTAAATAAATGATAACGATTGATACCAAATTAAGTTCAAATAAATTTAATGGGTTTGAATTTTTATAGAAATATCATAACAGAAAAGTATATCTCATTTGGAATTCAAATTGATATTTAAAATATCTTCTAAATTTATTGTTCTGGTGTAAATTGAATAAAAGAATATTTTTTATTTTAAGTTTTCTCAAAGGATAAATAAATATTTTTTAATAATATAAAATAAAATTGATAATACGATTTAAATTAATTTTATGCAAAAAGTTTGTCGCCGAGCAACACACGGAGAAAATGCTAGTCCTATTTTATAGGTAGCCCAAAGAGACTAATTAATTGAATTAATTAATTTTAAATTTGAACTCAATTAATAAAATTAATGAATGGTTGTAAATAAATATTAATTGATATTAATTAAATTTTAATTTAAGATTAATAAGTAATTAATTGGAGTTGGACCTAAACCCTAAAAGCCCATTAGATTGGAGGCTTCCTCCAACCTAGTTAATAAGTAAAGGTGGCCGAATTTGACCCCAGCCCGTTCCCCTCCCATTTGTCGCCGCCCCCTTCCCTCGTCCTCCTGCTGTTGTTGCCGCCGCCGTTGCCACCTCCTGCGTAGGGGTGCAAACGAGTCGAGCTTGGCTCAAAATTTGAGCTCGAGCTCGAGCTCGAGCTCCCTTACTTGAGCTCGAGCTTGAGCTCGAGCTCGACGAGTCCAATAAAGAGGAGCTCGAGCTCGAGCTCGAGCTCGAGCAGTAAACAGTGTTCCCTTACTTGAGCTCGAGCTTGAGCTCGAGCTCGACGAGTCCAATAAAGAACAGTGTTCCCTTACTTGAGCTCGAGCTTGAGCTCGAGCTCGACGAGTCCAATAAAGAGAGCTCGCTCGAGCTCGAGCAGTAAACAGTGTGCTCGAGCTCGAGCTCGAGCTCAATTGATACGAGTCGAGCTCGAGCAGCTCGCGAGCTCGACTCGAGCTCAATTAATTATTTTTTTTCTAAAATATTCAAATTTTAAAAAAATATAGACTATTGTACCATATGGAACATATTATTAAAAAAATTTAAATATGAAGCATGAAGAGAATATTCATAAGAAGACTAAAAATAAATACGATAAAATAAAATTGAAAGTCATAACATTTAGTCCAATCATTCAGCGAGTAACCTAGTAATAAAAAAAAGCTATAACTTTGCAATCACACATAAACGTGCAACATGGGTGCCCTCCACGTTTATCAAATTCCAACTCAAATAGGCAAAATCCTGAAGTAACTGCAAAATATGGAAAAAAAATTAAAAATATCATCTGTCAGAATAAATCTTTTTGTATCAAAGTTAAAAATATAGATAAAAAGAGTTAAGGATGTAATAACTGATTATTTAAAAAAAGAACTCAAATCAAAGTAACATAATATGCATTTTTCTTACCAAAAACATCATATTCAGAAGCATCATTAACACTTGGGAGGGTTACATATATTGCTTTCTTGTCATTCTACAATTCAATGCACAAAATTTTAGTACAAAAACAATAATAGTAATGATATAATATAACTAAAAATAGTAATCACAATCAAATAATACCTTTGTCTTTTTCTTTACTCTAAAGCGTTTTCTCAACCAATCTCCTCCACACATTAATACTTGAACTATTTCTGAAGTCAATGAAGCACGGTACTTGTCAATGACTCAACTTCCCACGCTAAAAGTAGCCTCAGAAGCAACAGCAGTAATTGGGATAGCAAGAATATCTCGTGCCATAAATGATAAGATCTTATACTTGACTGAGTTAACTCTCCACCATTCTAAGACATCAAATTCCTTTTCAATTTTGTTATCTTTCGTGAACGAGTAACAACTTTCTTCAAGATACATATCAAGTTCTGATTTCTGAGGCTGAACGGATTGAACTGACTCCAAAAAGGCAGCATATTGAGACCAACCTCTTGATATTCCAACATTACTAGAACTTTGACCTTGAGAACTGCCTCCTTGCATTTGCCCACGCGACTCACCTTCATCATTATACATCAGTGCGTATTCAGAATAAAGTTCATGCCAGGACTTGCGAACAAAGCTAATTTCCCTTTCTACTTTCTCGGAAGAATAAAGCTTAGGGAAACAAAACTCAAGCGCTTTCATCTTGCACCTCGGATCAAGAACGGCTGCTATTGACATCAACAAATTAGTCTCACCCCAATATTTGTCAAATTTAATTTTCATCCTTTCAACCATATCTCGAATAAAACCATCATATCTAATGACTTCTCATCTAATAACACTTTCACTAAGCTGACTGCATTCAGAAACAAATTTGAAGTTGGGTAGTCACTCCCAGAAATGATATGTGTCGCATCCCAAAAAACTTCCAATACCGAACATACCTTTTCAACATTTTCCCAATCTTCATGACACGTGCAATCATCATAATGTGGATCTTTAGCAGCAAATCTTGGAAAAACATCCTTGAACTTGATTGCAGTAGACAACATCTCATATGTAGAGTTCCACCTCATTCGGCAATCACCAACTAACTTTCTTTCTGGCAAGTTTAGTTGTTTCACAATTTCAGAAAATAACAAAAGTCTTGCATCTGATCGCCGAACATACTCTACGCTGTCACGTATCACTTCAACAATATCTTTAATTTTACAAATATCATCTGAGCAATGAGGTTCAAAATATGAGCACAACATCTAACATGAAATAATTTTCCCTCGCAAAGAAGCTTCTTCTTTCTTTGTGGATAAGTCTTCAGATGAAAAATTGCAGAATCATTGGCAGAAGCATTGTCAACAGATACTGTGTGAATTTTGCTTTGAATATCCCAATCATCCAAGCAACGCCAAATAGCATCAGCAATCTCAAGACCTCGACGAGGAGGTGGAATGTGGACAAAGTTGAGTACACATTTTTGTAGTTGCCAATTTTGATCAAAACGTACTAAATTTTCTAATAAGTTTGTTTTTAGATAATATAAACTACAATAACATATTTTAATATCATCTAAAACTAAAATATGAGATATTAACTAATAATTCTAATTGATAATCAATTTTAAATATTTATTTACAAAAAAGTATCAAAACTTACTAAATTATTGCTTAAACTTATTTTTAAATAATATAAATAAAAATACCATATTTTATTATCATATAAAATCTAAATAAAAGATATATTGACTAATAATTCTAATATATGATGAATTTTGAATATAAACTTGATAGAATATTAAATATGCACTTTAATAATATATATATAATAATAAATAAATAAAAAAGGGGGGTGAGCTCGTGAGCTCACCCTATAAGGCTCGAGCTCGAGCTCACTAAGAACTCGAGCTCGAGCCGAGCTTGAATACGAGTCGGCTCACCTTGCACCCCTACTCCTGCGCCCAAATCCGCCCTACCTTGGGCCACCGTTTTATACACTTGATAAGCTTAAGATAGACATCTTTTGTCATAGTGTATATATATATATATATATATATATATATATATATTATATATATATATTGTGATATTATTTATATATTACTAGTTGTTGTGGCACGCCATTTTGCGTGCATATAATAAATATTTTTTTATACTTTAAAATATATTATAAATAAGAGTAAAATAAATAAATTAATACATAATATTAAAAAGGAAAAAAATTAATTTATTAGTTAATGAATAATTTAGAAAATGAAAGTTAGTTATTTTATGGGTAAATTACATCTACCTCCCCTGAGGTTTGGCATAATTACAAATACCCCCTCGTTGTTTGAAAAATTACAAATACCCCCTAACGTTTGATAAAATTATGTTATCCTTGGATGGAGGCATAGAAATGTCAACTTTGCCCTTACAGTATTTTTTTATTTTTTTTAAAAAAAATAAAATCTTATAAAAATATTGAATGGGGTGGATGAAAAAAATTTAAAATTATAAAGAAAATTATCGCCTTAGTCGATAAAAAAATATTTTTTTTAAAAAATAAATAAAATTATAAATTTTAATTCATAAGGGTATTTTGGCCAGTTCACTATAAAAAATGCATAGAATGGGGTAATTGTTAGACGGTCGTTAAAATTAGGGGGGTATTTGTAATTTTTCAAACAACGAGGGGGTATTTGTAATTATGCCAAACCTCAGGGGAGGTAGATGTAATTTACCCTTATTTTATTAGTAAAGAGCATTTTTTGCTTTAAAAAAAATTGGTGTGATGGTGTCACTGACCACTGTTTGTGAGTATGGAGCCTCTTTCTTTTTATATTAGTATGATTAGTAATCGAGACACACTTGATGTGTTTATATAATTTATATTTATTAATTAAATAAAAATAGAAGAAAGATAAATTAAATAAGTGCATAAAGCTAATAAAAAGTCTAATTCTAAATGCCTTAGAGGATTAATTGTAACAATGCTGGGGAAAAATCATGATATCACGAAGAGGCGTTGAACAAGAGAATTACGCTTCTATAAGTGACTCATGATTTTATTGTCGGCAAGCAAATAAGGCGCTTCTCTTGTTTGACGTTTTCTTTCTGTATAAATGCACTCCATGAATAGAAGGCTGGGGGATATCTTTTTACTGAGTAATCCAATACCGCTTCTACAATCTTCTCTCTAACTGCGTACTTGGAAGAGATGAGCACCAGAGCTGATTCCACACTTTAGCTCTCTGTCTCTTTGTTTTTCTTCGTTCATCAATTTATCTGGTACCAGCAATTGATTAATTAAAAAGATGTTATTTATGAAAAAATAAATACAAGTAAGGGTGATATGTGGGGTATCTATTTTTCAAGTTCGAAGACAAATTCGACTATAACTATGCTAAATGTTGGATCCAAATTACTTAATACTAGCAAACTTAAGCTCTCTTGATTCACTCGACATTAGCTGGTTGAAAGACCACAAACTCAATCAACCTAATCTATGGTGCTTTGTTGATGGGACAACACTCAATTCAGTCCCAACACCAACAAACTTGACTCAAACACATCATCTGACACGTCAGCATTATTATTTGTATTAAGTGATACCTCATCTAAAGTATGTCACTAGAGATGCACATGTTATTGTAGAGTTGATCACATAAAGATTACAAGTAACAAGTCCCATGATTTTAGGCTATTCTATTGCTTATTTTACATAATCCATTCATGTTGTTATGGGGTCCAAATGACATGACAAACAAACAAATAAGAATTATCCCCATAAAATAAACATCCCATCTCAACCTCCCATAACCGCCCCTAAATCTCTTATATAGTGTAGTTAAGTCAACAAGATAATAAGCGCATTCAACTCAACACGAATTTTTTACTCTATTTCCACTCTCTCCACACGAGTTTCAAAACTCTTCTCCATATTTTGAGCACTCTACACTCGAATCACACATATTTAGCATGCTAGATCTTATGTTTTGACTTGAACTGTGTATTTCTTTGATTCAAAACTCATTAATGAATGGGGTTTATTGCACTTTTGGTCCCGTTAGATAGGGCCATTCTCACTTTTAGTCCCCCGCTTTATTTGGTCGACACATATGGTTCAGAAGTTTTCATCACTTTGACAGTATTAGTCCCAAACTCAAAATATTTTGTTTTCCTTCCTTAATGCTTGGAATTTGGCCCATCATGCTTCCGAAATAAATTAAGATTCCATAAATTCGTACCTTTTTCTGACCGCCTTTGTTTCCGGGTATTCCAAACTCTCGATTTTACGGACTTCCTCCAACCACACTACCGCAGCAGATGGTTCGCAGATACTTGGCTCATTCAGCAACAAACAGCACAACCCTATTTTGTTTTCTACCTTAGGGTGTAGAAGATACTCCAATACAGCGACTTAATAGAATTTTGGATAGCAATTTGGAAAGAAGCCTTTCTTTTATTTAAGAAATATAGGAAATATTACATAGATATTATTTCCTCCGTTGGAGGAGACAACTACTTAGCCTCTCATTTGGTAGGGCTAGACTTTTTAGGGAAACCCCTATAAACTGAATAAGATAAAAGCTACAAAGATTAGAAGACTCAGATTATTATGCTTTGAAGAGTAGGAGGAAATTTCTGATGATCCCCTTCTGCTTCGCTGCTTCCTTATTTATAACCATCCGCGGACACCAAATGCGGATTCCAAACTCATTTTTTATGACGTCATTGCGTTCGTCATCGTTCTTTTCAGCTGGTATTCATGATGGCTTGTCGGTCATTTAATTGCTAGCTGGCTTCTTTTGATTTTTCTCTGACTGTTGGCTTTTGTCATTTTCTGCCGACAGTCTTCTTTATGAATTTTTACATTTTTCGAGTCTTACTTCTCCTTGTAAAAATTCTTCCGTTTTACCCTTGTCCGGTTTTGGTTCGGGTTTCTTTTGGGTGACCCGTATCTTAGTTCCGAACAGTGGCTTTTCTTGTTTTTCGCAGCAAGGGCACAAATGGTTATGCCATTGCCCAACATGCAGCATGTTGCATGTCTTCATCCTTGTGACCTCAGTTGCAGGCAGCTTGTTCTCCCATATGAGCATCTCTTTTCTCGAACATGCTTTCTGCAAATTCAGTGCTTTTCCCTGTCATGGAGTTTAATAGGAATGATCCATTCACTTTGTTGGAGAAGATTTTGAATGGATACTTGACTTTGTCCATCTCAGTGAGACAGACCTATAAACCCCAAGCTCTTCTAGTGGAAATATCGTATTGGCTAATAGCTGACACCAGTGGAGCTTCTTCTGAGACAGCTTTAATTCTATTAAAAGCTACCATGTTTGGTCTCTGCAGTTTGATGAAATGGAACGCTGGATGCGACCCCTTTCCTGCAGTTTCTGAAGCTGCTGATATAAATTTTAGCTCCAAGATATCTCCTCTTTTTAGGTGAGGATTGTTTTGCCATGAATCATATACTGCCCCACTAATCCATTTCGGTAATTTTGAAATTTCTGGAAAACTTGGTGACATAGTATGGACCGAAGCTAGAGCTCCAAACTCATACCACTCTCGGACCTCTTCGGGTTTAGACCCTTCCATCATCCAGACCCTATTATATTTTCCGGATGTCTCGATAAGGGTCTTGCTTGGGTTAACTCCTTTGTGGGAAATTAATTTTTCCCACATCCGTTGATATACCTGCCAAGCAAAAGAAGAAGAAGATAATTCATTAGTATTAGCCTTAGAAGTGTCTGTCATTGGCCTAAGGATAATCTCTTCCTCTTTTACCCCAGAGGCGCTGGGTTGACTCGAATCATCAGAGGTTTGTACTCTCTGTGATTCGTTTGTTGCCGTTGCACCAGAATCTGGTGATGGCCTTGTGCAAGCAGTACTTGAATCTGCCTCTACAGATCTAGAGTCTTGTACTCTAAGGGCATGTTCAGGGTCATGCTTTCGCAATTCGTTAGCCATCTCCGAGGATGATGCATTCTGAATTGGCTCTTGTAAATCATTCCATAGTGAGGTTGAGGCCACCATGGTCGTTCTTATTGCGATCTGGACAGTGTCAAGATCAGCTCTTTGGATTTGTCCGGCCACTTGTGCATTCACAGCTAACCGTCCAAACTTCTTGTTAAGCTCCTCGATGTTTTCTCTGAGGTGCCTAAGTCTTAACATGATGGAGTTCGCTTCAGATGCCTCCATCTCTTGTCAGGAAATCTACAAGAACATTTTCATGAGATTTTATAACAACAATATTATAGCAATAATATTGATATTCAGATTGTCATTTGATAATACGCGCTTTCTCAATCTTAGATTCTAATTTATTTTTTAAGAAAGCTTTAACATTGGTATTATCAACTTTCAAAGTGAATTCTTTAGCAAGTAAAAATAAAGGACATTTCTTAAAAGCCTTCCAAATCGCAAAGAACTCTTTCTCGTTGATATGCCACACTTGGGCTTGTTGTTTGGTGAACAACCCTCCAGTGTATCTATAAGGCTCTTCCCCTGTTGTAGTCTTTTTCATGAGCACAGCTGCCCATCTATAATCGTTGGCGTCTGTGTAGACCACCAATTCATCCTCGTAGAAGCTATCGCTATCAATGAGTCCCTGTTGCCTGAAAGACAAAAGAACTTTATCGAATTTCCTTTTATCCTGCATTTTCGGATGAGTTAATTTGGCGTCAAAATCACCACGCTTGCTGCGAAAATTTATAGGCATTATCCTGTTAAATGCCTTTTCTCTTCCAAAACCTGTATCTCACTACCACAGTTAGTAGTAAAGATTAACAGATTCCTTTGATTATCCTGCATATCTTGCAAATATTTGAATAAAATTATTACCTAGCAAGATATCAGCACTTGTATCATGAAAGTAAATGGGAGGTGTTTTTCCCCTAAACCAGGGTGTTCCAAATGCTCCTCCGATCATAATTTTGGCTTCTCGAATTCCCGTATTGAATATTAGGATTTTTGTGAAAAATCCCTTCCTGCAATAACAGTAAGGTTTCCCTTGCTTCTTTAGGGAAAACTCCAGGTTTTGTTGTGCAAATTCCGAATCCTGAGTCAATATAAGCTGCAAAATATTCTATCCTATATTGATCATATAACATACCCACAGATATGTTATATGAAAAGGGCTTGTCATTCAATTCTTATGGTAACTCCATCAAGACTGAATTTCATATCGTTCCCTTTTCTTCCCCATGGTTTATGATCTTCGAGGAAACTTAACCCCAAAGTCATACTTCCATTCTCTCATCCTGCAACTAGAATTTCATGGTCTGCTATTTCTAACATGCCTTCATATCTACCAACAACAGGCTGTTGCAAATGATATAAGTCATCACAAGGAAAAAAGTTTTCATTCTTAGAGATGTCAAATATAACTTGTATTTCTTTCCATCCTTCAGGGCATCTAAGTTTTACATTATCTACCCTAATTTCTTGAGGAGTCAAAGCTTTTAACAAGTCCTTCTCTTTTCCCTTGTAGCCCATGATCCTATCTTCCGAAAAAGGCATCCTGCTACTAAACTCAGTTCTAGAACTAATTGTTCGATCTAAAACTAGGTGATCTTTAATAACGATATCGACACCACCTATTCTAGGTATCCTAATTGGATCTGGTGCCATTACCTTAGCGAATTCCTTGAAAATTTCGGGAATCTCGATATACTCTTTCCTAATGAATAAATCAGAATTATGTGTGTTGGAAAGGGCATACGCAATCGTATAAGTTATAGAATATGGTTTATTACCTTCTTTCATTAGATCTTTTCTTTTAAAATCCTGATGAAGGGTTAAGACTCTACTGAAATCTTGGTCAGCTAGGTTGTATGCGATTCTAGGATGAATATCAAACATCAATTTTCCTGCATAAAGATTATCTATCATTGTTCCAAGAAACCATCTTTTAAGTTATTGATTCTCCTATCCATTATTGATAAATGTATTTCTGAATCAATTCCTTCCTTAAAAGTTGTTTTTATTACTACTTCAATAGTTCCTATATGAATCTATTTCATAGCAACTGATATTTATTCTCTAAGCCTATTTAATTCCTCAAGAATTTATTCTTTAGGGATAAGCTGTATCTCCATCACATTACCAGTAAATTCCATGGAATAACAAACTCACCTGAACTTATTTTGTAGATTATGTGATGTTTCCTCTGGTTTAGTCCTATCTGGTTGAGGACTTTACCGCTCCCTCCAATTCTAAATCCATCATATGGACTGAGGTTGGAGTCTTGACGCATGATTCTTTCCATAGTTTTGTTTGACACCGTCATCCTTGAAAAGAATCCTAACAGGCTTTCAGAGGTTTGAAGCCTATCTCCTTCATTGTAATTATTCTGACTCGGTTAAAGATCTATCCGAATCAGTTTCTATCTCCTCTTCATAGACGCTTTCGTCTGAAGGAAGATCCTCAAATTGGTATATTGGTACCAAATCTCCATAGTAGACTGTGTCTAGGATGTCGTTTGTGGCTTCAAATTTTCTTAATTCACCACGTTTCTGCGGGCAGTCTGGGGCTATATGACCTCTTGCTCCACATGTCCAGCAGTTGCAATCTTTGAAACTTTCATTGGCAGGTATGGGCCCGTCTGAAAGTTTTTCTCGTAGGGGTTCTTCCTGTGGATCTTGTATCTGTTCGTGTAGATCCTTGGGATGAAGCCTTTGTTGGTCCGCTCCTTTGTCTAGATTTGTATGTTCTGGCTTTTGTTTTGGACCACCATGATCTTCGCCTGAAAGGGTTCTTCTGGAATTCCTAGAGTATGATTCATTACTCTGTTTCTTCCTTTTCCTTGGCTCACTTGATTCTCCTATAATAGTATCGTTTAATCGTACCTCTCAATCTTTTCATGTTTTTCTGGATGGATGCTTAATAACACAAATCCTTTATCTTGTCTTTAAGGAAAGACATTCTTCTTGCTACTGAATCCATCTGTCCTTCAGGTACTTTGTATGATTGGATCAACATTTCCCTCCATGGACCGCAGATCTTTGCAAAGAACATTAGAGCTGCTACTCCACTCTGAAAGAAATACTTGCCAAACCAATAGATATATTCATCTATCGTGCAAATACTTCTTAATTCAAGGCTAAAGAGAGCTTGTGCATATTCTCTAGCCTTTTCTGCTCTACTTCCTTCGAAGTATCCATCTCCGATGAAGTGTATCTTGATAAGCCTCCCTAGCCGATCTGCTATTGCACTCTTTGAATCTCCGGCAAGGATACTGGCTTTAGTATCAACTGGGTATTATCCCATCCGATTTTCACAGAACCCTCCAAGCTCAACTCCACTAATTTATGAAGTTTTCTTTATCAAGTTCTAGGGTGGTTGCTGCTATCTTTATGGTGTTACCCATTCATCTATCAGCTTCTCTATGTTTCGGAAGTCGATAACATCCAGGTTTAGTACAGCACCATATGGATGCAAAGGCTGGAGGATTGTTCTTGCCCAAGGTGTATTTTCAGGTGCTTTTCTAGGATTTCTCGCTAGATTTTCTCGAAGTTTGGTTCCCACAAACGTTGGTGTTGCGTTGGTGTGAAAATCTGCACTTTCTCTCATTGGGTGATCTTGTGGAGACTCGATGGAACATGTGCTCCCCTCCAGTGGTGGTAGTGCAGGGGTAACTTCATTGGTTTGAACATTGACTAATTCCACAATCCCAAGTTGGGAAAAGGATTCAGCCAATTCCTGTAGATTTGATAGATCCGCTCTGGTTACCTCCATTATTTTATGGAGTTAAGGATTTCTTGGATCTGTTCATCCCGAGTCTTTGGCTTGGGAATCTCTTTCGCCTTCCCTTTTTGATGTAAAAGATGTGCTATTCCAAGGGCGTCCCTGAGACGCTCTTGTCTGGATATGGATGTTTCAGGGTTCTCCCGTTGGTTTCTTTTTAGATCTGCAATTTCTATCTTCAGATCTGTAAGATTCTTGTGTAGATCTGGAAGGATCTTAATAATCTCGTCCAGCTTGTGGTACAAAGAATCTACTTTCATAGGTATATTAGATAACCTATGTCCATAGTTTTGAACCGTCTTCTGAATTTCCCTCAGATCTTGAGAGATTTTCGAGGTATCGGCCTCGATTTCTTTCCAAGCAATTCCTCTAATCATAATTTTTAGATATGAATCGGTGCAAGAATTTACCATTTCCATTCCTTCTAGCTGGAATTGTACAATGTACTTCGGTGGAATGCAAACGTCTCACCGCTTTTCCTGGTAAATTTTGACGGACTTGAAAAGCCCTCGTCTCTTCTTCAACCTCTTCCTTTGTAAGAAGTTTCGAGTCAATCCTTTTGGGACTGTTGTCACATTTTTTTAGAATTTCCCAAAGGAAGTTCTTTCTTTGTCTTTCCAGAATCTGGAAGTATTCCCTGTTGTAATTGTAACTCGAACTTTTGTTCGGTTCCATTTTCTTGAAAAGTCTCCTCCGTTAGTGAAAAAATATCTGGATATAATATTAACCTACATATTTTTTCAATAAACCTAGGCTCTGATACCATTCTGGCCGAGCACTGTACAAGATTTGCAAAAGGAGATGAGTGGGACTAAATGTGCAAATTTTTCGAAAATTAGAGGACCAAATCTGTTGACCCCGAAAAGCAAAGGACCAAAAGTGCGACACCCCTTATCCTATGGGACTAAAAGTGTAATTACCCCTAATGAATGTTAGTCTTCTAATTTATACTATTATATTAAAAAAAAAGTGAATAGTAATTTACCCCTATGATATTGCAAATGGGCAAATTACCCCTATATAAAAAAATTAACAAATTATCTCCGTATACTTTTTAAAATGAAGCAATTTATCTCCCTATTTAGTGAGGTAAATTGCTTCATTTGTTGTATTATAGAAAACACATAGAGATAAATTGCTTCTTCTTCTTTTTTTTATTTTTTATAAGGGAGATAATTTGCTAGTTTGCAATATCACAGAGAGTTAACTTGCATTTTTCCATAAAAAAAAAAAAAAAAAGAGAGGCTAATTTGTGGCTAAAATGAAAGTTATTAAGGTGTTTTTTCAAAATTTGCTCTTTGCCTTTGCTTAGTTCATTTTCTTTCCACAAAATAAAATTAATAAATTATAAAGGATAAAAATGTAAAATTTTGCATATTATTGATAGTTCAGGTATCAAATTTTCAACCATTTTTACGAAATCGAATGGCAATTTAGTTTAATCCATATATTGTCTACCAGAGTGAAGAGGTAGTCATTCTATAGGCTTCAGCCTTTGTAGTTAGCATACAGTACATATATGAAAAGGCTCCGGGGCATAAAATTTTCTGTCGGAGAGGGTGGCACTGGCGCAACGTCGCGATGCGCGCGCCCAAATTTCAGAATTCAAAAGAGCAAGGCGGGTCGAAGGCAGGCTCGCCACCCTACGCTTTCTGAAATTAGTCTCCCGCTCCTCCACCTCTTCCCCACCACCATTTCTCTCTTCACAAACAAGAAGATAATGCTAATGATCTTCACTTTTCCAGTTTGCTCATCACTATTATAACTAACAACACTGTAAACTCTCCTAACATTCTCCAAATACCAGTCACAAGGTCAGTTAAACGCACTGTTCTTTTCATTTACTTGTCTCACATATGTAGTTGTCAAACTATTTATTTTATAATGTGGATCTTATGATGAGTAGCCCTTTTCAAATAGCAAATGTGATTGTTACAAGAAAAACAATGCTAATTGCTTTCATTATTCTGCAGGTGTTTCCCCTCCCAGAAGGAAAATTGTCAGGTAATAACTTAGAATGTCTATCTATTTAAGTTTGTAGATAAGGATGCTGATAGTGAACTGACTTTCGCCAAATCTCTGATACGGGTTTCTTGGAATAAGTGTTAAATAGTTGAGGTGGGCTGTGAATTTTGACAATGGATGAAGGAAATGCTGCAGAGGGGCTTAGAAAATCCAGGCCAGTTCTTGGTGATCTTACCAATCAGCTGGGGGCAAGAAGATATTCTGAGAGAGGAAAAAATGGGATCAAGAATTTTAATTTCAATGGTGAGCATACCGCAAAGCGCATCCGGGGTGGAAACCAAGTTTCACTTCGCTCATGCACTGAGATTAATTCTTTGAAGGGTAATGTTGTATTGCATATCTCAAAAATACCCAGTGAAAATAGGGACCTAAGTGTGCCAGATTTGAGCAGTGGTTTTGAAATGGATTCTGCTGAGGGTCACTGTCTAAAGGGTTCAAAGGTTCATGGAGGAAATGAGGACATCAAGATTTTGGATCTTGGTGGAGGGACTGGTTGTCAAGTTACTAATGAAATGGATTTCCATAATGCGTTGGTAGATAGTTGTGAGACTGGTGGTATTGAGAGTGATGCTTTGCCAAGTAGGGACAAAATAGCCAATGAAAATCATAATGGTCTTGAGTTGATGGATCTTGAAAGGGGAAGAGCTGCGCATTTTGTTGCCAGTGAAGCTGATGGTCATTGCAGCAAGTCTGATTTGTTGGACAAGAATGGGCTTCCTGGAATTGCTGAAGTAGTCCCTGAGAATAAATTTGCTAGTCTAGCTCATGCTATCAGAGGAAATGCTGTTGACCTTACGATAAATAGTGGTGGTGAACTTAAACTGGACTGTTCGATATATAAACGAAAAAATGATTCCATTTTGATGGATCTTGACAAGGGAAATGCTCTTAATTTGGTCAGCGTTGAAGCTAATGATGAGGGGTGACAGTTTTTCTGCTGATACTTCAAGGACAGTGAGCGAAACTGGTGTTGATTGCCTCCATGAGGGCAAGGATTTTGATGTTGATGAATCCAAAGCCAGTCTGGAATACACTCAAAGTGACATTAATGAGTATCAAAATGATGGGAATGATCATAATGCTAATAATTTGGTCTGGAGTCACTGTGGCTCTATTGACTGCACTGCTCTACCTGAGTTGCAGGAGACTAGAGTATTTGGAGTAGAGGGATCCATGGAACTGAAGAAGGGAAATGAATGTGCTTATGTGAGTGTTGGGACAAGCTCATTGAGAGCTTGTTCTTGTTCTTTTTGCACAAAAGGTATTGTGGCATTCAATTTGCTTTCTGCTTGCTGCTTTAGTTTTAAGCTGTACTTGTAAGGAAACATCTTTTCTACATAGTATTTCTGCTTAATATATGATCTTCCTGTTGCGGTGAAATGATATAGTAAGACCATGCATTTTTGTTGACATTCAGCTGCATACATATGGTTGGACCTCAACTACCAGGACATCAAGGCTCGAGTATCAGGTTACACTTTTAAGAGTTTGCAACATATGGTGGAACGTAGCTTCTCCTTTCTTGCTTTTTTTTTTTTTTTTCACATAACTATAATTTCAAACTTCTTTGTCAATGAAAAGGGCTCAGAGAAGCAAGAATGTTTGCAGAAACAATTGGTTAGTTGTTTGATCATTTTTATCTACTTATTTGTAACCTGTCTATTGTTTTAAATTCTTCAGCAACGGAAAAGAGCCGGAAAGAAGCAAGCATGCTGGCCCAAAAAAGTATCCGGAGTAAGGTGATTGAGAAGAATGGTGCTGAAAGCTTCACGAGAGTTTCTAAGTTAGAATCTAACCTAATGTACCAGTGGAGGTCCCTCTTTCAACACATGTCAGGGATATGGGAAGAAGAAGAGTAATCGGCTCGTAAGTTGACTTATTTCTTTTACGTTATCTGATTTACGGTTAAGAGCTGTCTCCTTATGAATAGATTTGATTTGGACATCTCGAGGCATGCTGCATTTTGGAGAACTGTCCGCATGTTTAAGTTCAATGCGATAAATAATAAAACTTTTCCTCTCCGTTGTCATTGCATTTGTTATAAGGTGCATTATTTCGGCTCTAACTCATGTTAACATGACATTATATGGCCATGAGAAATTGTTTAGCAATCTTATTTCCTATTCAAAATCGGCTTGATTGAAAGACTCTTTTTTCACACGCTCAAATCTGCACGGAACCTTGATTGAAGTGAGTGTGTGAAGGAGCTTTCTATTTCCTACTTTCGAAGTCATGTACTTGTGTCCTTCCTTCCTTTACTATGTTAGATACTACACTTGAACATTTTTGTGAAAGAACATAATGTAATACACTTCCTTAACAACATAGCATAAAACTTAGTTTACAATTTGGTTCATATATATATGTTCAGTTTATCGAGAATACAATTTGTGGGACGGGGTTCACAGAGTATTATTACGATAAAACCAGATTAGAAATAGCCTCTCCCTCGAGTTTTCATGCAAAATGATTAGATGAGGTCCAAATGGAAATACGATGACTAGCTCCAGAACTTCACTTTACACAGCCCGTTGCTGATAGTTGTGCTGTAACGAATTTAAATTCTTGATGTTACGCCACACATGTTTACTTGGTAGTCGATCGAGTGAATGATCTACAAACCAATCAAAAGGCTTTGAATCTTCATATCGCCTGTTGTGCTGCTTTTCCAACAAATTCAGTCTTTAATCTAACAGCAGTTTTCTTTTCCTCAATATCGTAAATCCCGGCTTTATATTATTAAGTTCTTATGTAGTATATACCATCACGTGTCCGTGTTCATGCATGCAGCAACAATCTCCCAATGATCAGTCGTACAAAGTTATTGCATATTGATACTCAGGAGAAATATCCTTCTTGCAGGAAGCCAGACTACTACCACTGGCCGACTTGAGAGAAAAATGCAAGACAGACTTGAAGTTAATCAATGCTACACCATCCGAAAAGCATTAAACCAGTTACCGGAGGCTCTCAAACTTCTTGTAAGATCAATGATTCTACACTCGAGTCAGTGCTCCTGTCGGAATTTCTCTAGAAGTGGTAGTTTAGAACATCATATGATGTAATGTTTGTCGTTTGTGTTATTATTTGTGCCAAATCTATGCTCATTTCGATATTCTCATCTTTCTCTTCATCTCACACGACACGATGTGATTGTCCCGCTGACTATTTTCACACTCGACCCGTATAAGAAAATCCTTCTGACTTTAATTCTCAGCATTATGCTGGTGACTTGAGTATTTTACATACATAGGGATGAGAATGAAAGCTGACAGATGAAGAACAGAATTATAGTTCATCTTATTAATGGAACTTTGCATCAGAAAGCACAGAATTGATCATGACACCATAAAATATGAGTAAAATGAAGTGGAGCATTGTTTTTCTGATTCATATAGGTTGACTTTCAACACATGATGGAGCCTCCACTAATTAGTACAAGCAGTTTCTGTTTGACTTTTAAGGGATGATGCTGGTATTAACTGTCATGATCTGAAGTCAACTGCCCCTATATGTCTCCTCAATTATTTGGGTTTTGTACTGTTGCTCATAGATAGCTTTGATTAGGGTTATTAGTGAAATTCATCTAAGATTGTTTGGCATAATGTTAAGGATCAGAATGCTGAGTCACAATGTTTTCACACCGAACCTGAAATTGAATCGATTAAGCTATTGAGTCATTGATTCAATTGAATTAAAAAAATTGATCGACCCAAATTCTATTATATATGTACATAATATTGATATATTATCTATTAATTGATAAAAAAATGAGAAAAATAAAAATAAACTTAAAATAAATATACAGTTAAATTCAACATAATTAGAGCATAATTTTATATAAATATTGACTGAATAACCAAAATTAAATAAAAGCAGTTGTGTAAAAAAAGCAGCAACAACAGCCCCTCATCTTGATAGAGGGGGTGGCCAGTAGCGCTATTGTTGGTGACCCCAACATTAATCTATACTAATTTTGAAGTAGGGCTAGCCTTACTTGCCTATCCGTGGATCATGAAGCGCAACCACTGTTACTAGACGAGATGGCTATGATTGGTATTTGTGGGATTATGATAGTAAGAAGTGGGGACTCGCAGAATACTATTCATTCCTCAGTAATTTTAATGTTAGATTGGGGAGCAATGAGTACGTCGGGCAAAGAAGGTGGCTCCATACGGGAAAACAACACCGAGCTTAATCTCTTCAGAAATACTGAAAAAAAAAAAAAAAACGAAGCAAAGATCAAGCGGCAATAGGGCAATCATTGGGGTGTTTAGTTCATTTTTAGGCGTAAGAACATGTGGGATTACTTATACGCGCGTGTAACACCATGGGAAGTATTGATCTACACCAGTTCTTTTGGCACTGATTGTATAGCTATGAATCAGTCCGTACATATGACCAGTTTCTGATCAAATCGGCTAACTTAAGTTAGTTTTGTGATATTATTTATTTATTTATTGTGAAATGAGATGTAAATTTTTATTTATAATATATTTTAAAATATAAAAAATTATTTTATATATAAATAAACAAAAGTAATAAATAATGGCAAGATAATGTATTTGGAGAATGATGCAGCAACCGAATTGCCTCACTTTGTGGAAAAGTTAAGTAGGTGGAAATGAAATGGTATGGGCTTTAAATATATAATACATATATATATATTGAAGTTGACATTTGCAAAGTTAACCGAAACGCGTTGTCTTATACGCTAATTTTGCAATGAAATTTAGGTAGCTTGTTAGATCAACTAATTATATTCAATCCCCATTAATGTCCTCAACTTTTTTTATTTTTTTAGGGGATTAATGTCCTCAACTACAAACCATATATTATTGAAAATAACAATTAATAATTTAGGTGACTTATTTTCACGATGAAATCAGTGATATTTTTAAATTTTAAGGTTTGCGATATTATTATATATATATATATATATATATATATATATATATATATTAATTTTAATATATACATTAAGGTTGTGATCATTTTGAAAAACAGGGTTTTAGGATGGACAGCAAAAAAAATATACATGTTTGAAAAAGTCATAATATAAATAAAATTAAATAAATACGCAACATATAGAGGTGTATAATTTTAAAAAAAAAAAATCACTAAAACAAATGTGTTTTCATAAAATTCTTGAACGTATGTATATGATGCAAAAATATTATGATTTATTCGGTATTATTACAGGATCGACAGTGCAACTTGCCAAAAACAAGATCAAACTGAATTTGTATTAAGTGGGTTGCAATTCAGCACACTGCGCAAGATCTCAATACCAACTTTCATCATGATCCTCTCCAAATGAAAAATGAGGTATTTATACTAATACGAATTTATGTTATTTAAGGTACGTAAGAATAAAATAATGTATTATTCCTCATCATTTCCTATTACATGGCTAAGATTTATTTTTATTTTTTATTGAAAATATCATTCGTGCCTTATTTGTCTTAATTTCTTTCCTCCATCGCATACATAACGGGCGAACAAAATCGAGTATATTTCAACTGTCCTACTACAAGTATTTTAAAAATTATTTAATATAGGGTCCCAAAAAGGGGGGAGGGAATTAAGAGATAAAATGAAAGGTTTAGAGAAAGGGTTTTTGCAGTAAACACATATAATAGTAATAGTGGCATGTGGATTATCCAATTCGAATATTTATTTGCATTTGGTCTTATGTTAATGCTCTTTACTTTTAGGGATAATTACATTTACACCCCCTCACCTATTGTCATTTTACACAAACCACCCCTGCCTTTTCAAAAATTACAGAAATCACCCCCGACAGCCTTTAAAACCCCAAAATGCCCCTGTTGATTTGGTCAAACTTTAATTTAATTTTCAATGACAGAAACGCCCTTAGGGGTGTTTTGTACTTATCAAAAGGTAGAGGGGTGTCAAAGTAATATTTATGGGATGAATAATATGACCCCATATATATTTTTTATTATTTATATAAATTTAATTTATTTTTAAATTATTTTTTATTTTTTTATTGAATCTATATATAAATTTATACCTCTTAATAATTAAAATATTAAATTATTTAATTAATATATTAATAAAAACTAGTTACTAGCTTATAAATTCAAATTAAAAATTATCATATTTGTATAAATTATTTTAAATTCTTAATATTAAAATGTTTATTTTTTATTTTTATTTATAGCTAAATTTTATTAAATTAATAAATTATACATACATGTATATACATTTATTAATATAAATATACAAATATGTATATAATTGAACATATTCATATGTATATATTTACATTTATAATAATTTAAAATATTTTTAATAAATAAATTGTTTATTTTACTAATTCTACTATAATTTATTAATTTTAATAAAATTTTAATTATAAATAAAAATAGAGAATAAATTTTTTAATTTTTAAGAATTCAAATTAATTTATACAAGTTTTATATTTTATTATTTGAATTCATAAGCTAGTAACTAATTTTTATTAATATATTAATTAAATAATTTAATATTTTAATTATTAAGAGGTGTAAATTTATATATATTCAATAAAAAAGTTAATAAAATAATTTTAAATTTTAATTAAAAATTAGTATAAATAATAATAAAAAAAATATATGGTCATATTATTCATTTTTCTGAATATTACTTTGACACCCCCTCTACCTTTTGATAATTACAAAAAACCCCTAAGGGTATTTCTATCATTGAAAAATTAAATTAAAGTTTGACCAAGTCAACAGGAGCATTTTGGGGTTTTAAAGGCTGTTAGGGGTGGTTTCTGTAATTTTTAAAAAGGCAGGGATGGTTTGTGTAAAATGACAATAGGTGAGGGGGTGTAAATGTAATTATCCCTTACTTTTAAGGGGGTACTAGTCATTGTGGCACATCGTTCTTGTGTGCACATAATAAATAATTTTGCACACTTTAAAATATATTATATAAGAGTAAAATATATAAATCAATATATTATATTTAAAAAAAGAAAGAAAGAAAGAAATGAAAAGAAATTAATTTATCAGTTAAAATAAAATTTAATAACTTGAATAAGTTAATTATATTATTAGTTCAATGGCATTTTCTTTTTTATATAGTTTAGAGATATAGAAGATATAGATACAGATGGATAAAGTAGATAACAAAAAAGCTAATTTTAGCATTTAAAAAAATAGTACGGTTGTGTCACATAACTTCTATTTGTAAATGTATAAGGGGTTTCTTTTTATTAGTATAGATTATCTATTATGATATTTTAAAATATATTATGAATAATATATATATATATATATAAATCAACACGTTACATTTAAAAAAAAAAAGAAACACCAAAAGAAAAAACAAAAAAAAAATCAACTCAGAGTATTAACAAAAACGCATGATGGGTTAGTGCAACGCCGACTAAATAGTGGAAAGGGGCGGTGCAATGCAATTCAAATATAATAACATAAATATGAAATATATTTTAAAAATAAAATTAAATATATAATTACAAATAGAGTAAGTAATAATTATGATAATATAATAGCAGTTAATAAGATGGTGTGGACCTTTTAAAATAAATAAATAATTATATTGATGTATATATTTATGGATATAATTAGTAGTTGAAAATTTGGTGGCACGGTGCCATAAACTGCCAGTTGTGAATGAAAAGTGATTTTTTTTAATACTAACCATTGTGATACATCGTTTTTAAGTATATATAAAATAATTTTTTACTCTTTAAAATATATTATAAATAAAAATAAAATATATAAATCAATACATTATATTAATAAAAAAGAAAAAAATAATTTATCAATTCACACAAAAATTGAAACGTTGAATAAGTTAATTATTTTATCATGAAGGGTAATTTTTTACTTCATAAAAAATTAGTGTTGTGGTATCATTAACCACTGTTTGGGAGTATAGATGAATTTTTCTTTTTATATTAGTATAAATAAAATAAATGTCTTTTTTTTCTCTTCTTTTTTTTTTTTTTTTTTTCTGTTTTACCTCTTTGGGGTCAAATATGATATTATTCCCAAATTTTATATCAAGTATCTTTTCTTTTTTAATGACTAAATTATATTTTTAGTCCTATAACTTTAGGTCATTAGCACTTTTGATTTGTAACTTATTCTATTTACACATTTAGTCTCTCTTTTTTTTTTTTTTTAATTTAATCCTAAACATCTCACATTTTGTTCTATTTTGGCAAATTTAGTCATGTATTGATAATTTTGATCCTAACGACCAATAGCTATAGAACAGAAAATGAGATCTAATATGAGAAGGATCAAAATTGTCAAAACGGGACTAAATTTGCCAAAAGAATGATTAAATGTGAAATGTTTAGGATAAATTTGTAAAAATAAGAACTGAATAAAATAAGTTATAGGACCAAAAGTACTAATGATCTAAAATTACAAAACCAAAAATATAATTTTGTCTTTTTATTTTAAAGTTTGTATTTAGATGGTGCTTGGGTGAGCTTATAATGCCATGTTTGGTTTTGTATTCATCGTCAAATTTCATGAAAAATGCTTATTTTCAATTTTGTATTGGTTTTCGTATGAAAATGAGAATGTGTTTGGATTAATTGATAATACTGTGTTTGGTTTTGTTAGTTAGATACTGAAAACAAGTATTTATGAAAATAAATTGAAAAAGAGATTAATTTATTGTATTTGTTTTTTAGTTGCTTAAATAACGTTGAAATGAACTGTTTTTAATTTGTAGCTATTTAAATTATGTTGGTTTAACGCAAAAATTATAAGCAGCTGCTTATTACTATTATAATTTTTAAGTTATTTTTCAACGCTTAAACTTCAAATTTTTTTGTTCACTTTTCTATTCAGACTCTCCAAATTTCCCAATAGTTTAATGTACGACTTTTTCACAATTTATCGCAAATAAGATTGAAAATTATATGGAAGTATTTGTTACTCGATTAAAATCGAGTGATAAAAGTCCGTTTTTACCGCTTTGTTAAATTTAACAAACTAAATTTGGATCAATTTTTTTTGTTCTGTAAACTTTTAAAGTCAGCTGGAACACGATTTGATTTGTGCATAAATAATAAAATATTTTTAAAAGTCTAAAAATTATTCGAACTTGACTCGTGTCTGATCCAATTAAAGCTCTTTTGAACTCGATTAGATCAATAATCAAACTAAATTCGAACGTAAACTTAATTTTGAAGTTCGACAATAATACAAATAAGTTTAATTAATAATATACTCGATGCAATTCGAATTATTTACAGCCTTGATCGCAAATACCACCTTAATAAAGTAAAATTAGTTTTATTTATTTAATTTAATTTGTGTGTGTGCATGAAAAATATCAAAAGGCACGTGCGTTGCGGGGCATATTAAGGGCGAGTCACGTGCAAACTTCACATGGGTAAGAGCATCAACACGTACGTACCATTCAAACAATTGTTTTTTTTTGACAATAATTCATAAATCATAAATCTCCAATTTCAAGAAAATCTTCACATGGCCCCTTTCTGCCACTATCAATTTCATAATGCACTTATCACCTATTAATTACAAGTTCATACTACAAGGAAATTAATTTAATGTAACTTTTACATCCCAAAAAAAGAATAGTTACTCGTCCGTACTATGAGGTTTAGTATAATTATACGTAAATTCCTTATAATTTAAAAAATTGCATCTAGCACTTATGAGGTTTGCTTCCGTCTAACAAACAAGTCCATCCGTTAGTTAAAATTCACAAATTTTGCTGATATTAACAAAAAAATTGAAAGAAAAAAATATATTTACTTTCGAATGACTTATTATTATCTTATTGTAGGTCAAACAAATATTTTTATAACCAAATTACCTTCATAAATATTTACGCGTTAATGCATGTTACGGGGTATATCTTCACCGTTATAAGGGTAGCTTAGTCAGAAAAAAAATATTTGACCTGCAATAAGTGAGTAATAAGTCAATCGATAGTAAATATAAATTTTCATTCAATTTTTTTTGTTAATTCAAGCAAATTTGGTAGATTTTGATTAACGGAGAAACTTATTTGTTAGACATAAACAAACCTTAAGATTGCTAGATGTAAATTTTTAAATCATAAAAAATCTATATATAATTACACCAAATATTTTGGGAGACAAGTGTAATTGTTCCAATTTCAAGAAAATCTTCACATGGCCCCCTTCTATCACTATCAATTTCATAATGCACTCATCACCTCTTAATTACAAGTTCATACTACAAGAAAATTAACTTAATTTAACTTTTATATCCCCAAAAACATTAACATAATTTATTCATGTGTTCTGATGCGGCTTTTGATTTAATTAATGCTTCATTATACGTGCTATTGTCGACTCTGATTTTGTATAAGTTTTATTAATATTTTATTATACAGTGTATTTACTGCAAGAAATATAATATTGGTGACAAACTATCAAGTGATAATTTTATAGTTTTCATTAATAATATATATTAGGTGATAATAATTTTTTATCTTGTCATTATATAATTATTAGTGATAAAAAAAATATGTACAAAGGAGTTACTAAATACAATTAGCAGCACATTTATAGTGACAACATAAATAGTGACAACTATTATCTGTTGTCACTAGATCGTCACTATACATGTGTCACTAATTGCATTCAGTGACAACTTTGTTAGCATTTTTTGGTCATTATTCATGTTAATAACAAATTTTACAAAATATTAATATTAATTATTAATATCATGAAATTTCTTATTCTGACAAATTAAACAGTCTCGTCACTAAATAGATATAATTAGTGACAGTATTAAAATTGTCACTTCAGTTTGTCACTAATCTATTTTTTCTTGTAGTGATTGTCCGATTTTATAACTTAATCAAACTCTTCATTTGCAACTGATAATGGACGCATGCTACATGATTAGCTCCCTATAAAAGGGCCAGCTACGAGCATATATTTGCTTTGTTTTAACAAACGGTTTGAGTAATTTATAAGTTTCAATGCCTTTATTTTCTTGTAAAACGCTCTTTTAAAATAAAATTGTGAGGCTCATACAAAATCAAAATAAACAATATGTATGTGAAATCACTTTTGGTCAATTGTGGTTTTGCAAGAGATTGTCAACACAAGGTATAATTACTTTTGAATTTATATACAACTCCATAATATGCGTTTCGTGCAAGTTAAAATTTGAAAATTTTGGACCAATCATAAATTTAGGAAATGAATTAATTCAAAATCATTTTTTACATATATATATATATATTTTTTTTAATGTCATTTTATTATATCAATTTTGTAAATCTATAAGTTATCATATATGACTGTTACAGATCAAATCTTCCATAGAAAAATCACGTACAGTTCATATGTGATATTCAAGGGCAGTATGATGTTTAATAAGATGTTGTGCACTGCATGTGATATTTTCTAGCAAAAAAAATTATTGAAAAGCGATCATTCATGCTAATTTATAAATTTTATAAAACAAAATAATAAATTAATATTAAAGAAAAATAAATATAAAATAAAAATAAATATAATTCAAAAACAAAATATAATATATCTTTCCAAAAGAATATTAGTCAAAACATTTTTGGGGCAGAAGTAGGATTTGATGATGAAAAATCCCACAGGAAAACAAAAAGAAAATCTTGCTCATGCAAATAGAATAGCGGCGGGGGGCCCCACTTGGCGTGGCTCCAAAGAGAACTCCGCGTCAAAAGTGGGGCCCACACTCAACCCCGCTTCGTTCTCACGCAACCTATGGGGCAACGCATGCGAGCGCCCCCCTCCCATTTTTGACTTTTGGCCTTTCGCTTCCAATCATAGGCCGCTCCTCAATTATTTCCAACTTTTTGTTTATTCAATTATGACCCCCAAACTTTTCCAAAATTATTTTTCCCTTCCCAAGAAAATAAATTATATTCATACTAGCAATTTTGATCTTTTTATTATATTTTTCGTATATATTTAAAAAAATATATTTTATATATTTGGATTTTATAAATAAAATAAAACATGAAGTAATATGAATAAAAGTCGAATTAATGATAGTAGCGTATAAGTATTAGTTGATGTGATTTTTGCTTCAAAGAGCACGTTTTGATTTACTTTTTCTTCGGGTAATAGAGAATTTGGAATGATCTAGAACTTGAATTAAACAAGATAAACTCATTAAAAAAAATAAAATTATTACATATAAAAATGGTCATATTTGTGGATATTTTATCTTGATTTATATGAGTATGTCGTAATTTATCATTACCTATAATTTGGTATTATTGCACAATTGTTCCAATTATTGATGATGTATTTGACATTCCTTAAAATATAGTGTAAATTATATCGAGTTCTGTTAAAATTTAACATAATTATAAATATTTCTTTTTTGTCATAAGAATTATCAATACCTTCTTAATTTAACTGTTGTCAAACAATTAACTTAATTCGTTATTTTTTATTTTAGGCTTCTTTTTTTTGGCAGTAGCACTGACCAAAATACTCTTGTGAATTATAAATGATAAGCTATTTATTTTTAAAAAGTTTATTAAATTCTTCTATGGATTAAATTTTTTGATTCCTATCATCCGATTTGTTTACATTTTTCTTAAAAAAAATATAATAAAAGCAAAATTGATAATTCCAGGCCTCAATGCAATGATTGTATAATTTCATCAAACAACAAGAAAATTTTTATAATTATATCAAATTTTAAAGATGCCGGCATTTTTTATTAAAAATAAAATTTGCTTTGTAATATCATTTTTTCTCATTAATTCAATAAGTTATTCCTTTTATGATTCTTTTTTCAAAAAATTGTCTTTTTTGTAATTTGAATATCTTTTCTATATCTTTTTATTTTAAATTAAAAATTAAAATATATCATCACATGTGCAAATCATCAATCAGTTCATGAAACTAACAAACAACAAATTGCAATTTGTATACGTATTGTGTGAAATGAGAATATATTTAAATTAATTAATGTGATTGTGTATTATATTAAACTATTGTATTAAATTAATATATTTTTTGATAAAGATACGTATAAATAAATATGTTATATTTTAATTACTATTTCAAGAATCGAAAACTAAAAACAAAAAAACAAATAAATAGATTATTTAAAGTTTTGAAATATCAACGTTATCTTCTATACTATTATAAAGGAAAACTATTTGAGCGTATTAACTTTAGATTGCCTTATTTTACCCTCAAATTAATTTATTTTCTTCAAAACAAATTTGGTAAAAATAGTAATTTCAAAAAAATTAAATAATCTCACAATTTTAAAAAAAAAAAAAAAATTATCTCACCTACTACTCCATGTTTCTCTCGAAACTTCTCCATGTTTGTTTGTTTTTTTAAATAAATTTTTATATTTTTAATAAACTTTCAATTATAAAATATTTTTTCTCTGTCATCTCACCCAACATTATTTTCTCATAAATTTTTATTTTTTCTCATCATGATTTTTCTTCATCTCATGTTATAATTTTTTTTATATGCTCGCAAGAAGTACGTGCAAGGACGACTAGTTATACTAAGCTAAAACCTCATACAGTTATGCCCCAACTTAGGTACTACCATCCCCAGTCCAAATCTCTCTCTCTCTCTCTCTCTCTCCAGATCTATCGAGAAAAAATACTCTATATATTTATGTGGAGTGACCTTATTTCCATGTAGCCAAAAGAAAATTTGAATCTAATTGTACGTACCAACATTTAATTCCTATAAATATATGATTAGTACTACGAACCAACTATTTTGAAAACAATACAGAATAAGACGTACGTTTGGTTCCATCACACATTTTTTTGATAAAAATTCAAACTTGTAATAATATTTTATTTTAATTATTAGATAAAAATAGTATTTTACCCCATTGTGTTTCTTGAAATGAAGTAATTTACCTCCCTGTCTAAAAAAGTAAATTGCTTTAATTTGAAAAATATGAAAGGATAAATTGCTATATTTTAAAAAATACAGAGAAATAAATTACTATTTTTTGCTCATTTTTTATACTATATAAAAAATAAATCATTTTTTTACTCATAAATGGCGGTTACTTACATTGCGACACAAATTTTCTAAATTACCAAAAATGTCCTCCTTTATGTATTTTCAAATACCTCTACTCAAATTATTTTTCTCATCTATCTATATTATCTATAATATCATTCTATATTAATGCAAAAAATTCACTCGCATTAAATTTTTATTTTTTGTGACGATAATATCATTAAATTAATTTTATTTTATTTATTTATTTTTAAAAATTATAATATTTTATTTTAATTTATAATATATTTTAAAATATAAATAATTATTTATTATATACACGTATGAACGATATGTTATAACGTCTAGTTTATAATATTAGAAAAAAATTGCTTGTATTTTTTTGAATATTTAAATGAGTGACCCAAATTGCCCCTTCGCAGATCTCTAGAAATACTATTCGTTGATTGTAGATTGAATGAGGGCAACAACTCAGTGGCGTCGCCGCAATTGACGATGCACTGTCTTCTTCTTCTTCTTCTTCCCACTATTAACTTCCCTTCTCCGCCCGAAATTTGACTTCTACACCTCCCAATCCCATACACAAACACACACACACACGGCCAACGTCATTTTTGCACATATTTTTAAATTATTTTAATAATTTTTTTACCTTGCGTCGATAATATTTTTAAAATGTAATTTATTGGTTAGTGTATTTTATTTTTATTTATAATATATTTTTAAACGTGAAAAAATTATTTCTTACATACATGCATGGATGGCGGGTCAATAAAAAATATTGATTTTTGTTCACTCACAAATAATAGTTCACTATAAAATAATATAATATTTAATCATTCTAATTGCGATGGTTCTAATAATAAATAGTTGTAGCAAATAATTATTTACTACGGACACACAATGATGTTGGTTTTTTTACGAGGGTGGCAAAAGTATTTGTTATGTTTTTTATTTTTACATCGATTTTATTTAACTTTAGTTAATAATAGATACTTATCATAATTTTTAACCATAACCATTGATATTAATGCAGCCAATAGTAATATTTTTCTAGTGGTTTGTGATACCGAGCCACTATTTTTTTCAATGTGTCAGTAATAACTAATAACCTCAAGTTAGATTTTATTTATTTATTTTATTTTTATAAAAATATGATGTATTGATTTATATTTTTATTTTTTATTTATAACATATTTTAAATCATGAAATATTATGTATTATATGCACACACTAGACGATATCTCACGACGGTCAGTATGTAGAATAAATAATATAATGCAATATCTAACCTAAAATTACCAAGCCTATTATCAACGCTCGTTAGTTCAACCAGCAAGCACTAATCACTCCCAATCAGATAGTTGTTCGTTGATTTTCTTTGTAGATTTGCGAGTTGCGTTGATTTAAAATATGTAATTTTCCTCGCAAATGAAAGGCTATCAAGGGTGTGTTTGTGTGTAATGAACGTTGATTCATAAATACTCTTATAAATGATCATAAATTACGAAAATATTTATTTCAATTCACGGTGGTGATTAATACTGAAGCAACCTAATAAATAAATAAATAATAAGTTGTTAACGCGATTATTCATAGAGTATATGTGTACGTGAATGATGATTATTTATTATAAGGTACATATAATAATTTTTTGGTGCTTAAATTTATAAATACTGACGACACAATATAATTTATTGTGGGACGTGAATTGCAGTTTTATTTAAATTATCAAGAATGGTAGAGAGTCATCAAATATTATATGGTTTCAAATGTTTTGATGTTGTGATATAATTATATTCACATCAAAGAGATGGTACAAAAATTTAAATAATATTCAAAAGAATAGTGTAAAATTTCCAGTTATGGACAAAGTTTTTAGGTATAAGAGCAAGCAAATTTAATAGTAACTTTCTTTTTATTTTATTTAGTTTTTTTAATATAAGGTTAATTGTAACTATTAATAATTACTTAATTTTAAATTTTTGCATCATGGTGTGTGTGGGGCCCCCATCTCGTTTGTCTCATAGTCAATTTATCTATCTATCTTAAATAATAATTAATATGTTAATGACGGATTAGACAGGGCAATTATAAAAAGATTAGATGGGCGTTGGTGAGGATAAGAATGAAAAATTGGGAGGTGGAATCCTATGTACGCCGGGTAGAGTAGTTCCCTGCAGCCGCATTTGATAAGTTAAAGAGTTAATAAGAAGGGTAGATTATAGCTAACGGAATTTAATTTAATTTAATTGGTAAAGTTGGACTACGTTATATGCATGAGATGTTGTTTCTACTGCATAGTAGATATTGATTAAATTAAATTTATTTGATATTGTTTGATCCGTATATGATATAATTAATTGATATTTTTTTCAAAAAAATGGAAAGTTAGTGAGCTTTTTTATAAAATTTCAAGAAGTTAGCATGTTTTTTTTTTTTTTTTTTTCCTTCTCCTTTTTTTCTTCTAATGGGACTTTCACGGATATTTGTACTTTTGCGAATATGATTTTTTTTTTTATATAATTGTAAGATTTTTTATGTGATTCGACATAATTTTTCAGTACAAGTATGGCGGACCAATCAAGTCAAGTTGCCGACTAATTAAGTCGAAACCCGAATGGACATTTTTTTTGAAATTATATATATTTGATTTGAATTAGAATTTTTTTTTTATCTAAAAAAAAAAAAAAAAGGGTCCACAAGAGGAAGATAATGTGATGATGCACATTGAATGGTCCAGATTGCTGGACGTTAGGTAATGAATCATGGTCCCCAAAACAGGAGGTCACACCCTCTCTTATTTTCATCATACTGAGGTGTCATAAAATACAGTAGACAGGACAAAAACGCGGTAATTAATTTCTAAAGCCTGAAAATGACCGCCTACTACCAGTCAACCAAAATCTACACCCATTGCCAACTCGCCACGTACCAGTACAGACTCACACCTGCCAGTTACCATAGGGGCAAATCCATACGTGTCGCCGCCTCATTGGTTGCATAGAGACAGGATGACCTAAAGAGGAATTTTCAGGCAATAGAATAGAATTTGGGTAGAGAGAGAAAAACCCAGATTAGAAAATGAATGAAGAGAGAGAAAGCCACGGCTCCCTTGGCCTTTATATACGGAGATCTCCACCACCATTCGCATAGAGAGAAAGAAATCAGTGAGGCCACCAGTGAAAAAAAAAAAAAAAAGAGAGTTTTTCCATCAGCGTTTTCTTCTAAATTTCCTAATCCCCCCCTTCTCTGTTACACCCCGCTTCTTGGATCCCTTTCTGTCATCGTCTGTCTTTCAAAAAAGTTTAAAGAAATCAAGATTTTCAGGGTTTGATTTTTTCTTGAATTTTTGACAAGAAATTTCAAAGCGAAAAGCAAACCCATAAGGGCGTCTTTGTTTGTTTTGAAAGCCAGGTGATTCAGAATAGAGATCGTTTTGTTTTTTTTTGGTTTTGTTTAGTGTAAAGTTTGTTAATCAAATCATCAAGCTTGGAGGGTTTGTTTTTCTGTCCCTCAAGGTTTGATCTTTTAGGGTTCTTGAAGGTGTTGAAAAGGTTGCTTATTTTGAAACCTCTTTTGATCCTTTGTTTGTGTAGAAAGTTTCTGTTTAGATCCCCTTTTTCACCTGTTTTTCAGTTTTGTTACAAGAAACAGGTCTTTTCTTCTCAACTTTTCTTGGTAAGATCAAAATCATGGCAGCAGCTATAGATATATATGGTTCTTGCAGTTTCTCCACAGATCCCTTCAGAGAGGAGCTTATGCAAGCACTTCAACCTTTTATGAAAAGTGCTTCTCCTTCTTCTTCAACTTCTCTCTCTCCTTCTCCTCCCTCACCTTCTTCTTCTTATTCTTCTTCTTCTGATTATTTCTCTTTTCCCTCTTCTTCTGATCAGCCCAATATGTACACTGGTTTCAGCTCACTCCCATCAAGAACCCAAATCTTTTCTCAGGGTTTTCCAGTTTTAGCCAATTGGGAGATGAGCAAACAGTCGGTACTATTGGTCTAAACCAACTCACCCCATCTCAGATCCTCCAAATCCAGGCCCAATTTCACCTCCATCAACAGCAATTGCAACAACAGCAACAGAGTTACAAATTCAGCCAATTGCAGCATCAGGCCAACTCATACTCCAGCTTTCTTGGCCCGAAGCCCGTCCTGATGAAGCAGCCCGGAACTCCCTCTAAGCCCGGAAAGCTTTACCGGGGAGTGAGGCAGAGGCACTGGGGCAAATGGGTTGCTGAAATCAGACTACCTAAGAACAGAACCAGGCTTTGGCTTGGAACCTTTGACACGGCCGAGGATGCTGCCTTGGCTTACGACAAGGCAGCTTATAAGCTACGAGGAGAGTTTGCACGGCTCAATTTCCCTCACCTCAGGCATCAGTTATGTCGGGATTCCAGCGACTTCAAGCCCCTGCATTCCTCTGTCGACGCGAAGCTCCAAGCCATTTGTCAAAACTTGGCCAGTTCGCAGAAACAGGGTAAAAATTCAGGGGAAGAACCCCTTCTGTCTCTAATCAGAAGCATGAAATTGCAAAGTCCAATGTTCCCAAGATCGAAAACTCATCGGATGATTCATCAAACGATGGATTTAAGGAAGCCGTGAAGGTGGAGCCCTCAATTTCATCATCAGCTTCTCCTTCGCCCTCCGACGAGGCGTCATGGACCAGCTCAGCTTCGCCAGAATCTGACATCACTTTCCTGGATTTCCCCAAGCCTTCATTCGACGAATTCGATAATTTCTTGTTGCCAAAGTACCCTTCAGTTGAGATTGACTGGGCAGCTCTATAATTATGTAATGGTAGCAGTTCTTGATGCTTTAGTTTTTCTTGGTATTTAGGTTAAAAGTGTAGAGTCAGTTTTCTGGCGTCTGCAATGGATTTTTTGACATGTGCAGATGGCCTGGAAGGGTTTGGACTAGGTTTATGTTGTTGATAGTATGTTGTAATGTAAGAATCTCTGGATCTTGGTCTGCTGGTTGGTTTTTGTTCCATGCATGACCAGAGGAGATTGGCTATGTTATGAATTGTACTTGTACTTTTTTCCTCTACTACTTGTATAAATTATGGTGTGCTTTCTTGTTATCTTCTTGTGTTCTTGTGTTCTTGCTTTTAATCTTTATTTTCATTGTCATGTTGGTGGATAAAATCCTTGCTGATCAATCATAAACTTGTGAGATCTTGAGGGTAAAATCTAGATGCTATGGCTAGAAGGAAATTTTTTATTTAAATCAAATTGTTCGAATTAAACTGATCACAAAAATAAGTGCGATATATTTGTTAGGTAATTAGTTATTTTTTCTAAATTATACAACAATCACAATTAAAATCGGTTCAACTCCGATGAAAATCAATCTGAAATAAAATTTCTTGTGGCTGTAATTGTATGTACGAGAGAATTCGCAACTGAAATAAGTTTTGATTGGAGTTATACGTTTATGAAGTGATTAATAATGTATTTATTATGTAATCAGTTCAAATACAACTAAATTCGATCTAAGCTAGTTTTTCCTATTAAAATGGAGCGGTCTTGGAAGGGAAATTCTAGCTCAATCTTAAACTTTTCAAATCTGTATAAATTATATGACAATTGCAATATACTTATTTTGTGATTGATGTACGGTTCACAAAAGGTGACTAGTTACATAGCAAGTATATCACACTTGCTCTGTAACTAATTTGATTCGACCAATTTTAGTTCGAACAATAAGTTGCCCTATAACAGAAGTGTTCATTTGGTAAAATAGAATTGAACTAAATCTAAATTTTGATATGCCGAAATGCTATACCCAATACCAAATCCAATTCGTAGGTCTGATTGAATTTCGGTTATTACCATTTTTTTTTTTGGTGTACACCAGAAAATATAAAAGTAATTAGATGATCGTTAATTTTAGAAATTTATAATTTTTTAAATAATAAAATAATATTTATAATTATAACAAACGTGATAAATTAACCTAAAATTTATGTGAAATCTCATAGTACTAACAATGATGTTGCTATATAAACTTTTCTTGTTAGGTTAGATTTTCACAAGGTAATTAAGGGTTAGAAGTCAAGGTTTCTGATTTTCAGATGATGTAGTTTTCTGAAAATTCAAGGTGGTTTGGTTAGTGCCTCTAGCTTTGGTCTCTTTGTTCATACGATAATTACACTTTTCTCATCTTACGTAATTACGCATAAATTTTTTATAGTTTGAAAAATTATTTTAGTGAGATTTGCTTTGATTTAATAAATTCATTTCTCCGTTAGTTAAAATTTACTAAATTTGTTGATATTAACAGTAAAACTGAATGAAAATTGATATAAACCATCGAGTGACTTATTGTAGGTCAAACAATTTTTTTTTTTTTTACTAAACTATCCTTATAACGGTAAAGATATACCTTCTCATATGCATTAATAATGAAGAGGAATGAGGGTAATTTGATCATAAAAAAATTTATTTAACTTGCAATAAGTCAGTAATAAGTTAATCATTTTTTTTGTTAATATCACCAAATTCGATAAATTTTGACTAATGGTGAAATTAATTTGATAGACGAAAGCAAACTTCAAAATATTAGATATAATTTCTCAAATTACAATAAATTTACGTGTAATTATAATATATTGTAGGGAAGAGAAGTGCAATTAGTAGTAGAGGGACGTTCAACTGTGAAGACAAAGAAGTTTGTTCAACATTTATGTCTGCCAAAGGACACATGGAGTTTCATTAACTGCTACATTAATGAGTCCAACCATCCATCCATGGAAAATATGCAACTCATGTGTTGACTCATTCAATGCCTTGTAAGAAAATGAGTGACTGTTTCACTTCTCAAGAGCCAACTCTCCCTTTCCCTTGCCCTAGAAATTATTTGGCCAACGCTTGTTAGCTCAATTGATAAGAATGTATCACTTTCAATTTAATAATTTTTATAAAAATGCAAAGAATTGATTTGGAAAAAACGCTCATTACAAGGCTACAAATATATAAGGAAAACCAAACTTATGCTTATCAGTACTTCAAATCTATAAATCATATAAAAATATTTTATAAGTAGGTTTCGACTGAATGAAGTGAAATCACGTAAAATAATTTACAACATAAAAATCAATCTGCAACCAGGGGCGAAACCAAGTCCCCTTGAACCCCAGCTGCAAACAGGGCTTCACTCCGGCTTGGTTCATTGGCCTATCAAGTTCTAGGTCTGAACTTATCTTGTCTATCAATAAAAATAATAATAAAAATTTATATTAACTTGTTTAAAAAATAATTTCTTCACTATTCTTATTTTTAATCTCTCTCCACTAGTTAGAACTGCACGATTTCCACTTGGTCAAGAAAAAAGTTTGTTATCTCGTGGTTTTCTTAACACCAGGTTATAATTCTTACAAAAATTCCTCTTGTCTGTAAATTTCAACATGTCTTCCTTGTCAGAATAATAATTTGTAAGAATCAATTGTACTATATTATTCAATTTATTTAGTTCAATGATGATTCGAATAAATTATTATTTTTAATTAAATATTTTATTACCCAATTAAAATTTGATAGGACTAAATCAAATTTCTAGCCTCGTCACTGTCTTCAGTCAAGTCAAACTTATTAAGGAGTAGACTCTTTGAAACTATAAGTTTGGGAAAGGTATTATCACAGTTGTCTCTTCTTTGGTGTCAATGTGAATGGTTGAAGTTGTTTCTTATTATTTTTTTGACTTTTTGATGCATTAATTAATTATTGAAAAAGATGGAAACATGATCCATGATTCATGGATTACTTTTGGTGGGATTATTGTGATGTGCTACCTTCACAACCTCTTTATTACAAACACTCCAAAATTCATCATACACCCTACAATATTGTGTATAAATTTGTAATTTATTTATTCATACAAGTTCAAAAGAGGTAAATAAGAAGAAAAAATTAACACTCCTCTCTCAAGATCTGGTATAATTGCACTTGAAAAATTATATCTAATACTCATGAGATTGGTTTTCGTCTAACAAATAAGTCACCTCTTGATCAAATTTCACTGAATCTGTTGATATTAATAAAAAGAATTGAATGAAAATTGAAATTTACCCTCTACTGCTCATTGCAGGTTAAATAAATTTTTTCTGACCAAATTATCCTTGTAATGGCGAAAAATATACCTATTTACATGTATTAATGTGTGAAAGTATATAAGAATAATTTGATAAAAAAAAAATTTTATTTGGTTTACAATAAATCATTAATAGTTAATCGGGGGTAAATATGAATTTTTATCCTCATTGTTTTTTTATTAATACTAGCAAATTTGATGAATTATGACGAGCAAAGGGACTTATTTGTTAGATGAAAATAAATTTAAGGGGTATTAGATGTAATTTTTCAAATCACAAAAAAATTACATGTAATTATACTAAACTTCAGAAGAAGAAAGTGTAATTATCCCTAAGAAGCATATATACGACCTTTGAGTATATTTAGGATTGATTATATCCCATTTTCAAAATGATCCAACTAATTAAAATACATCCGAAAAATCAAGTCTCAATGGATATGAAATCGAACTCTTGAAACCCTTCAAAATCATCACTAATCAACCCTTATCTATACTTTCTACACTAATATAAAATGAAAAGAGTCTCCACACTCACAAACATCAGTTAATAACATCGACGCACCAATTTTTTATAAAGATAAAAATACCCTTCAACAAATAACTTATTCAATTTTTTATATTAAATTTGAAATTTGTCCAAAATTTCGTCAACTACAAAACCAAACAACTCTTCATCCATTTTTAATAATTTTTTCAACTAATTCCAAATACAAAAAACTAACAGTTCATTACAAATTTTAATCAACACCCTTTGAAAAACTCTGCTAAAACAACTCCAAACAAAGCTTGGTTTCTTTGAAGCTCCCCCTATCTAGGAAGAAAATAAAAGGTAAAAGGCACCTTATGTTATGATGATCATTTGAAAGCTGAAAAAAAAAAAATAGAAATAGAAAAATACAATACACTTGCAAAATATTCTCATTCTTTCTTCTCAGCAAGCAAAGACAAACCCTCACTGCCAAAATTTGGGGAGGAGAAAGTGACAATGAAAAAGACCTTTTAGCCCATCAATCAAACAATTCCTTCAAAGATTAGCATTGGAATATATGCTCTTTTTTTTTTTTTTTTTTTTTTTGCTGATAAATTATGACGAGCTCACTTGAAATTTAATATAATTACAAATTTATCATCATTGTTTGAAAACTTACAAATATTTCATGATATTTGATGAAATTATATAATTTTTGGGTTGAGATTTGAAATTGTCATATTTGCCCTTGTATTTTTTTCTCTTCTAAATAGATTTAAAAATTATTATAAAAATCAGACGAGGTGGATGAAATTTTTTAAAAAATTATAAATAAATAATCGATTTAGTTCATGAAAGTATTTTAAAAAGTGTTAAAGAATAAGTAAAATTATAATTAATCATAGTCCATAATGGCATTTTTCTCAGTTCACTACAAAAAAAAAAAAGAAAGATAAAAACCTAATAGAAGCTAATAATCTGGACTAATTGTTAGACGAACAATAAAATTCAAAGGTATTGATAATATTTTAAATCATGAAAAAATATTTTATATTATGGCAGATGTGATAGGATTTCTCTTCCTTTCTTAATTTATTACACCCCACTTCCCTTGAAGATTCTTACAAGCACATAAATTGTAAAAATTAATATTATTTCATTCCTGACTTGTGTAGGATAGGGTATAGCAGTAGTAGACCGTTATTTTGATTTGTCCGATGCATAATAAAGGTGTCCAAATTGAGTGTAAAGGGAGTGTGGATGGGGGCAGCAAATTCTGCAGCATAAAGTTATTCTTTGGAGATGATGATGAATGATGAAAATAGTGGAACAGAAAAGGGAGTTGTAACCAACTTGCATCAATATTCCACTTTACACCCTTGGATTTATTGGCTTTTAACTTTTTTACAACCAGCCCACACACTTTCTTCTAATTTTTCTGGATAAATTGCATAATAGCCCATGTATTTTAAGGAAATAGTGCGAAATCACCCATATTATATTTATAGGCAAAAAATCCCATGTTATCTAAAATACAACAAACTATCCATCTCCGTTAGAAACTAGTAGAAAGTGAGCCACATGCGCGGTTTGTGCGAGTGGTCCTTGTTTTTTTTGTTGCTTTTGAGGTTTTTTTTAAGTGGTCAAATGTCCAATTGTTTGATATTTTAATGAGTACATGTTTTAAATTAACAAACGTCAATATAAAAATTAATATACCAAAAATTCACTTTTAAATTAAAAATTTATATGAATATAAATAAAATCACACATAATATTATATCTTATTAATTAAAATAAATTTTAAATATATTTGGGTAAATTGCATAACACCCCCCTGTGTTTTAGTGAAATAGCGCGAAAACCCCCTGTGTTAATTTTATAGGCGAAAAACCCACTGTGTTATTTAAAACACAGCAAAAATGGCCCTCTCCGTTACCTCTTTTGCTGTGTTTTAAAAGAGGCGACGACGCGTCACCGCCTATAGAAGCAGCGCCGCTGCATTTGTATATATATATATATATCTATATATTGTATTATATATAAATATATTAAATATATAATTATATATAATCATATTTATATAATTGTATGTATATGAATAAAAAATATATTTAAAATTATTTTGAATCTGGATCGTTGATTTTTAAACTATTGAAAATCAAGGGATTTTTTTGCCTATTTTTTTAACACAGGGGGATTTTTATCTAAATTTTCAAAACACAGGGCGGTTTTATGCAATTTATCCAATATATTTTAATAATTAAATATAAAAATACTTAAAAATAATATATTATACCTAAAAATTATCTTTAATTAACTTAAATTGTTTATTGAGTCCAAATATATTATAATAAATTATATTTATTTATAAATATATTAATTTAATATAAAACATCTAAAAGGTATATAATTTTTTTAAAACTTAAAATTTTGAATTTTAAAAATAGAATACAAATTTAATATACTAAAATTCACTTTTCAAATTAAAAATTTATATGCAATATAATAATTATATATTATTAGCTTAATTAAATTATTATTAATTTAAATATATTTTATTTATTTATTTATAATTAATATTAATTAAATATCAAAATATTCAAAAATTAATATCAATTATTTATTATAAATAATAATTAAATAATATTAAAATTATTTAATATTTTAAAAATTAAATATTTTTTATTTAAAAAATATATTTCTTCTCGGAGCCTGGTGACAGAGGTCGCCCTTGCCAAAGGGGGACGACGACCGTTGCTGCCTATATATATATATATATATATATATATATATATATATATATATATATATATATATATATATATAAGGGTGCAAACGAGCCGAGCTCGACTCAAAATTTGAGCTCGAGGAGCTCGAGCTCCCTTACTTGAGCTCGAGCTCGGTGAGCCCAATAAAGAGGGGCTCGAGCTCGAGCTCGAGCAGTAGACAGCGAGCTTGAGCTCGAGTCTCAATTAATTTTTTTTTTTAAATTAGATGAATTACTTTATTTTATTTATTTATTTAATAAATATAGAAATAATTAATATAACTATTTAATATTGTAGTGGAAATCAATACATATTAAATTATCGATTGAACTTATTTTCAGTATCATCTAAAATTTTTAAATATAATATATTGACTAGTAATTCTAATATACGGTGAGTTTTTAAAATAAATGCATTTTGATGTAGTTGATATTGAAATTATAGCGATAATTTTTATATGCATTATATTAAATATTAATTTACAAAAAATTATGAAAGTGTACTAAATTGTTGATTAAGATTCTTTTTAGATAATATAAAGTATAATACCATATTTTAATATCATCTAAAACTAAAATATGAGATATGGACTAATAGCTTTAATATATAGTGAATAAGTACATTTTGTTGTAATGGAATGAAATTGCAACAATAAAAATATGCATTATATTAAATATTTATCTAAACGTATTAAATTATTGACTAAGCTTGTTTTTAAATAATATAAAACAAAATATCATATTTTAGTATCATCTAAAACTAAAATATGATACACTGACTAGAAATTCTAATATATGATGAATTTTTAAAAGAAATATATTTTCTTGTAGTGGAAATTAAAATTATAACAATAAAATTCATATACATTATATTAAATATTTATTTACAGAAAATTATTAAAATGTACTAAATTGTTGATTAGGCTTCTTTTAGATAATATAAACTATAATACCATATTTGAACACCATCTAAAACTAAATTATGATATATGGACTAATAATTCTAATATATAGTGAATAACTGAATTTTGTTATAAGAGATTGAGAATGATAAAATTTATATACATTATATTAATATTTATTTACAAAAAAATTATCAAAACGTACTAAATTTCTAATAAGTTTGTTTTTAGATAATATAAACTACAATAATATATTTTAATATCATCTAAAACTAAAATATGAGATATTAACTAATAATTCTAATTGATAATGAATTTTAAATATTTATTTATAAAAAAGTATCAAAACTTACTAAATTATTGCTTAAACTTATTTATAAATAATATAAATAAAAATACCATATTTTATTATCATATAAAATCTAAATAAGAGATATATTGACTAATAATTCTAATATATGATGAATTTTGAATATAAACTTGATACAATATTAAATATGCACTTTAATAATATATATATATATATATATATATATATATATATAATAAAAAATAAATAAAAAAGGGGGTGAGCTCGCGAGCCGGCTCGCGAGCTCATGAGCTCACCCTATAAGGCTCGAGCTCGAGCTCACTAAGAACTCGAGCTCGAGCCGAGCTTGAATACGAGCCGGCTCGCGAACTCGCGAGCCGGCTCGGCTCACCTTGCACCCCTATATATATATAATATTATATAATTATATTATAGTTTAAATATATATTATATATTATATTAGTGTATGTATAGTGTATATATATATAAATAATATATTTAAATTAGTTCAGATCTGGACCGTTGATTGTTTATAATTGAAGATCAATGGTTGATATAGAAGGGCATAACGGGCAATTCAACAAAAATATAACGCCGTTAGGACTTACCTAACGGAAGGCGAGAGTATGCAATATTTAGAAAAACATAGGGGGATTTTTGCCTATTTTCATAACACAGGGGGTTTTTAGCTAAAATTTTAAAAACATAGGCGTATTTTTGCAATTTACCCAAATTTTTTTTTAGAGTACTCTTACATTCCTTTTGAAAATTCTGTGTTTACACCCGATCCTTTTGTGTTAGAGTTTGGACGAAAGATGCTATCTTCAACAAAATAAATTATATAAAATTTCAATTTGTCCCTCATTTAATATTTTTATGTATATTTTTATATTTATAGGGGAGTAAATGTAATTATATATATTAATATCAAGTGAGGTTAACATTATATTTTTTCCCCTTATAAATACAAAATTGTTATATATTGATGTGTGCTAGGTTTTTGGTAATACCACAAAGTCAAAGGATTTTTTCAAGAAAAATCCTAAGATCAACATGGACTACTCCTGTAAAATAAAGGTTAGCACTTTGATGCTTAAATCAGTGATAATTTTATTAAAAAAAGAATAAAAAGAACTTGAATTAAAGTGATAATAATGATAAAGTGTGTATATATTCGTGTGGAATGCAAAATAGGCTCAAAACAACCTAAAAACCGAGAGAGAAATGAAAGAATAAGTGAGAGTTTTAGAGTGAGGGTTGATTTATCAAATGACTGCAAAGGTCTCTATTTATAGGGGTTTATAGAGTAGGATATGGGGGTTGTTGTGGAGAGTCCTACGCCATTTGAAAGCTTTTCGAATAAGCTAACTAACCAAACAAACCGTGTATGATATGGACTTGATTTGATTGAAATATATCAGGTTGACTGAGTCTTGCCAAGTCTGCCTGAAAATTTGGGAGTCCGTTACTCGTGGATTCCTAGCTCATTTACCATCAATTTACTAGAAGCCACCTGAACATATGTTAGAATGACGTGTCTTGATATGTTGACAAACTATATGTCGTGTCTGTCCAACTATATGATAATGTGTCTGGCTGGGATGGGTTTGTTTTTAGAGCCTGCTAGTTCAGTTACATAGGACGTAAGCCTATGGGTTTGGTCTCCCAACTAGTGGACCAGTTAGCTGATTCGAAAAGTTTTCAAATGGCGTAGGACTCTCCACAACAACCCCCATATCAGGTAACTCTTGGATCAGGTATAAACGATGAATAGTCGAATGGGATGTAAGTGTCACTTCAAAATTTTTGTTGGAAAAAAATGTAATTTTGTGTTTTCAAAGGGATTTAATTCTAATTAACTCCCAATATTATAATGGACTAGAACAACATTCAGGTATTACTTTATTATTTTTAATTATATTAATGTCATTATATAATTACTGTAATTATTTATTTATTGAGATAAAGAATATTATCACAACGATAATTGTAGTAAGTAATAATAAGTAATTTTATTTCGTCATGACAATAAGTTTTACAATTTTAATATGTGCAAAAAGTACTATCAGTAATAATTAATAACAAAAGAATTATGCATGAACTAGTGACACATACAGTGATGAACCAATAACAATAAATATAGTTGTTATTTTATTTGTATTTTTATTAAGTTGTCACGCTAAATAAAATTGTAATTATTAACCGTGATAACTGACACAAAACCCATGTTACTACATGAATAAATATCACTTGCTAAAACTTTTGAAATTGTCGTTAGATACAGGGATAATTATATTTGCATCTCCTAACTTATGATTTATTTATACAAATAGTTCATATTATAAAAAATTACATATATATGTATCGAAATATTATTTTTTTTTTTTACACAAACAACCCCTGTTTTTTGAAAAATTATACATACATCTCTAAAAAACATCAATATTATTATACAAACTACCTCTACTGTGTGTATGCTAGGAATGGTTTATAAAATTACATAACAAATAAAGATGATTTGTGTAAATAAATCATAGATTAAGGGTAAATATAATTATTCCTTAATTTAATGTTTTATTACTATTGTATCTTTGTCTGAAAATAATAGAATAAGTGTGTAAAAAAAAAGGGAAAACAAAATGTCAATGTGTCATCATTATACTACCACTATCATTTTAAATTATGGGTAAATTACAATCACCTCTTCTGAGATTTGACATAATTACGAATACCTCCTCATTATTTGAAAAATTACCAATACTCCCTGATTTTAACAATCGTTAACAATTAATCAAATCCGTTAGGTTTTCATCCATTTTTTGTGGCAAAATGATCAAAATACCCTTGTGGATTAAAAATATAATTTTATTTATTTTTTAATTTTTTTATGGACTAAGTGGATAATTTGTTTATAATTTTTAAAAAAATTTCATCCACCCCGTTTGATTTTTTTATAATTTTTTAATTTTTAAAAATAAAAAAAAAAAAATACTGTAAGAGCAAAATTGATAATTTCAGACCTCCATCCAAAAATTACATAATTTCATCAAACATGAGGGGGTATTTATAATTTTTTAAACAACGAAAAAGTATTCATAATTATATTAAATTTTAGAGGAGGTTGTTGTAATTTACCCCTAAATTATAACATTAATTACTCCAAGTTGGTAGTTGGCACAATCCAAAAACTTTACGCTGGTAAGACCATTTCAACCTCAAAATTGAAACAATGTTGTTTTTGGGGTATCATGTTAAATTTGCTACAACTTATACCATAAAAAAAATTAAAAATAAAACATTTTATATCTCTAAATGATATTATATATATGGACTACTTTATATATTTTTTATGGTGGAAAAAGAAAAACCTAAATAAAAATTGAGTGTAGGGAATAGACTCAAGAATTTTGTGGTTCATAGTTCAAAAGATCTACAAACCACATGATTTATTGGAACACATTTTTATTTTTTAGTATATTTCCTAATATATCGTTCACTTTTGATGCTTACTTAAATTATGTTCTGATTAATGATCTTTCATATATGGTAATTAAATTATCTTGGGCTAGTTAATTTGATTAATATTTCATCATCCTCATGATCTTGATCTTGTTATAAGTGAACTAAAAATACTTGGATTAAATGCAATTTACCCTCCTGTGTTATGGAAGATGAGTAATTTAACCCCTTATGGGAAAAAAAAAACAATAATTTACCCCTATGTGTTATTAGTAACAGAGCAAATTACTTTCCTGACGCATTTCGTGTATCACACACGCCTTTCTCTATTTTTTAAAAAATTTTAATTTAAAATTTAAAATAATATTTATATTCTTATTTAATAAATATTAGATCTTAATCAATCTAAGGTCTAAATTAACTAATAAATTAACGGTGTAGATTTTATTTATTTTGAATCAATGGTTTAAATTTAAATAAATAAAAATGAAAATAATATATTATATATAATTAAATTTGAATATATATATATATATATATATATATATATATATATATATATATATATAGAGAGAGAGAGAGAGACACGACGGAGGGGGAGGGAGGAGGAGGAGGAGACGGTGGTGGCGACCAAGGTGAAGGTGGATTTGGGCGGAGGCGAATGGGAGGGGGAGGGGAAGGGCGGATTTTGGCGCCGGGGGGGGGGGGGGGGGTGAGGGTGGATCTCGGCATGGAAGGGGGAGGAGGCTGCGGCCATGGAAGGGAAGAGATGGCGACGGCGGCGGCAACGCGAGGAGAAAGTCGCGACAGGGAGGAGGAAAGGGGAGGCGGCAACGCGAGGGGATGTATTAATATATTAAATTGAATATATATAAATAAAATAATATTTTATTGATTAAAAAATATTTTCAGATGCATGCGGAGTGCGTGTAATGCACCGCTGAGGCGAGGGGGGTATTTTACTCTATTTTTGAAAATACAGGAAGATGAATTACTGTTTTATTTAGGGGGATAAATTGCTCATTTTTCATAACAATAAATTGGATTTTTTTCCAATATTATTAAAACACCCATTCTAAGTTTTGTCGAGCTTGATTCATATTGTACTAAAGGGTGTTTGGCTAAATTTACTTATGGGATCTTATAAGAATTTTTTTTTAAAAAAAAAAAGTTCATAAGGTGGTAGAATTATTTTAAAAGAAGCTCTTGAGGTGGTTCGATAGAATAACATTACATATCTTATAATATGTTGTTAATGATAAATTTTAATTAATTTGAAAAAAATGAACTAATTTATTAAGGTTTTTAAAATCGTAAACTTTTTATTAATTCTTTTATAAGAAGCTTAATTATAAGCTCATTTTTCTAAAAACATAGCAAAAAATCTGAGCTCTTATCAACTTTGAAACATATCCGTGGGAAAAAATCAGGGATAATTACAATTTTCTTTTTTGAGATTTAGTGTGATTACACGTAGATTTCATGTGATTTGAAAAATTACATCTAGCATCCCTGAAATTTGCTTCTCTCTAACAAATAAGTCATTATGTTATTCAAAATTTATCAAATTTATTGATATCACAAAAAAATATATGAAAATTGATATTTATCCTCAGTTAACTTATTACTGACTTATTGCAGGTCAAATAATTTTTTTTTCCGACTAAACTACCCTTATAACGGTGAAGATACACCTCCTCACATGCATTAACACATAAAAACGTATAGTGGTAATTTGATTACAAAAATATTTATTTGACTTGCAACGAATCAGTAATAAGTCAATCAGAAGTAAATATGAAAATTTTTTATAGGCTTTTTGTTAATATCAATAAATTTGGTAAATTTGACTAATAGAGGGACTTATTTGTTAGAAGGAAGCAAACCTTAGGGATGCTAGATATAATTTTTTAAATCACATGGATTTACATATAATTACACCAAATTTTAGAGGAGGAGAGTGCAATTATTCCAAAAAAAATAAGCTCACACCAACCACCCTCTTCAACTGGCTCAAAAATCTCAAAAGCAAATTTGTGAATCTCACTGATATTGTTTTTTATTTTTCTTATGTTAAAATTATATTTTTTATTCTATAATCATATATTATAACTTTCGATCCTGTAACTTATTCTATTTATACATTTAGGGCCCATTTACTTGGGCTGATTATTGATGATATCCCTTTTAATCTGGGCTTATTTTGTGTTTACTTTCTTTTTGTGAAGCCCGGTATAAATACAAATGGCCCGGTACAATTCTTGATTGTTGCTTGATTGTCATCCTAGCCCATATGGTGGAATTAATTTATCAGGAAGGCCCACAACTGGGTATTAATTTTTTATGCCCAACGATTTAGTGGGTTTTTTTCTTGTATAGTTACTTATAAATAATTTAATTTAACTTAAATAATTAGTTATATTTTTTAATACCTTTAAATAAAAATTATTTTAAATTTTAAATTAATAATTTAATAAATATTTAGTACACATCAGATTATAGAACATCAAATAATAAATACATAAATTTTAAAAATAATTTTTTTATGCTAAGAATTTATAATAATTTGTACAAATTAGATATAAATTTGATGTGATTATATTATGTATATTTTAAATTAATATTGTTATCAGATACTTATTTTACATTACTATATATTAATAAATATGATTTTTATGAAGATCAATATAGTGGTGATTGGGAAAATGATATAGATATAAGATGTATGTATAAAAAGTTTAAGTATTATTAAATATTTTTTATTTTTATGATATTTATATGTGATGTTTTTGTTTTGTTATGGTCAATTTTTTCAATTACATATTCTTTATAACAATTATAAAAAAATATAATATAAATTAATCACACAATAATCATCTAATAATTCATACAAAGTAAATAAGATATTAAATTATCAACCTTTAAACTATTCCAATATTAATCATTGTATTATCTATCCTCCTTTAATCCCATCCAAAGAAGTAAATGAAGCCTTAGTATTTTTTTTAATCAATTTAGTTCTCAACATCTCGCATTTGGTCCTTTTTTGCCAAATTTATTTTCGTATTGATAATTTTGGTCCACTTCACACTAAAATATATATCAATTTTGGTCATGTAATTATAGGTCGTTAGCACAAAAATTGTCAATACATGACTAAATTTGCTAAAAAATGATCAAATGTGATGTGCTCAGGACTAAATTTATAAAAAAAATAATTAAATATGTAAATAAAGTAAGTTATAAGACTAAAAATACGACCGACCTATAATTTATTGGATAAAGAATGTAATTTTGCCTTTTTATTTTTCCCCCAAAACATCCAACACAAGTCTTTGAAGCCATAACTGATCTCAAAGCCCAAAACCATTAGGCATATATAAAGTGACAAACTGTAATGGGCCTTGTTCCGGGCCCAATAGTAAGATTATGGATCCAAAAAAGCCCATGAACTGAGGTCTCCATTTTTTTCTGAAGCTCAGAACTGAGAAGGAAAATTAGAAAAAGACATAATTAACCCTCGGGAAGATTTTAATTTGGATAAATTATATCGACAATCCTTAAAATTATATTTAATTAAAAAACACCCTTTAAACTTCATAAATTTACAAGTATAGACTCTTGAGGTTGTAATGTAATTTACATCAACACCCCTCATAGATAAAAAAAAAAAAAAAAAAAAGAAACTTACAAGTACACCCTAACGTAAATTATATCGACACCTCCAAGTGAAATGTTTATAATTTTTTTAAAAATAAAAAATATTGATTTAGTTAGACTTAATTTAAAGGGACCTCGTCGTAATTTATCCTTATGACTATCTCTCAATATCAAACTATGTGGGTCTATGTGAAGATAATGTGCATAATGTGGCCCAATGAACAAACTAGCCCATTCAAATGCCCATTGGGCCAAAGATATAAAATGAAATAGAAAAGCTCCACACATTCAAAACGACGATTAATAATAAAGTTGCACCAATTATTTGTAAAGCCAAAAATCTTTCTAACTAATAAGATAAACAACTTATTCACTTTTTTTAATTTTACATTAACTGTTAAATTAGTTTTATTTTATTTATTTTATTTTTTTAATATAATGTATTGATTTATATATATTACTCTTATTTATAATATATTCTTAAAGTGTAAAAAAATATTTATTATATAAACATAAAACAGCTTGCCACAATGTCTGGTTCTAAAAAATATTAAAAGAAAAACTAAGAAGAAAAAAAAGGTTTTACAATCCAAAATAGAATTTAATCATTTTTATTTAAAAGATTAAACATTATTATAACTCTTGAGTTTTTATTTTCTTGAAAATTAAATTAGTCAAAGGATTTAATAGTTGTATCTTCCTGCAATATATATTTCAACTTGTAAAATCAGGGACGGATTAAAAATCAGATAATGGTACTATAATTTAAAAATCCACGAGAAATATAACCTTTTTTTACAATAATTCACTAGCGTAGTTAGACAACATTAGGGTTTATAATGTCATTAGAAAAAATAAAAAAATTTCACTGTCATTAATTTATAGTGAAAAGAAGAAAATCATGACAAATACAAATGAGTCACGACTTTGCAACGGTCATTAGCCGTTATTTCTACATGTGTGGCCAAAACATTAGCCATGGTTAAAGCCGTGGCAAATGTTTTGGTTATGGATAAAAATCATGACGAATATTAATTAATCGTGATAATAATTTAAATTTTTTACTTTGGTTGTGTTTAGCCGTGTTTAACAATATTAATTTACCATAATTTTTAAGTCGTGGAACTTTATAATAAGATGAAAAGTCCTTTTTTTTGTAGTGCGTGTAGATATATTTGTAGTGCTTTCTTTCAATTTAGTCTCTTTTTTGTTATAATTTCTATTCAATAAGTTTTCAATCTTAGTTCTCACATGTATTTTTCGTTCAATAATTAATAGAGTCGTTAGCATTTTTCGTATATTTTTCATTTATTATTGGATGGAAACTGCGTACGATGACTAATATTGAATTTTTTTTTTACTTATATGATGTAATATGAAAAAATCAAAACAAATAAAATTAAATTGAAAAAAAAAATCCTAATATATTTAAATTTTTCTTTAGAAAATGATACTCAACTACTATGAAAAAGCAACTTGACCATTCTTGAATTTATCAAAGAATGGAGTAAAGGCATTCATTAGAGGCTGAGGGCACGGATAAAAACCTACCTATATATCAAGATTTATGGGCTAAAGAATAACGAGAACACGTTTCCAATACTCTCGAATCTTGAGATTAAATGTAAAAAAAAGTGTCGAATGAATCTCTTAATAGAGTTATTAATTTTTTAAAGAAAAAGAGTCATAATCTTAATATAGGTAAAATAGGTTTGAAACTGACTAAAATTTGGACTGTCTCTAAAGCCCGCAAAACCATATCCTAAAGTACCTCACCAAGATAACAATATTCCAAAAAAATATTAAGCCTAAAAGATATCTGTAGAGAATAGAAAAATACGCAAATTAAGTTGACTGAAAATAGAAAAATATAAAGAATTGGACGGTCCAATTGACGAAACATGGAATTTTGAGATGATCGAAGGTCCCTCGTAAAGGGTTAGATTCTCCTCTCGAAAACGATCGAAACAGTGGGCTTGTCCCAAAATTCAAACTAAATCAAAAGTTATAGCTGTTTAAAGTTTCACAGTCAAATCATTAACCAAAGAAGGCATTCATCTCTTGTTCTACATGAATAAGTTGTGATTTCACAAAAGGGCTGCCTCACATATTGCCAATTAAAATTTCATTTTCAAATGTCAATTCAATAGAAACATGTGTGGGCCAATTGTATATGATATCTTCACCATTTTTAAGTGTAGCACCAATATAATTATATATCCAGGAACACTTGTAAATCCCATAAACTTAGAGCAAACACTACTTTATAATATCTAATCATGTCCTTAAAGTACTAATTCTTGATGTAAACTCCAATTCTCTTTGTGTGTGTATTTCAAGATTTCCTTCTTGTGAGTTATTGATGCAAAAATGCCACATTAGCAAAATTGATCTCATAAAAAATTCTCAAATTAAAGAGATCACTTGCTGAACATTTGCTAATTTTTTATAAATTTAGTATTTTCCAGCTATATCACTAAATGTAGTATTTTTTTTTTCTTCTAAAAATTATAGCCATTAACTATAAATTCGAGAGAACTATAGGTACGGAACCCAAAAAAAAAAAAACATTTTTCCCAATTTTACATTTTAAATTCTCCCTAAGCATATGATTTTCAGGAAAAATATATATAACGAAAAATATAATTTCCAAGAGTACAATAATTTTTTTTTAAAATAAAGAGTTTATTTATAGTACCCTAAGGTGTGTAAAATCATTTAAAAAAAATTCTTCCATTGTTTATTTTATTTTTATTTTTTTGTGGGGTTGGGGTTTTGGACATCTAATCCAATGGAAGGGTATATGTGAGAGTTAGGGATCTGTCTTTTCTTTTCAAACAAAGAGTTATGACTGAAGAACAAAAAAGCTAGTGATCATCCGAAAGAAATAATAGAAAATACATACTTCCTTTAGGGACAAAAAAAAAAAATAATATAGGGGAGATTATGGTTAGGCCTGCTTTGACTGATAATGAACCCATTTGAAAGTGAAAAACATTTATATATAAATATGTCAATTTTGAATATTTAAAATAAAATGCCAAAGAAGTCTTGTTTTTAGTCTCATAAATAGAGAATTCAATACTTTTAATCAATCTGCTTACGAAATTTTCAAAATAATCCAAAAATTGAGAAAACTCATTTCTGCTCTATGGCATTTTCAAAATAACCCCAAATTAAAAAATTTCCATGCATTTAGTCCTCTTGCTTTACGATTATTTTGAAAATTTGATAAAACATGTGACTAAAAATACTGAAACTTCTATATATCTTATGGAATTAAAAGTATAATTTCGCCGCATACTATCATATATATACATATATACATAAGATAAATGATGAGATAGAGAAGAGGGAATGAGGTAGAGAAGTATTAAAATTGTGGGAGACAAGTGTTGTGACATCGATCAGATTGCAGATTGGTTGGGTAAGTGATGATGTAGGGGACCATGCATCAGACATATCTATATACATTTCTTCAACCTTCCATTTGCTGCCTGACCAGACAAAATTAATGTCGTTCATTCAACCTAGACAACTACTCCCTAACTCCCCAGGTTTTGACGATTTGTCTCCATATCATCTTCATCCCATCTGTAACAATCAACACACCCTTCACCTCCCCTACATACTACCTACTTATTATGGTTTGGGACCCTTCATTTCTGTTTTCTTTTCACTAATATTTTAGATAAGCTGGTTGTTTAATATAGTAACAAAGTTCGATTCATAACAAGTATTGGATTCCAATATCACTGCCCGAAAGAGAAAACCAACCAAAACAAAATGAGTTTCATGTGGAAGGCTTTAGAAAGACAGAGACCACGAGCGGCGAGTGCACTAGAAAAAACAAAAAATGACTATTAGTCGTGGCTTTCAACCATGATAAATGTTTTAGTCACTTTCGTAAATACAACTATCAGCAATTGTTGTATGTCCATAGTCAATGACTATTTGCTATAATTATTTTGTTCTTAACCATGACAATTAGCCAAGGTTAAATATATTTTTTTTTTTGTAGTAATGGAGGGTTGTGTTAATTAGAGATTTTAAATATTGAATGATATTTCTCTTGAACAGTTTCTACTTTTAAATAAGGTGGTTATTCGACGACATCTACGACAATTGTGGTGTTGTTTTGGTGGGATTAAATGCATTTTTTGGTCCAACAATTTATGTTATTTGATACTTCCGTCCTTCAATTTTTTAGAATAGCATTTTGGTCCTGCCTCTTTCTAAATATGTAATGTTGGTCTTTTTTTCTCTAGGGCTTACTGCCAGTGAATTTCGACGAAGAAAATGACTGAAATCAAGAAAATTAAAAAAATGCAGGACCAAGTGTTACCCTAAAATTGAACACAAATAATGCCTCGACAAATAGTACTGTGAAATTAATTAATTTTATTTTTACAATTACAAGACTCCAACCATCGAATATTTTAAGAGGGGCTGAAATTTGCTGTTGAGTACATATTTATAGCGTTTTAAATTGGAAAAAAAAAAGAAGAAGAAGAAGAGGGCATATTTCTAAAAGGGTAAAATGCAAACACCCCCTAAACGTATGGGGTCATTTTCACTTTCCCCCCCAATCTTTTCTTTTCATACTTTCCCACCCAACATTTGGATTTTGTTGCACTTTTTACATTTTTCAGGGAATGATGATGGAATATTCCATCTACGTGTGTACACACGCCTAAGACTGATTTAATTATAAAGGTTAAATGCAAATAACCCCCAATGTATGAGGTCATTTGCACTTTGCTCCCCAATCTTCTACAAAACAAAAAAAATGAAAAAATTAGAAAAAATATGGAGAAAAAGTTCTAAAAAAATAGACAAAAAAAAAGGAGAAAATTTTAAAAAAATTTAATGTTTGATTTGCAGATAAACCACTTCGCATTACTAGCTAAATGTAATCACGGACTGAAATACACACATATGCTTGATGATGGTGCCAACAGAAATACACAATTTTTTACTTTGTCTTTTTGGTTTGATTTTTTTCTCTTTTATATAATAGTATCGTATTTGATTTTGTTGTAAAGTTACATTCTTTCGTGATTTTTTTCATTTGGGTTGATTTTATGTTTGTATTGAAGTTTTTTGTTTGTGAATTGAAGTTTAAAGTTTTCTTGTTTGGTTTAGGGGTTTTACACACCAGATGTTGCATAAAGTTCAGAATTTTTTTATTTGATTTTATCTTATAATGTGAAGTTATTTACCTATAAATTATATATTGAATTTTTCTCTATTTTTTGGATTTCTTTTTCATTTTTTCTAATTTTTATTTATTTTTATTTTTATTAAAAGGTTAAGGAGCAAAGTGTAAACGATTCCAGAAGTGGGGTTGTTTGCATTTAACCTTTAGAAAATGATCCCAATCAAAATCGCTCTCAAGCTCGTGTACATAAATACTGATATGAAAAAATTGTATAAAATAAATTAGAGCGGACCGGCAGCGTCATCCCCTAGCACGACTAACTGGGCGAGGAGCGATCCCCCCACCAACTTGGGGTGGGGGGGGCCGAGCAAATGTGCATTTATTGTATTTTTTTATTTTATCAATAAGCTTTTTTTTTTAATTTAAAAAATATAAATTTGTATACATCAGGAAATCCCGATCATTTTTAAAAATTTTGTGATCGAAATTCTGCGATTGCCAAAAAAACTTAAATTCAAAGTACTATTTGCCACCCCTTAATTTCAATCCTTATAATTTTGTCACCTCCTTATACACAAAACAATACAAATACAATTAAAGCCTTCATATGTGTGCGTGATCAATAAATCTATATTATTTTATTTAGATAACTTATCATCAACATATTCTAACCAATCTTAAAATCTAAAAAAATGTATTTTTTCTATAAATAAAAAGACAGCCTAAGCAAAAATGGGCGTCAAATCTTGGCTAGTAATCAATGTGGATGGAGAGAATGTGCGTAGTGCAATTAAAGCAAATAGGGTTAGTGGTGTTGGAGAAGGAAGAAGATGAAATTCGAAATGGACATACGTTGAAAGAAAATGATAGAAGAGATCATATCTTATAATAATATTTGTCCACTTTAATGAAGGAAGATATCAATCGCTGTCTTAATCCCACCCTTGTCAGATTACTACAACACACACACACTCTAATCATCCACTAAAGGAAGATATCAACAACTAGTTTGTTGAATCACCCACACTTATATTGCCACACAAATGATGAGAAATTTTAGGAAATGTAGTTTTTTTTTTTTTTTTTTTTTTTTTTGTGTGTGTTACATATGTTATGATTCTTTTTTAATTTAGCCCAATTTATTACTATTTTTTCATACTACATTCCATAAATTATTGTTTTTAATTAATGTTAGTTCGTACGTGTATTTTTTACTTAATAATTAACGAAAAATATTGATGATTCTATTAATTATTAGACGAAAAAGGCTTGTGAGAACTAAAATTGAGAAAAATTTCAATTTATAGGATACAATATGAAAAATCGTAACAAATGGAATAAATTAAAAAAATTCCTTATATATAGGACTAAAAATGCAATTTTTCCGAAAATTCTATTGCAAATCAGGCCTGATCAATTTTTTACCACGTAATTGGTATACCATTTAGGAGAAGTGACAAATTATATAATAAATATATTACATTTATTATGTGATTGGTTTGAAATGATCATAACTTATGTACATAAGAAGTTTCCAAACATGAAAAATTTTCTCCATTTTTTTTTTTTGTGTTATTTTTTTTCCTTCTATTTATCCTTTGCTTTTCAGATTTCGTGTCTATCGTCATTAGTACCGTGATCTTCATCTGATCGTGAACCGTATACGTACGTACTTATTATTATTTTTTTTAAATATCATTTTGATATAGGAGTAATCTCCTGAAAATCGTACCAAGATTTGTTGCTTCCAACTCTAATTCAAACTGCAAACAAGCCATGATACATGCATTCTTATTCAGGTCATTCTGATCAAGCACTAGTCCGATCCAAATCCAAGTATGTACCGACTCACTGTGACCTATCAATTATTTTCGAATATGTGATTAACATGAAATGGTACAAGTAGATCGAGAAATACATAGCCACCCTTCATACCCTAGGTACAATTTTCGTTGTCCTAATATTTCTTTAAATATGTCCGACTTAAACATTGAATGACTATAATCTAAACGTTATTTATGTGATTTTTATGATTTTATACCCTGTGGATCTCCGTTCAAAGAGAATTTAGACGTATTTAATCCATTTGGAAAGCATATTCCATATTCACGACATAAACAAAATCCAAACCAAAATAGTAACATCACGTACTCTTTTGAATTTTCATTTTTTCATTTTTTTATAATAGTGGGACTTCAGTGCTCTATTTATGTTGTCTTGTTGGAGATATAATAATTATAATTTCTGTACAAGTGTATCTTTCGAAATGAAATGAATCATAATTTATAATATATTAATAAAAAGATCCGTGATTAATGAGTTAATTAGATTTTAGGGTAAGGATCATTTCCAATTCATGATTTTAACTTTACACCTCTTCAACTTCTTCTCTCTTTTTCATAAAGTTAAGGTTAATGAATATTGTCATTAATTTACTAAAATTAGTTAAATTCCAACTTAATCCTAATTTTTTTTTTTTGGGAAAGTTGATGGTGAGTGTAGCTTCGTGGAAGGCCATCATAGTGAGCTGGAACATCGTAGGAATTGAGGACAGGGCCCATAGCTTCAAAATCATCAACTGTTTCGGTTGGATTTTTAAACCAACAAAGTGTCGTTTTTGCTTTTGATCTTAACCCATCTTCATCATTAATTAGTTGTGGTTGGTTGCACAAATATTCTTAAGAACCCATAAACGTGTTTTAAAGTCAGTGTAACAGAACATTCTCTGAATTTCAAATTGGGACAAGTGTTGGATGAAGACCCTAAGTATCGTCCTTTCTTTTGTAATGATAGAACAAACTTCGGACAAGTTTAACCAAGAGTGATTTGGTACTTGTTAAGCCTAGTCATCGTGACACTGCAATTCAAACACAAACCATAATAAGAAGGCAAAAGTCATTGAAGCTTTGGAGAGGATATGTAAATGAAGAAGTGACAGGGAACCCTAATTGGAGACACAAGCTTTAAGGGGAAGATAATGGCTTCCACTTTAACACAAGCCAATACTTTTCTCGAATATCATATCGATTTAACCAATTATATATCAATGAATAGTGATAGAGGTACATAATGATTATTTATGAAAAGACATAAACATCCTTGATCAACAGGCAAAATACCACATTTTTATAGGGATCCGCAACCTAACCCGCTCCGACAAACCCGCAACGTGGAACGTTGATCGTCTAACAGCTTTCAGCTGAAGATTTTGCGACACATGGACCAAGCAAGTGGACACATTTAGCCATATAGATACATTCATTACATTTCATTTATAGTACTACATATTTATTACAGTTCTCAATATTAAATATTTTTTGCAATCTCGATCCCTAACTAATTTAAGTATCGGAGGATCAGACTTCATTTTAAGGAATCTCGATCCCTAGCTAACTTATATTGGAGGTTCAGACTTCATTTTGGGTACGCTTGGAGCGACATCGACCTCCAATCTAGATCAAACTAAATTATAATAACTCAATCAATATAAAGTGAAACAAATGTCGAAATATTTAATAAAATTTAAATTTATGATATCAAATTTGTTTATGAGATTTCAACCTTAACCTTAACCATTATATTAAAACATAACATAAGTCAAGCCATGATTGATTTGACGGTTCTTTCCACCTCTAAGGTTAGGGTCATATCATGTCGTCTACCTAGTTGGATTTACATGATGTATTGATATTTTATTATATGATATATATGACCATATTGTTATCAAATTGTTCGAAACTCGAGATATTAAAAATGTATCTTATTTGATTGTGAATTAACAAATCATATATGATATATTAGTATTTCGCATTACGACATTGGGTAAATCATTAAATTACACAATTAATGTTAATATTTTATTATTTTAAGGAAAAAAATATAATTTTAGTCTTGAAATTTAGATATTCAAAATGTATCTTATTTGACTGAATCAACAAATCATATATGATAATATCAGTATTTCGCTTTATGACATTAGAAATCATTAAGTTACACGATTGATGTTAATATTTCATTATTTTAGGGGAAAAAATGTAATTTTAGTTTTGAAACCTAGAAGGTGATAATTGTAGTTTTTGTTCAAATTAATATGCACAATGTTGGACTGGCTAGCTACCATGTTATTAAATTTATTGGAAGCCCAATTAGATGTTGGCATGGTTGATTATGTGGAATTTTTCAATCGAAATGGCCGGAAAGGACTAAATATTGCCACAATTTTTAAAGATACATAACCAAATTGCGAATTTTAATTTGAATAGGATCAAAATTGTCACCCTTATAATTTATAGGACTAAATTGCATTTTTGTCTTTCATTTTATAACATTGTTATACTTTTTATGATGAGTGTGCTACCATCTCAAATCGAATGGAGACTAGGACGTTCCGATGTATGAGCCCTATCTCCTTTCTAGGTACCATTTCAAAGAATAAGTATGTATTGTTCTAATTAAAACTGACAACACCTCGTACAATAGAGTGTGATCAAGATAAAATACTGAAAGACGCATCATTTCAGACTGTATGTGGGAATAACGGCATGTGTCCTTACCACGCAACTCGTCTCAACGAGCCTTATGATGCTGGACATGCTATCATCCACATCAAACAAAGCCAAGAAACTTGAACAACATATAAGCCTCAATGTTGAAATAGAAGCAATTGAAAGTAAAGAATAACGAGAACACTTCTCCAATACTTTTTAAACTCGGGATTGAAGTAAAAAAATAAAAAATAATTTATTATCGAATGAACCTCTTGATAGAGTTATCAACTATTTAAAATGACGGGCCCTTCAAAGTGCTAGTGGTCAAAGGTCGGATTCTCCTCTAGAAGACTATCAAAACAATAGGCAGTCCCTCCCGTAACTCCAATTGGATCAAAAGTTATGGTTGTTTTAAGTTCCACATCAAACCACACAATCAAAGCACTAAACCTTCAACTTATACCTATCCAAACGCTTCAAAAGGGTATCCGCCTCTTATTCTTCATCATCAAGCTTTCATCTCCCCAGCAATATGTGGGAGCAATGCCATATGTCATTCTCACACGCCTCGTCTTTAGGGGCCTTATAATAATAAATTAGTTATCATCCACATCAAATAAAGACAGGGGATTTGAAACATATATAAGCCTCAAGTTTTCATCTTCCTAGCAATATGTGGAACAAAGCCATGTGTCATTCTCAGACCTCTCATCGCCTACTTTTTTCTGGGCTAAGTGAATGAAAATATAATTATATATAAATATATATATATATATATATATATATTTATATTTAGTTAATTAACATAATTAAAATAATATTATAGTAAAATATTAATTATCAGCGATTGTAGAATCATTATTAGCCGTGGTGTATGCAAGTGAGGCCGAAATATATTAGGTATATTTAAAATCATGACAGATAAATTTTGAAAATAGGTCAAATCATGGTAAACGTTAATGGACCATGATTAAAATTTAAGTTTCTACATTGATTTTATCTGACGGTGGTATATAGTATTGATTTGCTACAGTTTTTAAGTTGTAGTGTTTTATCGTATAGGCAATAGTTCATTCTTTTATAGAGTGAATAGGTCGTGTTTAAAATATTATACTTTCTTTAGAGGTGAAAGTACACTTTTAGTCCCGTAGGATAGAGAGTTCAATACTTTTAGTCTGCTGTTTCACAAGAATTTTAAAATAGCCCTAAAATTAAAAAAAAAAAAAAAAAGACACATTTAATCCTATACTTTATGAGGTTTTCGAAATGGTCTCAAATTTGAGAAAACTCAACACATTTAGTCTCATAAATCCAATAAGTGAAGGACTGAATGTGTCGAGTTTTTTCAATTTTGATGAAATTATTCCGAGTAATGAATAGTGCTTTAATTTCTTTTTAACTTTTTTTTTTTTTTTATCTGGCCCCTGAATATTCAACCTTTGCCATCGCCAAGAATATATTCTTTTATTTGATACTGTAAATAAAGAAAATAAAAGTGAAAACTTTATCGAATAACCTAAAAGATCCCAAAAAAAGAATAATTGACATATAACTGATTTTAATAAATTAATGAAATCCAAAGGACATAATTGATGGCCGATCTGAATTTACTACAGAGTTTTAGGAAGTAAAATGCAAAAGGGGAGGGGGGTTTGGGGGTAACTACACCAAATAATTTGGTATAATTACAAATAAATTTATGTGTTTTATGAAATTATATTTAGCACACTTCACATTTATTTTCGTTTAATAAATAGATTCATCTATTAGTCAAAATTCATTGAATTTGCTGATATTAGAGAAAAAAATAAATAAAAATTCATATTTATCCCCAATTGACTTATTATAGGTCGAACAAATATTTTTCTGATCAAACTATCCTTATAAGACCGTGTGAAGATGCATAATGGTAGTTTGATCAAGAGAAGATTTATTTTGTTTGCAATAAGTAAGTAATAAGTCAATCAAGGGTAAATATGAATTTTTATTCAATTTATTGCTAATATCAATAAATTCGGTGAATTTTTGACTAATAAGATATCTATTTGTTAGACAAAATAAAAGTTCGGGTACTAGATGAAAATTTTTAAAATAAAAAGTTTAAATGTAACCACAGCAAACTTTAAAGAAAGAAAGTGTAATTATCTCAAAAAAAAAAAAAAAAAGTTATAAACTTGTCGTCATTATGTGATCATACATTACTTGTGATCTTAATTTTTTTGTCATCTGAAGTAATAAAAAGTTGCATTTGCTTTTATTCAATTCATTTTTCTTAAATTATATATTAATTATATAAAAAATATAAACAATTAACTTAGTAATACCAAACTTATAACCTGAACTCTATTTTTTTTTTTAATTATTTGATTACATCAATACTAAAGACAAATAAAGCAATATATTTGATTCGATTAATAAATCAATAAAACTAAGAACAAAAAAATAAATTACAAAAAATCTTACGGACTTTATGAGACAAATTAATTTTCATATTTTTTGCAGAATTCAAACTCATAATTATTCATGCGATCTCAACTTTAATTACTAAATTAAAACATCATTGGTACTCAATCTTTACTGGACTACCAGAAAATCATTTAGCAGCATCCAAACTTTGTTTATCAGACCCAATTTTTAATTCCCACAAATCCCTGGTCACCATTAATATACCATTAAGAATCAATAGATATGACGGGGAAGAAAAATACCTTCGAGGGCGTTAAAGAGATTTCACTGTTTAAAAGGACTTAAAAAGAGTTGCAGAATGTCCAAGATATATGATTACTTTTGTGCCCCTGGACTACAAGAAATACAATCCTTTGACATGGTCAAAAGTAAAAATTGTAGCAATTAGTAATTAGGTGCAACTGCGTAACAACTATTGATTGATTGTCGTATTAGTGTTGTCGTATCAACATATTAGTGAATCGTGACGAATGCTTTAGCCATAATTAAGACCCCGACGAATGCTTTGAATGTGTATGTTAATAACAAGTTCATTTTGTTAGCCTTCATTATGTTTTCATCTAATTTTATGACAAACTGACCATAATGACCTTTTGAATCATGAAATATAATTTTATATTTTTTTTTTTTGAGATATTTTTTATGAAATATATGCCCCAGGATTATTTGTTTACCCACCCTTAGATTTTTGTACATTTTTTTTTAAAAAAAGAAAATTTTGGAAGTGTAAAATAGTAATTTTACCTCACCATCTGGACGCTCCATAATTATTTTCTATTTTATAAGGGTATTTGTAATTTCTCAAACAACAAAAGCTTATTCGTAATCAATCAAATCTCAGGGGAGGTATCTATAATTCACTCGATAAAATAATCGATAAATTACATTGACATTCTCAAAGTTAAGCCAAATTACACAAACACCCTTATCTTTTATAAAATTACAACTACATAACCCTGTAATATTTTTTATGTTGTTTGTGTAAGCTTTGCCTTTAAATAGAGAGTGTAGTTTGTAGTTACAATTTAATCTCAGGAGGTGTAGCTATAATTTTATAAAAGTATAAACATATGGTATACTTTTGTATTTCAGGCTAACTTCATGTTATGTCAATATAATTTACCCTTAAATAATTATACCCCTTCAAAGAATTAAACGAAAATCGAATTAATTAATTAAAAATAGAATTTTTTTTTGCCCGAATCATACCAATTACAAAGCAAGTATGATATACTTATTATGTGATTGATTATTTTTTCTAAATTATATATCAATCACATGATAAATATATTACACTTATCGTACAATTAGTTCAAAATCAATCGAGTCGGGTCCAACCTAAAAACATGACCTGCATTCTAATTTCTGAAGTTGAATTAGGATTCTCTTAATTTATTACTAATTCCTTTCGAGAAGAATCCACAACCTCCACCAATTAAGGTTAAGGGTAGGTAGGTAGGGTAGGGTAGGGTGCTGGGGGGTTTAGGTGGCGGGGATCCAAAATAGAGCAATCCCATCAATCAATTTGCACATTGGGTGGTGGAACCCCAAACGAAGAAGGGGACCATGCCCTAGTGTCGAGCCATGGGTGCGATAAATTTCACCATCTTTAGGACCGAAAGTTTCAAGGTATCGTTAAAAGTGGCAGTTATGTTGGTTAGTTGTCACATTTTTGGCCATGCAAGATTCTTCATCATGCTTCCTCTCTCTTTTTTTTTTTTTTTTTTTTTTTTTTCTTACAAGTCCTTATCATTCTTGTTCCTTCGAAATGGCCACTTCATTTTTCCTTCTTTGGCACAAGAATTTTTCTTTTATACTTGCACAAGGAATTCTTGCTTTTCTCATTTTTTAAGATGATACGTGTATACGTGCATTTTTTGCGGAAAGTAAATGTCAGATTACTGCGGCTGTTGTTACTGTTCATGTCTCGTCGGCGTATAATAACTTTATGTATCAGCAACATGATACGTGTGTGTATGCGTTCCATGCGCGAAAAAAAAGCATCAAATTATTGCAATTATTGTGAGTGTTCTCGTTTGGCTGATGGATTATGACATCTTCCTCGTCGGCGTGTAATGACTTTTTTATATGAGCAAAGGTGGACATGAGAGTGCGCCCGCCAATTATATAAGTGAAAAATGAAAAGGATTTCGGAATCCCCTTTTTGTTTGGAATAAAGTAAATGAACATCAATGATGAAAAATGCGACATGTGTAGTAAGATCATTACGGAAGTAGTCTTTTTCAAGATTGACGTTGCAATAAAATGATTTTATTCGTACTTTTTTCATTTGATGATAGTTTACTATTTGTCTTTGCATTAAGCATAATTTCAACTTGATTTACAAGAATGGAATAACAAAAATATTGGAGATGCAGGGTTTTCGATCCCTATACCTCTCGCATGCAAAGCGAGCGCTCTACCAATTGAGCTACATCCCCTCTTGGTTGAAAAGTTTTTCACTTAAATTTTCTACCATTATAATACCTAATTTTGATGTGTCAAAAAATCAATCCAATGTTCTTAAATTAATATTTTTACTTTTTTTTCTAAAAGACCCAAAATAAAATAACAAATTAAACTTCAAAATGCCATTTATTCTAATTAAAGTAATAATTTGACACAATTAAATTCTAACCGGTACTTTTATGTACGATAGAATAAATTTCTATAATAAATTTATACTTTGATAAATCATCAAATACAGCATTCAACACGTATCAGACACCAACATCCTCTGATACATGTTGGACAGGTCATTTTGTGGTGTCAAATATTATATATTTTAATTTATAAATATATATATATATATATATATATAAAAGTTATATCATTGTTGTATAAGTATGGTGTCTTATTATAAATACTCAAGATTTTTTGTATCGTAGTATCTACGTCGTATCACATTTGTGATCGTTGTGTTTGTGTCCACGTACCATAAGTAAAATTACGCATAAAATAAAAATATAGGAGAAAAAGGGAGTTTTATGGTATGAAAATCCTATTCATATACCTCAATTATTGGTCCCACTAAACTCACCATAATAAGCTCATCATATCATCTAGGGTAAAATTATACTATTACTTTCAAAACAAATTTAAAAATTACATTTTCATCCCCTCCAAAATTCTTCTTTTACACCTAACATTCTTCCATTAGAGTTTGAATAAAAAATAGGCTAAAATGCATTTTATCCCCCTGTGTTTTGTTGAAAAAACTAAAAGCCCCCTGTGTTTTCGAAATAGGCTAAACCCCCCTGTGTTTTGTAAAACTCAGCAAAAAACACCCTTTTCGTTAGTAATTAACGGAAGGTGCGTTACACGCGCCCCTTGTGCGTTTGGGCATGTTTTTTCACTGATTTTGACTTTATTTTTGAATGTTTTTTACTAAAATACCCTCATGGTATTTATATATTCACATGTATGTATTTTTATTTGTTTTGAGTGATTCTTTTGCATTTTCATCTATTAAAAAATAAAATAAATATATTGACCTAAAAACTTGAAAAAAATTATATATATTTTTGAAAATTTATAATTAAATTGAAATATTAAATCAATTTATATTTAAATTTAAATCATTTTTATAATTGTAAAAAATTGAAATTTAAAAATTATAATTGTGAAATCTTTTTAATTATTTAAAATGTCTAATTATGCAATTTAAGTATAATAATTATTAAAATTATTTTTTAATTAATTAAATATATATTTTATTTAGTTAAAAATATTTAATTATTATATAATTATTTATTTAATTAACTTAGTGTGGCGACGTGGCCGCCGCCCATTGCCGTCGCGTTCGACGGTGGATGGAGAGTGGACGAAGGTGCGCAGGGGTGGGAGGGTTTGCGCGCTGGGCGACGGCGAGAGGTAGCGAGCTGGGGGTGGGGTGCCGGTGATTTCCCCTACGCACGGCGAGAGGGGGCGGGGTGGGGGTGGGGGTGGGGTTGGGGGTGGGGGTGCAGGTCGGTGATTCGGGGTGTGGGGGTGGGGGTGGGGTGGGGTGGGGTGCCGGTGGTTTGGGGAGGGGGAGGGGTTGGGGGATTAATTTCTTTTTTACAATACATATTTTTAAGCAATAAAATATCAGCCCTTGATACATTTAAAATCCAACGGTTAAAATTAATTGAGCTACATTTAAAAAACACAGGGGAGTTTTTAGCCTATTTTTAAAACAGAAAGGGGGTTTTAGCGGACTTTTTAAGACACAGGGGGGTTTTATGCATTTTAGCCTAAAAAATACTAACTCTAAACAGAAAAGGTTACATAAATTTTTAATATTGCCCCTCATTTAATATTTTTATGTATATTTTTATATTTATAAAGGGATTAGTATAATATCTATATATATATATATATATGTATGTATGTGGAGTGAGGTTAATATTATTGTAATTTTTTATATATAAGTACATAATTATTACATAAGAATGTTAAATAATGAATAAAATAAAAAAAATTATATATATATATATATTTTTTTTTGTTAATATTAGCATTTCTCGTCCAAATCGTAAGGAGGTGAAATGTAAATTTTCAAAAAGGGTGCAGATATGATTTTAAAACTTTATTTAGGGAAAGTATAATTTTCTATTTTTAAAATGGAAATATATATAAATATATGTTGGTCCAATTAAGGATGTCCTGGCAGTTTATCAGTTGTGGATGGCAACCGACACTATATCTAATCTAATCATTATTCCACAAACATATATAATAATAATAATCATAATTTTCACTTTCCTATTAATTCTAATTTGATTTTCAACATCGCTGTCCCAATAACAGTACTTGAAATTTGGACACAGTACTGTTGTTCTCCAGTTTCCAAGTGGGCCATAATCCAGCATAAAAAACCCACGTTTCTAACTGTGGGCCGACCACCCTCCATTAATTTTCCTTCCCACCTCGATTTTTCTTTCTTTTTTTTTTTAAAAAAAATTATAAAAGACTTCCCAAAAATTTATCGTAATTATAAATACTTCCTCGATTTTTTAAAAATTACAATTATACTTCCGAAATCATCTAACAAATACTCATTTACAATGAGCTGTTATGGTGGAATATTTGTTAAACTGCCATTGATTTTAAAGAAATATTTGTAACCGTTTAAATAATATGATAAATTTCAAAAGAGTCCATCGCGATTTATCCTTGGCTTTTTTTTTTTTTTTTTTCTTGAGAGGGAGGGGTGGGGGGAAGTTGGATATGACCCGCACTACAACAAAGTATAATTTTAATAACAAAATTATCGCTAAAATTATAATTAAATCATAATAATTGTGATCTTATCACAATATAATTATCAATGTAAAAAATTCTACATAAAATTATCGTTATAGATAATTAGTGACACATCTATAATAATAATTTAGTGACGACAAATAATGATTATTACTAGTAATTGGTGGCACACTCTTTGTGTGTGCAACTTTTATAAGTACTATTTAAAATAAAATTATAAAAAATTATTGTTAAGTAAAATATATACAAAATAATGGACTAATATTAAACTTATAAAAAAAATATAACAAAAAAAGATGAATGAAAAATGAAAAAACAATAACTATCAAAAAAAAATGGAGAGTGGGAAGTTATATGAAATTAAAAAAAAAAATTAAAAGCAGAAAAAAATAAATGGAAGAGACACCAAAAGAAGTGCTCTCCCTTAATATAAAAGTATAGATTAAGTTGTGAGTATACATGTATTACTATTGCTTGTAGTGATAATTAATGCACAATATTATGTCATTAGTAGTTGCTAATGATAATTTTCACGAAATAATCATGACTATAAATTAATATTATTAAGTTTATTACTGTTTCAAACTACAAAATATTTCATAAAATATATATAATTAGTGGCAAAATTAAAATTATCACTTAATTTTTTTATTTGTTGCTGATCTTATTTTTTGCTATGTGGGTAACGTTGGGACTCATCTGGAAAATATAATTATAAAAATACCTCCTCGTTGTTTGAAAAATTATCAATACTCCCCTAATTTTACGGTGGTCTGGCAACTAACTCATTTTGTGGTCAATTGATCAAAATGTGCATGTATACTCTGAATTATTATCTTACTTATTTTTTATGACCTCAAGGGAATAGGGATCAACTCGTTATGGTATACCCTAATTTAAATTATAACGGGCACTCCTAAGATTTGACATAAAATTATAAAAACCTCCGTATTGTTTGAAAAATGACTAATATTAGCTCCTATGAATCTAACAATTAGCCCAATTCGTTAATCACCATTAGATTTTCATTCATTTTTTTATAGTAAACTGACCAAAACACCTTTATGGACCATGAATTACAATCTTTCTTATTTCTCATGACCTTAGGGGATCAACTCATTATAATACATACAATTTTCATGACCACTATATAATAATTAATTAAAAAGTCTCGCAGAATTTATTTTCAAATTGATTAAAAAAAAAAAAAAGAGAGGTGAATTATGGGGTTTGAATGTTGACTTTTTCCTTTTCTTGGGTAAAAAGTAGCAAGAATCATCCCTTGGAGTTGAGACTTCTCGTGAACTAGAGTAGACAGACAGACCTTCCAACAATTACAAGACAGATATTTAATTATATTTATTATAATATATATATATATATATATATATATATATATATATATATATAGTACATTTAATTGACTGAAGTTAGGGCTTTGAATTCTTAATAAACACCAAATTGGAGTAGAATTTGCACAAGTTTGAACATGCAATGTTTGTCAACACCAAATGCCTCGTACACCCCAAAAGCTTCAGACACTGGAAATTATAAAAATAGGAATGTGTGTGATAAAATATTGAAACTTTAGGGTGAAGAAAAGCATATTATTAGGACACAAACAAATTTGTTGAAGTAGAATGTCGACATTATGTTTTCTGATGCTGGTTTTACTATAAGGTCTATACGTAAGGCTACTAGTTCAAATTTTATTAAAAAAAAAAAAAAGAAAAAAGAAAAAATAGCCCATTAAAATATTGGAAAGCAATTAGTAGAATATTGGAATTTTTTTGTTTTGGGAATAAGATTTTGACTTTGTTTATATTAATTTCGCTTTATAGATCTTACATTTTTAATTTGTTAAAAAGGATGATTTTGGAAAAGAAAACCCTAATCAAAATCAGATCTTTTCTTACTTTACGCGAGGTATTGTTGTTTCTATAGTTTATGTTCACGATTTTATTTTGAAAAAATGACTGATTAAAAATATGAGATTCGGGATTGATACGTCATTTTAACTTTTCATATGCAATTGGGGTGGAACGCGTGAAAATATATTTAGCCACCTAGATGAGAGGCTATGGACTAGTGCATGACCTCGTTTTCCACATACTTGTGTGAAATGATGCAGCGTGTGACGCAATTGGTATCTCGCTGTGTGAAATAATTTTTTTCTTTTTTTTAAACAGTAATTATATATTACATCAATATCTTAATAAATTTAAAAATATATCGATTCAATCAATATATCAGTATAATTAAGAATAAAATATATAAATTACAATAAACTCATGCAAAGTAATTAGACAAATACCTTGGACTCAATTCCTGGATCCCAAATATGTTCATCGGATCTCGACCTTAACCACTAGGATAAAAAAATTATAAACCGTTGTGCTAGGTATTGTCCATCCTAATTTTATGAACTTTAGGAATTTGTTCAAGAAAGTGCACCTCGCTAGGATATAAGACTTTCTTCTTCGTTTTTTTTTTTTTTTTAATATAAGCCAATTGAATTCCTCGTCTGTAACCAACGTGAGTATGGATACTAATTTGATTTGCCTACACTACAAGAAAATAGTTTAATGCTACGAAAAAATTCAATATTAAAATTAGCGTGTCGAGCTAATTAGCAAATAAAATTCTCGTTGTTAATCTATACTAAATAACCCATTGCTAAATTCGTTAGCAAATAAACTTTCGTTGCTAAATATCAGTAAGTAAATTATTATATTGAATAATGTGATTTAGCAACGAGAATTTTACTTGCTAATTATCTCGACACTGTTTTTATTTTTTTTCAACTGCTATCAAGCTATTTTCTTGTAATGCTAGTTAACAAAAATTAATTAAACAGTTTTATTGGTTGAACGAAACTTAGGTACATTATAATATTACAAAAGAAAATAAATGTTGAGAAATACTATTATAGTTTTCTGGTATGGGCGGTTCCCAAAAACAATTAAAAACTAATGGAATCCAAATTATGCAATGAACCTATCTCGACTATTTTAATTAAAAAAAAAAAAAAAAGATTCAATTGGTCCCAATTATTCGTGATCCCACGTATCACTAATAATGTCACAAATTAATTTCTAATGAAAATAAAAAAAATTAAAAATATATTTAATTAATAGACCATGTGAAGGAAGATTTTAATTCGAAAAAGGTCTAGCAATTATGAACCTGCAAATTTTGTTTTCTTATGAGTTAGATGCAGAAAAAAAGATTGTGCCCACATTTTTTTTTTTTCTTTTTGCACTTTAGTATATATTTTTGACTTGAATGTCATCAATTATATGTAATAGAAGCATGTGGGTTAGTTCTAATTGGTCATGAACTCTATTGATTAACTAATTAATTATGGACTAATTATGTTAATTATTTGGTCAAATTTTTTATCCACTTTTATTATTGAGGACTTTTTTTTAAAAAAAAAATTAAAGCAATGAACTTATATTATTAATTGAAATAATTCGTTTATAATTATTTATATTAATATCAATATATAACAAAGATAATTGCAATAATTACATTCTGATCAGGTATATGAAACGTAACTATTATATATGCATGTGGAATCATATATGTAATTAATATTCAGTTTTCATTATTGCTATACTGATTGTTATAATTTTTTATTTTAACTTAGATCCCCTAAAAATGTGAAATTTTTTTTTTTTTTTAAAGTTCGAAATAACACTTATACCCCCTCCCAGGAATCTCCATTTACACCAAACCCCCATTCACAAAATAAAAAAATACATAAATTTTTAATTTTGCCCCATATTTTAACATTTTCATGTATGCTTTCGTACTTATAAGGGGGATGAATATAATATATAAATAGGATCAGGTTACATCATTATATTTTTCTTCTTATAAATACAAAATTATTATATAAAAACTTTAAATGGAGGATAAAATTACAAATTTATGCATTTTTTTCTTTTTACTAACATCACCATTTTTTTATCTAAATCCTACAATATAGAGTAAGGTGCAACTGATAAATATTCAAAAGTCGTGTAAAACTAATTTTAAGTTTCTCTGGGAAAAAAACAATTATTTATTTTTATTTTATATAGGATCTAAATATAATCACCCTATTTTATGAAATAATAAAAAAAATTGAACATTTTTATATTAGAAAAAAAAATTGAACCTTCCCTTGACTTGCATCTAAACTTGAAAGCAAGTAATAATAATTTTAATATAATGATAAGGAGAATCAAATCAGACCGACCAAAAAGGGATGTTTAGGGGGTTGGAGTTGAACATGTGGATGTGGCCCTCTTATTGCCCTCCAAAATTCCTCTCTATAGACAACCCACGTTTCTTCACAATACATTTTCACCCTATCTATCTAATCTCACTCACCAAAGTACAACTCGAAGTTGTGTGTGTGTGTGTGTGTGTGTGGTGTGGGGGAGGAAAGCACTTAGCACACGTGTGCTGTCCGGCGTATTGTCTCAAGTTTAGGCATCACTGCCCAGACGTAGGCATTACACCTACGAGTCCTAGGTTTTGATTTGCGTGGATGATCATTGTTGCCTTCTTCCCCAACATTTCACTTACCTCCCCCCTTAAATTATTTAATTCTACACCTATACTCTAATAATAAAAACATTAAATGAAATGGGTTTTTATTTATATATATATCATATGTTTGTAATAATATTTTTTAATGAAATTAATCGAACCCTGATGAATATAGCACGAACAAGTTTTTTTTTTTCTTTTCATTGTTTAGAACGATTGAATCAATTACATGATGAGTGTAGTTAATTAATATTCTTCCTAATTTGTATATTTCTTAAATTATACATGTATTATATGATAAGTATAATCACTTTTTATGTGATTAATGCAAATCTGATTCAAGATCGGATTTTTCAGTGATGGAAGTACCTCAGCTAAGCAAACAACGAATTTTGCTAGTAATAGAGGATGGCGTGATGTTTTCGCTGTAGGAAACATTAATTTTTTTGTTATGGTTACTTATCATGATTAAAAGTGAGAGATTGTAGTGAATGGTAATTAGCCACGGATGTGCAACGACTTTAGTCGTTGTTTTTGCATGTAAGGCCAAAACGTTAATCGTAACTAAAAATCATGATAAATATTTTTAACACAACTATAATCATGGTAGATGATGATTACCTTTCCGAAAAAATTTTATTTAGTTTTTATTTTCAACTTTCAATGAAAAATTCTTAATTTTTGTAAAGGTTGTCGTGCGAAAATAAAAATATATTTGGATGAGTTGATGAAATTGTGGTTTATATTGCCATTAGTGTCACCTTAATATATATTTTTTATTTGATAAAAATGATAATTTTATTTTTTATTGTTTAATGATGTAATTTGAAATTTTCCCCTTTTGGACAACAATAATTAGTGCTTCAAAATTTCTGGAGTGTATAGTCAAGAAATCCTCAATTATGCTCCATGCATATAAGCCCCTATACAATTCTAATTCAAAAGGACATTTTTGTCCCTGAAAAAGACTACAATCACAAAAAAGACTAAAATCACAAAATAGAACGAAGTTCCGGCTGTTCTTTTTAATCTGAATTTGGTACAACTATGTAAAACCGACTCATAAGCCCAAAATTGTAGTCGTTGATGTCTTCATTTATTGTTTAAAATCGCATATTTCCATCTCAAATTCAAACTGACTTAAGCCGGGGATCATCCCGACTAGCCTAACGTACTTTCTTTTTTTCTTCTCAGGAATCACACTATCATCTGGGACAATAACTATAAATACTAGATATCTACTGTTGGGAGGCCACGTGTTTGAACCGAATCAACTTAAACTACTGCGTCTTCTACATTAAACACCTAAGCAGATCATACATGATCACGTAAGCATTATGTTTTAGTGTATCGTCATCTTCTCGTCCAACATTTTCCAATTCATTTATGTACTTACAAAATTGACTACTTTGTAAAAGTAAAAATGAAACCAAACACGTTCAAAATTAACCATGTTTAAAAAATAAATCGAATCAAGAATCAAGAATGAAATCAAAAGGATGACGTTGGAGAATCAATACCATTTCTATCATAATCTGCCATCAATTATGCAAAAACTCTCCAAATAATTATTCACTTTGGGAAATAATATAAGAAAAAATAATGTGGAATGAATTTCATTGGTAGTACCTAAGTATAAAAATTAAAAATAAAAAAAAAAAAGAAAAAACCCGATGATTTAGGCGTAAAATTCGGAATCACTTTTACCATTAAAATATATTTCTTTATAGTACTTTCATCGGAATTTTTATTAATATTATTATTATTTCCCCGACAGTGGGCAGTAGTTTGCAAGAATCTGTAGTCTGAAATTTGCCTCCAGTTTTGACCACTTAGTACGCATGCAGATCTCTTGGCCCCACCCCTTGTAAATTAATTAATTTAATTAATTAGTCTATCACAAATTAATTTCTTCGAATCAAATTTTCGATCCGTCAAATCAATTACATTACAAATGTTTTTTCCTTTTTTTTGAAAATGATTATGTTATACTTTAATAATCGATAATTTACATTGAAACTAGCAAAAATACCTTCAATTTTTATAAAATTATAAATATATTTTTTGAAATTATAGTTATAATTGCAATTATACATCTCTTTAAAGCAAAAGTTGACAGAAACAACTCTTGAAAAATATTACACTAACATTCTTCAAGGGAATAGAGCTGTAATTTCGCAAAAAATAGGAATGTTTGTGCATTTCGGTATAACTTTAAGAGATGTTATAATTTTGAGCAATATTATGGGGTCAATCAATACACCAATATAAAAGAACAATGAAATAAATATACTAAATTTACATAAAGTGAGATAAATACATATACATTTAATTTAAAACTGGAACCCGTGACCCGAGCTTGTTAATAGGATCTCGGCTTTAACTATTAAGTTAAGACATCATTGCTTACGTTACAAATACTGTTATTTCATCTGTTATTTAATTGACTATTCGCATCGATTATGTAGTTTTCATATTTTTCATGTTGTACATTGATCACACGTACAATAAATGAAAAGTGCGAGTCGCCATTAATTAAAAACGGGCACCCCTAAGATTTTGTCCTGATTATAAATACATCTTGTTGTTTGACAAATTACAAAAATTTTTCTTAAAATTAATGGCCGTTTAACAAATACCCCATCATAACAACCCACTGTAGGTGAATATTTGTTAGAGAGACGTTAATTTTCAGGGGTAATTTTTAATTTTTCAAACAACGAGTGAATATGTATAGTTATAACAAATTTCAGGGGAGCTTGTTATAATTTACTCTTAATTAAAGTGGATTTGTGTTTAATTATTTTTATTGAATTCTTAAAAAATATGGAGGAAGATGAATACAAAAATTGAAGTTACGTAAAATGCAGAAGGGGGCATGTGAGAGATTGGGAATATGAAGAGGCAAAGTTTAGACAAGAATCATACTTTTGTATGGTGTGAGTTAATTAAGGTTGGAATAATTTGGACTGCAAATATCTTTTCAAAGGTTCCTTCTTCATTTTTCCACCTATTTTATTCTCACTCTCGTACTTCCCATCTTCTTTATGGATCAGTGTTCACATTCTTCTTCTTCTTATAATAATACTAACAATTATAATGATATGATGATAAATTAAGAGTGATAATCACTCCCAAAAAAGATAAAATTAATGGGAAAAATATCAGTTAATAATTATAATATTGTCGCTAATTATATTTAATTGGAAAATATTTATTCGACATGAAATAAGTCACTCGGAGTTAAATATGACTTTTCGTCTGGGTAAATTACAACAGGCCTTCCTGATATTTGTCATATTTACAAACATCGCCTAGTTGTTTGAAAAATTACAAATATCTTTTATGGTTGTATAATAAATACTCTTATAATTAACTGTCACGATGTGGTATTTGTTAGACGGCAAGTTGTTTTGGGGGTATTTGTTTTTCAAACAACAATGGGGTATTTATAATTATGGTGAATCTTAGGAGAATCAATTGTAATTTCACCTTTTCATTTAATTTTTTAACTATATAATATCAACGAATTTTGTTAATTTATATATGGAGAAGGTTTGCATGTAATTACACCATATTTCAAAAAACGGTAGTGTAATTATCCCTTAAATCTTTCACTGCAATTAACAACATAAAAGTTACACAGGAACGAGCTCCATCGACCAATGTATAAACCATCTATCATTATACATCTGAGTTGATTTAACTTGAGTAAAAATACGCATATCTTTGACCTATTTAGACATTTATAGACTCGCGAGAACCCCTTTTCTATAATGAACTTTTAAACATTTGGAATCCCACATTAATATGATGTAAAATTAAGAATTCATAGATTTTTCTATTACATGATACATTAATTTCCAAAATTAGATATACTTTTTGAAGAAAACATTCAACCGCTGAAAGTAAAGTCAATGTAGTTTTTGCCTCAATAATAACGTTGAAACCTCAAAATTCTTCACTATACAAAACAGTTGTAGTAAAAAATTATTGATCATGATCATGCAATGATTGTTAGTTGTGGTTTTGCAAGTGTAATTACCACGACTTCAATCGATAGCCAATAAAACATAGTTAATAATATTTTTTTTAATGGTATGTTGTATTATTCCACTTATACAGTAGTTCATAGTTTATTATCTTTGTGACTTTGATGTTTATTATGAAATTTTTTAAATAAAATTGAGTAGTCTTAATGTCATATGTGCATTAATGTTTTTTTCTTTGTCGATTTATAAAATTATTTAGGGTAAATTATAAAAAATTAACGATATCTCTTAATTTTGGCGACTTTCAAACAACTAATCCAATTCGTTAGTCCCCATTAATTTTTCATCTATTTTTTTATGATAAAAAATAACTGAAATGTCCTTGTGAATTATAAATTATAATTTACTTATTTTTTAAAAAATGAATTTTTTTAGTAACTGAATAGTTTTTTTCTTTTTACATTTTTTCAATTTTTTCCTCCACCTCGTTGGATTCTTTTACAGTAATTATAGGTTTTCATGCAAGGATTACAGAATTCTATCAAAAATTAGAAAAGTATTAATAATTTTTCAAATAACGAAAATTTTTTATTTATTATGATAAATTTTGAAGAAGTCGTTGCAATTTATCCAATTATTAAATATATTTGATGGAGTTGACTAGTTTGGTATATTTGGAAAAATAAAATTAGAATGAAATGGAAAGATAGTTGAATTAGAGGACTTGATTACAGCTAGCATGTAGTCTGTAAAGGCTAAAAGCGCCAATAGAGAATGCGACAAAGGAGAAAAAGGAAGAAGGGAAATATTGATTAGAGTTGGAAGGGGAATGGGCAATAGCATGAAACACCAAATTTATCTCTGACTCACTCTCATCCGCACTTTTGCTTCTTTCATTGTATTCTGTCTCCATATTCATTGACACACCAACTAGAGCTGTTTCTATATGTCTGTGTGTGTTAAATACATTACTATCGCATCGCATCACGTTGTTCCTGTATATATATATAATAAAAAAATAATTATATTGTTCTTTCTTAAAATTTGATTTAATTATACGTAAACTTTATATGATTTGAAAAATTATATCAAGTATACCTCTATTTATTTATGTCTAATAAACAAATCTATCTGTTAATCAAAATTCACTAAAACTCGTTTGAATTCAAATTTATATTTACTCTTAAAAAATATTTATTTGACCTGCAATAGGTCAGTAATAAATCAATTAAGGGTAAATATGAATTTTTATTCAATTTTTTTATTAATAGCAGCATATTCAGTGAAGTTTAACTAACACGGGGATCAATTTGTTAGACGGAAATAAATTGTAGGGGTATTAGATGTAATTTTTCAAACCATAAAGGGGTCTAGTGTAATTACATAAAATCTCAAGAGATGGCTATGTAATTATTCTTAGGGATAATTACACTCCCCTCCCCTAAAGTTTGGTGTCAAGAGATGGTTATGTAATTATTCCTAGGGATAGTTACACTTCCCTCCCCTAAAGTTTTGTGTAATTACACGTAGACCCCCTGTGGTTTGAAAAATTACATCTAGCACCCCTTATGTTTGTTTCTGTCTAACAAATTAGTCCCTTTATTAATCAAATTTCACTAAATTTACTGATATTGACAGAACAAGTGAATGAAAATTGATATATACCATCGATTAACTTATTACTGACTTATTGTAGGTCAAATAATTTTTTTTGAACTAAACTATCCTTATAACGGAGAAGATATACCTCCTCCTATACATTAACCTGAAGACAAATGGGGGTAATTTGATCATAAAAAAAAATTATTTGATCTGCAATAAATCAACAATAAGTCAATCGGGGATAAATATAAATTTTGTGTTAATTTTTTTGTTAATATCAACAAATTCGTGAATTTTAACTAACAGAGAGATTAATTTGTAAGATGGAAGTAAACCTCATAAGTGCTAGATGTAATTTCCCAAACCACATGAGATTTACATATAATTACACCAAATCTCAAGAAAGAGAAGTGTAATTATCTCTTATTCCTACAATTTATAATTTTTTATACTTTAAAATATATTATAAATAAGAATAAAATATATAGATCGACACATCACAATTCAAAAGAAAAAAAAAAGAATGAATAATTGAAAAGAAAATCAACTTAAGGGTGTTATCGACACAACATAAAAATTAGTATAGTAGGATCACAACAGCCGTTTGTGAATGAAAATTATCTTTTTTAAAGTATTAATATAGATCATTATTACTAATTTACATGTCATATGCAAATATGTGTACACAAATTTTTTAATTTCTACAAATTAATTATTATTATATATATATATATATATATATATATATATTGGATGTAAGAACATATAAAAAAAGAAAACGATATTATGAGAAATTACTGAAAATAAAGTAAAAGAAAAAGAATATGTTTAAGTTGAAAGGAGCTTCTCCAAAAAAAAAAAAGCTGAACCTGACAATGGACCAAAGAGATTAAAAGTCATTCTTCAATAAGTATAAATTAGGGAAAATTACACTTTCTTTATCTGATGTTTAGTATAATTACACATAAATTTTATATGATTTAAAAAATTACCATTAGCACCTCCGAAATTTGTTTTCGTCTAATAAACTGGTCCCTTCGTCAGTTAAAATTCACTAAATTTGTTGATATTAACAAAATAGTAATAATAATTGATATTTATCCTCAATTGATTTATTATCGATATAGTAGGTCAAATAATTTTTTTTGTTTTATTTACTAAACTACCCTAATAACAATGAAAATATACCTCATCACATGCATTAATGCGTGAATACATATATGACAATTTGATGATAGAAAAATTTATTTGACCTGCAATAAATTAGTAAAAAAAATTGGCGGTAAACATTATATTTTTAATTTTTTTATTAATATCTGCAAATTCGGTAAATTTTTACTAACGAAATGACTTATTTGTTAGACGGAAGCAGACCTCAAGGTGCTAAATGTAATATTCCAAACCACGGAAGCAAACCTCAAGGTGCTAAATGTAATTACACTAATTATCCTTATAAATTAGTTGAATGTGGCACATTCGATGCATATGCACAATTTTTTTCAAAAAAATATGAATAAATAAATATCATTTACTAACTTTTTCTTTGGGAAAAATGATAATATAAAATAATTTTGATAGGAAAAATTGTATATTAACTAAAAATAGATAAACTATTGTAAAAATTTAGTTTTTACCATTTGTAAATAGTGGGGGAAAGGTGCTATCCCTTAATATATTACTAGTAATTTGTGATACACTCTATGTTTGTGTAACTTTTATAAATATTATTTAAAATAAGATATTTATAAAATTTATTATTTAATAAACTATATACTAAGTAATAAGTTAAAATTAAATTTGTAAAAAAATTGATGATAAAAAATGAAAGAAATTAAAAAAAATATAAAATATAAAAATATATATCAGAAAAGGAGAGATACCAAAAAAGTATTCTCCCTTAATATATACCATATATATATATATATATTATATTGTATAGATTAAATGATTTAATAATAGGATCAAATAGAAATCTTATCTTATAAATCAATAAAATGTTTAGGTCAAATTGGTGAGAAAATATTAACTAATAATTGTAAACTTATAATTTTAACTTTATTACAATGTCATTATTAATTATAAAAATATTTAATTATCATTATAGATAATTAGTGATATATTTATAACAACAATTAAATTTTGTTACGACGGTACATGTATAACTAATTGTCCAAAATGGCAAATTTTATGTATAATATTTCTTTCACTAACTATTTCTAGTAACATAATTTACCTAAAAATTATCATCATTAAAATCATAGACATCATTGTAGGGATAAAATATTTTTTCACTTAATATATATAATTAGTGATAGTTTTAGGTAAATTACAGTTACTTCCTCTAAAATTTGATATAATTACGAATATCCCTCATTATTTGAAAAATTACAAATACCCCCCTCTAATAAAAAATAATCTTGTAGTCTATACGGCTAAATGGACATTATTATTTTATCTTTACTAAATTTTTAAAAGATTATTTAAAAATATAAAAAGAAAATTAGGCTGCGTGAAATAAAATTTTCATAGTATTAGTTCATAAATTTTTTTTTAGCAAAAATACTTAAAAAATATATATATATATATATATATATATGTAATTTTAATTTGTATTATAAAATAACATTTTGGTCATTCCAACACACAAATTGATGGAAGCATAAGGAAAGCTAATGAAATGAACTCATTGTTAGATGGACGTTAAAATTAGTTGGTGTGTTTGTAATTCTCAAATAATAAAAAATTATTTACCATTATATCAAATTTTAGAGGAAGTGATTGTAATTTACCCATAATATTATTATCATCAAGTAATTTTTTTTTATCATTTTATAATACACCTATAAACACAACACTATGTGTAATGTATTCAATGAAATTTAAATTCATAATATTCAAAATAGTGATAATTACATCCCTCTTTTATAAGATTTGATATAATTACACATAAACTCTCATTCATGTACATAATGTATAGAGTAATTAGACCGGACACAAATTTGTTTTGACCAACAACAATCAGTAAAAGTTTATCGGGAGTAAATATGAGTTTTTATTTATTTATTTTTTGTTAATATCAAATATAACTATATATTTTTTAAAATTACAATTTAAATATATAATAAGAGTATTAAATATTAAATTTGATGGAATCTACTAAAAATTTCCTGACAATGAGCCTACGTACCCTATGGGGATAGCCAGGTGGCTGCTTTACAATCATGTAGCTGCACCCTTCTCCCTATACCACATACAAATTCCTGACAAGTGTATCTTGTCTTAAAATTATCAGGTTTTAATAAAATACTCCATTAATGCCTTTTTTGTTTTTTTTTTTTTTTTTGTAAATCACATTTAATTTATTGAACTTTGAATTAAAGAAAAATAAAATATTAGGAATTTAAAGATTTTTCTATAATAATTCAAGAGTTCATAATGAATTCTTTTTTATTTTAATAAATTCTTTCAATTCTTGATCATATTATATATAGAATTTTTAATTAGTATTTTATAAGTTATATATATATATATATATTTCTTTTTGGTAATATAAATAGAATTAACTCAGCCCTTATGGGTGTGAGGACCTAACTAGACCAAAAAATTAAAAAAATAATAACAATAAATAATTTTAGGGGACATTAATCCTATGATTTGGGACAAAGTTCATAGGTAGTAGAGGTAGGATGGCCAATAAGTTTGGTCACTCATTAATTTCTCATTGTCAAATCTCAAAAGTCAAGGGTCTAAATTATTGACTATGTCCCTCTCCCCATTCTTCAATAAATACTATACAAGTAAATAATTATTATGGATAATTATACCCTCATTTTCTGAGATTTAATATTATTTTATATAGATTTTTTATAATTTAAAAAATTATAATTTAATATTTTTTAGATTTTGCTTTCGTATAACAAATAAGTCATTTTATTAGTTAAAATTCACTAAATTTGCTGATATTAACGAAAAAAAATCAAAAGAGAACCTATATTAACCTGATTAACTTATTACTGTCTTATTGCAAGTTAAATGAATCTTTTTTATAATCAAATTATCCTCATACGTTCTTCACGCATTAATGAATATGAGGAGGTATTTCTTCATCGTTATAAGGGTAGTTTAGTTTAAAAAAATATTTGACCTGCAATAAGTCAACAATAAATCAATCAATCGAGGGTGAATATCAATTTTGATTCAGTTTTTTTTATATTTATTAGTATCAGCAAATTCAGTGAATTTTGATTAATGGAATGTGAACTTATTTGTTAAATGGAGGCAAACCTCAGAGGTGCTAGATATAATTTCTCAAACCACAGGAAGTCTATGTGTAATTACTCCAAACCTCAGGCGAGAAGCGTGTAATTATTCCAAATTATTATTAATTATGAATAAATTAAATTAATGTAAAAATTAGCTAATATATTATGAAAAATATATATATTTTTTATGATAAATATTTTAATCGTACTCGTAAAAATCATTTAACAACCATTATGTGGCCGTAACATTACTAACCAGATGTCTAGCGGACCACACCGCAGAATTACTATAGTTAACGAGGAAGGTAATTAACTCAACCATTTATGTGACAATATGAATTTATATTTAATTTTCAACATGTAAAAATTTATATTATTTCTATATTTTAAAATAAATAATAATTTGTTGGAAAATGACCCAAACATAAAAATATGAGTAACCTATGAAGAGGGGCAATGCAGTATGGATGGTATTTTATTAATTTGAGCATTAAAACTACTCCTATATATGCCTAAGAATCATATGGATTTTTCCACCAAATGATGTTCTTGATTTTTGTGCAACCAATTGATTTGTGTATGATTCACATGCAGATATTGAAGCAAAATTTTTCACTCAATCACACTATAAATGTGATACTATTCTTTTAACTATTCCATATTGACGGGGTGTGTATACATATTTCTAGCTGTTTTGGTTGTTTTATAAATAAATTTAATATGAATTTTTATAATTTTATTATATAAAAATATTTTTTTAAATACATACAGAATTAAAATTATTTTATGTCAATTAAACTCTTTCATAAAGTCTCATTTTTTCAAGAACCCGTATTTTTGTTTTTTCTACTATATCTTACTTTGAATTAATTGCTGCACATATTCTCAATTTTTTATTATGTTGTAACTTACTTGATCGGTGTTGCGCGAGATATTTGTCCGCGGGACTTATAAGTCATTCAAACTTCTGCAACTAATGTGGAACGCTTGCTTATATCATTAGCTCTCCAGACGAGGGGGCTTGGGAAGGGCACATGGAACCGTTCCCACTTCCCACAGACAATGCCAAATAATGCAATTTGCGACTCGATCGATGCTCCCTTACGCGAGATATTGTCCCCTCTTGTTTCGTATGAGCCTCACAATTTTATCCTAAAAAGACGTTTCACTAGGGAGAGGAGGTCTTGTGGCTTATAAGCCACTCAAGCTCATCTTCTGCAATCAATGTGTGACGCTTCCCTACATCAGTAGTATTTGGATTTAAATATTTTAAATTAATTTGGACTTGTTTGGTTAGTATTCTTTAATTTAAAGAATTTCAAATATTATTATTTTAATTTTGAACTATATTTGGTTAAATATTGATGATTTTAAATTTTTACTTGCGGAGTAATCTGAAATGATTTTATCAATTCCTTTTCCTGAAATCCAAATCAACTGATCTAAATATAGCCTAAAAGTATAAATTTTGCAAACACTTCCGTTATCCATTTGGTACGTGATTGATTTGTATTCTACTTAAATAATCTAAATTTAGGTTTAATAGTATACAAATAAAAAAAAAAAGCAAATACCATTTTAAATAAAAGATAGTGTAATAATTCCAAATTGAACTATAATTGTAGTAGTACAGTAATAGTATAGTAAAGAAAGGTAGAAGAGGCTGCTGGTTTTGGTGAAGAGGCTGCTTGTTTCATAGACTGCCCCATAAAACCAGGGGTCCTTTTAAAAATCCTCCATAATTTAAGGGTCAATTACTAATTTAGGGAAGGTGCCCGTATTTTTATAGGGTTAGTAATGGAGGCCACTTTTACAATATGTGGTTTTGGGTCTATTTTGGGAAAAACTCACATTCCAGTCCCTCACCCAAACAAAACCCAATTCAGTGGGTTAGCAGTGGTGCCACGTGTCAGGAGCCCACATCAGTGTCATGGGCCACCTTCTGCTTCCCACGTGGCGGGGCATCGATCTGGCGGTGGCGGTCGCTTGTTGTCTTGACGGCGGCGGGGGAGGCGGCAGAGGCAGAGTGGTCACGGTCGTTGTGGGTCCCCCGTGGGAGTGGTGGTGGTGGTGGAACCCTCTCAGGATACTGAGTGCTGGGTCCCACCCAGTTCTTTCGTCTGTTAGTGTCTGGCTGCAACTATAAAACAACCAAACTACCTCAAATCTTTCTCACACACAACACACACTTAATCCCCTCTCTCTCTCTCTCTGTTTTTCATCTCTTATTACAGTCAGTTTTTGCACTTGTTTCTGTCCGAAATTAGCCTCAAATTCAGCCCATTTTCCAAAAACAGAGAGACTCTGTTTCCCAACAACACTCTGATTAGCATTGAAACTCAAAACTTAATTAAGGTGGTCACACTCTCTCTCTCTCTCGTTCTTGAAATTGGGGTTTTGGGTTGAGCAATGTTTTCTAAAAAGATTCTTGTGAGAACGAATTGAATAATGCTTCTGTTGTTGGTTTTTGTAGTGGAAAGATGACAAACCAAAATGTGGTGGTTTCCGATGCAAAATCCGGGATCAACATGGCGATTACGGTGGCGGTTTCAGGGTCCTCCCTCTTCAGCTCGGCGGCGCAGAAGCCTCCCGCGGTTCCCGGCACCTACATCACCATTTCAAAGAAGAAACTCCTCCAGAATCTCGACATCAACACCGGCGCAAGAATCAACGCGTGGGTCGATTCCATGAGAGCTTCCTCCCCACTCACATCAAATCTTCTTCACCCCACCTCTCCGATGACCCCCACAACTCCTGGACCGTAAGCACCCCCCAACTCCAACTGCGTGTACTCTGTGTGATTTTACACACACACGTGTGTGTATGTATATACATACATGTGAAACCCAATGGCATGAACATAACATACATGTATATATGCATATACACCCCCATGTGGCATGTGCATACACAAACACGTGTGGGCATTTGCTTTCTTTCTTTGTTCTTATTTTTTTTTTTACCTAAATCTGATTCAGTCGAACCGAATTATGAATACACTTATCACTCCGTGCCCTATCTACACAAAAATGTATTACACTTGTCATATAATAGATTCAGACTCGTTGTCTTGGACGGAGGTTTTACCTTTGTTTTGTTTGTTAGCATATATAGATACATATAATGAGGTGGGAATATTTGGAAACAGATGCATCATCCATCAGCACTTGACATGTTCGAGCAGATAACAAATGCCTCAAAAGGAAAGCAAATCGTCATGTTCTTGGACTATGATGGCACACTCTCCCCCATAGTCGACGACCCAGATCGAGCCTTCATGTCCGACTCGGTCAGTACATGTATACACATACATACACACACACGCACGGACACGTGTTTCTGTGTGTAGAATTGATTCTTGGCTTATTCTAGTGTATTCATGGTGGGCGTGGTGTTTATTACCTTGAATTTGCAGATGAGAGCAACAGTGAGGAAAGTTGCTAGATATTTTCCTACTGCCATAGTGAGTGGGAGGTGCAGAGACAAGGTACAGATTCTTGGTTTCACATACGTATCTTTCTACGTACAAGGTTGTAAGAACTCCCAATAATTTGCTGTTTTTTTTCTTGTGTACGTATGTATGTACGTATATATATATATACAGGTGTATAGTTTTGTACGTTTGGCAGAGCTGTATTATGCTGGAAGCCATGGCATGGACATAAAAGGCCCATCAAAAGGTTCCAAATACAAGAAAGTCAGTATCTTCTTTGTTTCTTTTTTTTTTTTTAAATTCTTTTTTCTTTTAATTACACCATGCAATATTCTGATAAAATTTTTCATGGGATTTACAATATTTTATTTTATTTTTGGTGGGAAATAATTAGGGTGCAGAAGCTGTTCTTTTCCAGCCAGCTAGTGAGTACCTCCCCATGATCGATGAGGTATATATAAGCTTTATTTCAATTTCTTGAATTATTATATTAATTAATAATAAATGATTTATTATCTTATGTATATATTATTTTTCTTTCCTTTATTTTTTATTTTTATTTTTTATTTTTTGAAAAAATTGAATTGGAATCTCAGGTTTATAAAGCACTGTTGGAGGTGACTAAAGATACTCCGGGTGCTAAGGTGGAGAATAACAAGTTTTGTCTTTCTGTACATTTTCGCTGCGTTGATGAAAAGGTACAACCACCCCCTCCCCTTCCCCCCACCCCTCTTCTTTTTCCTTTAATAATTTTTCAATAATGGGAAAATCGGAGTTGGTAAAATTGAAATAAATTATACACTTATTGTGTAATTGACGTGTAATTCAAGAAAAATGATTAATCACGTAACAAATATGAATATGTTTGCTACGCGAATGATTTGATCTGAACAACTTGATTTGGATAAGAAAATCATTCGATAATGTGTTTATTTATTACATCATTTTTCAAATTGCAGAAATGGACTGAATTAGCTAAACAAGTTGGATCAGTGTTGGAGGGGTACCCTAACCTCCGTCTCACTCAAGGAAGAAAGGTATTTTTATTTTCTTTGGGCTAAAATTCAATTATGAAATATTTAAATTAAATAAGATACTTTTTTCTGTGATAAATAGATTAATTATTAGGTTAAGTATATAGTGATATAATACAATATTTAATTATATATATTTTGGGAATGCATGCATATAAACAGTTTTTCCATTTTGTTAAGGGCATGCTTTAATGGCTTGTACCATGAATTTAGATTGTTGTACTTGAAATTTATGGTTTTAAGTAGTTTTCACTTATTTAAATAAATAAAATATCAAATGCAGGTGCTGGAAATTCGTCCTACTATTAAATGGGACAAAGGGAAGGCTCTTGAGTTTCTTCTAGAGTCACTAGGTGTGTAATTTCACTCACTCTCTTTAATTTAATATAATTTTTAATAAATTTATTTATTTATTATATTATTTTTCTCCCTAAGTGGTCGTAACTTCTTTGTGAAATGACCTTTGGTCATTATCTAGTTTTTTAAATTAATTAATTCAATTTTTAATTCCAAAGTCGTATCTCCTTCTGTAGGGTACGCCAACTGCACCGATGTTTTTCCTGTTTACATTGGAGACGATCGGACGGATGAAGATGCGTTTAAGGTATGCAGAGCTTGATTAGGACAAGAATCTTTGTTCTTTCACGGGTTTTGGTTAGTTTGCACGTATGTATTGATTGTTGTTACCTTAATACAGGTGTTAAGAGAGAGAGGTCAAGGATTGGGATTCTGGTCTCGAAAACTCCCAAGGACACAAACGCTTCTTATTCGTTGCAAGAACCGTCCGAGGTACTTTTCTTCGATCACTTTGAAGAAAATTAAGGTTTTTTTTGTATGACTGGTCGTAATTAACGATGATCGATTCTGTCATGTGACGATAGGTGATGGCGTTTTTGCGACGGTTAGTAGACTGGAAGAAGTTGTCGTTGAGACGACAGTTCAGGATAAGAAGACGATTGGAGGAGATGAAGATGTCTTTATAAATTGTGTGTATTTTGTTGCTAGGGTTGTATAAGGGCAAAATGGTCATATGCAACTTTGTATGTTGTTCTAATTAAGTGGTATGGTAATTAGGGAGAAGGGTAAAATGGGAATAGGGAGGAGAGAGAGGGTGAAGAAAAGATTCCTCTCCTCTGGTATCCAAGTCCCTCGTACACTTTTTTTTTTTGTAATTAAACATGTACGAGGGTAAATTTGTAATTTTATAAAATTACCTAAAATAGCAGAAGTATTTTATCTTCTCTGCTTAACTAAGCTCTTAACTTCTTTTCTTTTATTTTTTGTGAATGAATTATTGCATTTTTTCCATAATTAAGAGCTCTATTTATTTAAAATTTAATCTTTTAAAAAATACGTTGCAATATATTCTTTTGTAATATGATTAAAACCAAATATTTTTATTTTAAGTTAACATTTAATTTCGATAAAAATATAAACATATTAGAAGATTAAATCATTTTGTAAATAAATATCTGATGAAAATTGAACATATATTTTGACAAAATTATTACTTTTGTCTCTATGTAAAATATTTTGACAAAATAATTTCTTAAATTGAAAAATATATTTTTTTATAAAAATGATCTTGTGCTAGCTTGTGAAGTATTAGATTCTTTTATTCAAAATATTAAGTTTTTTTAAATATAAATTTTATGTGCAAGGGAGTAAATTGAGTTGAGATTTGAATGTTAGAAGGATAATTTAGAAAAATCACATAATACGGTCAGAAATTAATGCTGAAAATTTATTAGAATGATTAATTTGAAGTTAATTGAAAAGATAGGGATGATTTTAAAATCAAATTGAAATGTGAGGAATGAAAATGAATTTTATTCATAAATTGTGATTATTTATTATTAATCATAGTTAAATATTATATTTGAATATTAATTAGTACTCAGTAAAATCATAGTTTCTCAGTCAATTGGCTCTCAATCTAACAAATTATGTGTTTTTAATTTTATATCAATTCTAATTGTGTGGAAATAGAAATTATTATATTCTGGTTTTTATTCATAGTAATGTCAAATTAATGTATTATTTAACTATATATATATATATATATAGGGAAAAATTCAAAAATCCCCCCTGTGATTTTAGAAATGTTAAAAAACCCCCCTGTGAAAATTAAAGTATCAATTACACCCCCTGTGATATAAAATAAAGTTCAAAAAAACCCCTGAGACCAAGGGTTGCTGCTCACGAGCGTGGACTGCGAATTTTGGTGCGAAAAGTGTCTTTTTTGGATATTTTTGCCCTTATCTCACATTTAATATATATATAATATTATATAATACATAATATATATAATTTATATAATATAATTTTATAATACATAAAATAAATTAATAACTATAATATATTTATAAAATATTATATTAATATTTTTAATATATTTTATTATTATTAAATTAATTATATTTTAATTTAAAAAAAAAAAAAGAAGTCGAAGAAAGCCGGCGGAGAGGGCGACGCCGTCTCCACCTCTGTCGTGGGCGACGCCGTCGCCTAGAAATAGTTCTGGGCGACGGCGTTGCCCAGACGGGGCGATGATGGGCGCGGGTGAGGCGCGGGAGCGGAGGCGGGCGACGCGGTGGGCGGCGGCCGGCCGGCGGTGCGGGAGGGGAAATCAATCGGTGGGTGGGGTGGGTGGGATTATTACTTTTTAAATAAATTTTTTTATAAATTATAATGATTTTAATTTTTATTAAATTATAACAATTCATATAATATAATTTTATCTATTATGTGATCCAACTCATTTTCTAAAGCTACGTAAATTAAAAATTCCAAAAAATATCCACTTGGGTTATGTTATTTTGGTTAAAAATTAAAATTTCGGCCAATGAAAAAATAAATTTTATCAATTTAAAATTTAATGAATTTATGAAAAAATGAGCTAATTATTGGATTAAAATTAATTGAACAAATTCAACAATTAAAAATATATTTTTTCTATATAAAATTTAATATAAATAATTTTATAGGTAGATTTTAATAGATATTTTTTTATATAATATTTTTTCTATATAAAATCTTTTTTAAATAGTTTTTATATATTATAGGTATATTTTAATAGGCTTACGTTGACCAAGTTGACCATAAAGGGCATTTTAGTCATTGTCCCTATAAAATTAGACTCCTTATGACCGGGGGGCGGTGTGATATATTGTTTGTAACACAGGGGGTGAAACTGATATTTAATTTTTCACATGGGGGTTTTTGATCTTTTTGCATAACACAGGAGGGCCAAATTGAATTTAACTCTATATATATACTATTTCTTTGTTAAATTAATGATCAATATACTCTATACGTGTGTATATTATATAAAATATAAGGCAAATTACAATGACATTCCCTAAGAGTTGACATAATTACCAATACTTATTTGTTGTTTGAAAAATTATCAATATTCCCCCTGATTTTAACGATCGTCTAACAATTAGCCTAATCTATTAATCTCCGTTAGGTTTTCATCCATTTTTCATGATGAACTGACCAAAATGTTCTTCTGGACTAAGAACTATAATTTACTTTAATTTTAAAAAAAATTATGAACTAAGTGGATATTTATTTTATAAAGTTTTCACATTTTTCTATGACCAAAATATTTGCCACAGTGTTTGACCGTAGCAAATATTTTCGCATCGCTTGCAGAAATAATAACGAATAGCTGTTGCGCAGCCGTGATTAATTAATACACCCCATAATCTTTTACTTTTAATTATGATATAATATAGCAAAAAGTCTTATTTTCAACATTCAATATGGTTTTCTATATTGCCAAGATATTTGCCAAAGTTTTTAGATGTAGCAAATATTTCGAAATCACTTGCAGAAACAACATTACAAGAAAAATGATCAACAATATGAAAAAATTTGATGCTAAAATCAGGATCGAGCTAATTAGTAAGTAAAATTTTCGTTGCTAATTTTATTATTTAATATTTCTTTCAAATAGTTCATTGCTAAATTCGTAGCAAGTTAATTCCCTTGCTAAATTCAGTAGTAAGTGAATTTATTATATTAGATTAATATATATTAGCAATGAAAGTTTTACTTGCTAATTATCTCGACGCTGATTTTTTTTTTCGTTGCTATTGAATAATTTTCTTGTAGTGCAACAATTAGTAACTATTGCATAGCCGTGGTTAATCAGTATCTGCCACAATCTTTTAGTTTTAATTACGATAATTTACTACAATAAAAAGTCATTTATGAACATTCACTATAATTAATTTTCTCTATAATGAAAATATTTGTATAATTTTTAACTATGACAAATGTTTTGTATTGCTTGTGAAAACAGTAATTAATAACCGTTGAATCGCCGTAATTAATTAGTGTCGACCACAATTATTTTAGTTTTAATCATAATAATTAATTATAATAAAAAATATTTTTTAGACCCACAAAAAGAAATATATAAAAACACATTAAAAATTATTTTTGCAAGGGTAGGCCCCTCAAGATTCGAAAGCACGAATTAGGAGTGGTGTGCGTGACTAAGAATGTGGACTTCAACTTTGACCAGATACAGAAAATTGGTTGGCAATGGCGTGCAGTCCATTAATTGGGGGTTCTCTCTCACGTGCTATCTTTATTTGCTTATATATTTCGGATAATTATATTTACACTCTCTTATTTATAATTATATATAAAAATAATTTTTAATTTTATAATTATAAAATTAATTCTTAACAATAAAAAATTAAGGGTAGTCTGTGTAACGATATTCATAATTTTTAAAAAATATATGTGTACTTGTTCAAAAAATAGGGATGACTTGCGTAAATAACATTGACGTTTTAGTGGGTGCATGTATAAATTTTCAAATAATAAGAATGATTTATGTAAATAAATATAAATGAAGGGCTGAAAATATAATTATCGCTATATTATTATTATTAAGGAAAAAATCCAATGATCCCCCATGATATTGGGAATGCTAAAAAAAACTCCTGAAAAAAATAAACTATTAATTACACTCCCTGTGATATAAAAAAAAAAACCTCAAAAGACCTCCTGAGACGAGGTTGACCAGGAGACTGTGTAATAACATAAGGATAATTTTTAATATTTAAATTTTTATGGGAAATTTTTTGACATATTATAGGGGTCAAAATAAATTTAACTTTATTATTATTATTATTATTATTCCGAGTAAAAGACAAGAAACATGCTGCATCCCCTTTACATACATACATACCATCCATCCACATTTGGTTTGACTGAAAGATGGATGGATAAGTTGCAGTTGTTTTATCGATTGTTGTTATTAATAATTAAGGATCACATTTGATACACAATGTCGTCGACATGCCTCCTAAATATGTGACATGCATCTTCCATTATTCCCATTTCTTAATATCCACACACTCACATACCTATATTATGCTACTCCAACCCTATTTCTACTTTTCTTTCTATATGTATTGCATAATAGTGTTAAATCTCGCCATCTTTTAGGACAAAACGTAAGGTTAGGAGAACGGGAACAGATATTCGTATGTTTGATTCTATTCGGCGTTGTTTGTGGGAATAATGGAAAGGACCTTTCTCGATCCTCTTGTTCGGGAGGCTGATGATGCTGTTTGACCGTATATCTTTTGTCAGTAGATCATGTTTGTACGACGTCCACACTATTTTTCACTAGCAGGACATCCTTTCATAATAAGATCATAATGATGAGAAAGTTTGAGCGGATAATATATAATCTTGTCCCACATGACACAAATCAAATAAGACGATGTACATATTTTGTTTTATTTAATATATATGCATCACAGGTATAAAATTTAAATATTGGGTTCGCAATATATATATATATATATATATATATATATTATTGTATTTGTTTCAATGTTAATATATGGTTCTATATTGGAAAATAGCGTTGTATTGTATATTATATTCCATTTAATTGTACATGCAGTAGAAAAAAAATTACTATTGATTACAATATTAATTGGTTATGATTAAAAATTATGGTAAGTAAATATTATTAACCACGGTTAAATAAAATTGATTCTGAAATTAGTTTTTACTTTATGAAAAAATTATTTCCACCCTTGCAAAATTCACGGCCAACAACTGTTGCATAGTCGTGGTTAATAACTATTTGCTATGATAATTTATTATTAAGCATGACAATTAATCATGGTTCATATATCATATTTCTGACTGTGATATCATTTACATATATTAATATTGTCTCAAATATTATGAGAGTACGTACTATGAGATTCTAACGTACGAAGTTGGAGAGAAATGATGTTGCAATAACTATGTGTTCAGTCAAAAAGGATATATATACAAGTGTTGTTGATCAACATTAATTGATATTTTTGAAAACCCATGCAGACATTGTAGATTTGTGTTCTTTTTGAATTTGCTATTTTCTGCAACTGAATGGAAAATTTGCACTTTACTCCCATAAGATAAAAGATATTATATTTTTAACCATAGTTTATAGACTTGTGATTTCATAAGACATAAAATTATTATCTTTTGATCCAAGGGGGATTATTCCGTTATTTCTTGGATAGAAAAACACTTCATGTGGTCAAAGGTGGTTTTGGTGGTAGGAAAACCAATATGCATGCAAGGAAATTAGGCCAAATTAATGTATTTTATCCACTATCTAAATTTAAACTATGCAAGGGGTTTTTCATTCAAGAAATAACGGTTGAAACTCCTCTGGGGCCAAACGTGCAATATTTTTATTTTTTATAGGTTCACATGTACTAACCTCATAAATTATGAGACTGAAAGTGCAATACCTATATCGTGTAAAGCCAAAAGTACAATTTTTCTTCACTGATAATATAACTTGGTGGAGCAGTAGTACTGTGCGCATACTTTTGGTGCTGAAAAAGCTGAAGCTTACACTATGAGCTCCCTATAGTATTTACGCTCTCCAGTCAAGTTTAGAATCCGTTTTATTAATTCAAAATCTTCACGATCCAATTCTGGTGCACCCTAAACCCTAATATGTATGGATTCACTGTGACCACTGCATCATTTGATGTTTAATAATTGACGCGAAATCGTACAATTGAACATGTACAATTTTACAACCCTAATATTCTTACGCCATTCCTTATTACTTTTTCTTACAAATCACGATCTACTCATTTAAGTATTTTAAAAATTATAATAAAAAACTTTTCCACTATAATTGTAACAATGATCTATTTTGTGGGCTTACAACTGAAAAAATCAAACTGCACTCCAATCTTAGGAAAAGTAATCATCCAAATTTATTCTCAAAGAAAGTCCAATCTAATTGTCTCATAGATTTATGGAATAATTACACTCCCCTCCTTTGAGGATTTGTATAATTACACGTAGACCTTCTGTGATTTGGAAAATTACACCTAGCACCCCTGAAGTTTGTCTACATCTAACAAAGAAATTTTAGTCAAAATTCACTCAATTGACTGATATTAACAAAAAAATAAGAAAAATCTATATTAACTGTTAATTGATTTATTACTGACTTATTATATGTTAAATAATTTTTTTCGAATTAAATTACCCTTATAACGGTGAAGATATACGTCCTCAGATACAATAATGCATGAAGACATCTGAGGGCAATTTGATCATAAAAAGATTTATTTGACCTGCGATAAATAAGTAATAAGTCAATTAAGGATTAGTATAGATTTTTTTTTGATTTTTTTGTTAATATCAGTTAATTTGGTAAATTTTGACTAATGAAGAGACTTATTTGTTAGATAAAGTGAACCTTAGGGGTGTTAGATGTAATTTTTCAAATAACAAAAAAATTTATGTGTAATTTCACCAAATCTCAAGAGAAGAGAGTGTAATTATCCCTATATTTAAAGGGTTTCCATAAATGCTTTGCATGGTACAGATATTTGTTGTAATTATGATGCTAGTAATTTAGCTTAGGGAATATAGTTATAGGTCTGCATCCATGGCTTTTAGACTCTCTACCCAATTATTCTTCTCAGGTACAGTAGTTAGGGTTTACAATTATTACTTTGATTCACTACAAAAAAATATTACTTTTAGTGTTAGTGGTCAATTCTGAAAATTCTTAACCGTACGAAACTCGATTAAATTTAAATTAATTATACGACAAATACAATATACTTGTCATTGATTGGTGTACAATTTAAGAAAAGTGATCAATCACAAAGCAAGTGTGATACACTTGTTCTGTGATTAGATTGGTTCGACCGAACCAACGAGAAAAGAATTTTCTAGGTCAACGAATATTAACCATGATTTTTTATAAATGAGATCAAAATATTAGGTATTATTAAAAATTATACTAAATGTTTAGATTCATAATTAAACTTATAGTAAATTTTCACTACCCATAGTTAAAATTTAATTTTGTATATTAATTTTATTTGACTGTTGTGATCATATTGATTTATTATATTTTATAAGCTATAATTAGTATGATGTAGGCAATGATACATTAATGTTTTTTTTTTTTTAGTGAATCCTCAATCAAATAATTATGTTGTGACCTTGTGAAAAGAGAAATTACAATTATTGGTACATGTATTAAATCCCTAGGAATCTAGGACAGCTCTGTGGGGACCTCATGATCAGTGAACTACAAAAAGTATAATAACTACTTGTATGTTGATATGGAAAATATGGTCATTCACAATATATTATGACCATTTTTTGTAGATTTATTATAATTATAATTATATTTATTTTTGAAAAAATTATAAATATTTTTAGAATGTAATAAATAATCCCTATAATGAGCTGTTACGAAGGGTATTTGTTAGATTGTCGTTAATTCCATAAGATATTAATAATTTTTTAAATAATAAATAACTATTTATAATTATAATAAATTTTAGAAGAGTCTTTTTTAATTTACCTTAACAGATAATGGGAAACGTAGGTAACTACCACATCTATAATTTATAATTAAAGGATTGTCATTAAGATTAAGTTCCTTAATTATTAGCACTCATTATTGTAAGTAATTCATTGGTTGATGTCTAATTAATCATCCATAATGAAGATGTTGACCTTCACACATGCAATAATTATACTACCACAATGAATAGAAAGGATTATTTTTCAGGGATAATTACACTCTCCTCCCCTGAGTATCTAACACATTTGAGATTTGTTTCCGTCTAATAAATAAATCCATATGTTAGTCAAAATTTACCCAATGGGTTGACATTAACAAAAAAATTGAAAATAAATATGTTTTTTTAATCTTGACTGACTTATTACTGATTTATTGCAGGTCAAATAAATCTTTTTATAATCAAATTACCTTATACGTCTTCACGCATTAATACATGTGTGAGGTATATCACATCATTGTTATAAGGCATTTTAGTTTGAAAAAAATTATTTGGCTGTAGTAAGTTAGTAATAAGTCAATCAAGGGTAAATATTAACTTTTATTCAATTTTTTTTGTTAATATAATAAATTTAGTGAAATTTTATCAATTAAAAGACTTATTTGTTAGATAAAATCAAACTTCAAGGGTGTTAGATGTAATTTTCCAAACTACAAGAGTTCTGCGTGTAATTTCATCAAATCTCGAAGGAGGGGAATGTAATTATCCCTATTTTCTAAACCATGTGAATGACTATTGTTTAGAAATCATGTCAAATAAATACTATATTTATCCATTCTAATAAAATCAATGAAATTTTTAAAATTTTGACGATAATTAATCAATATTTATCATGATTTTAGCTATGATCGAACCAAATACCACGATTTTTAATTATGGATAACGTATTTGTCTTACTTATAAAAATAACGTCTAATAGCTATTCCACATTCATGAATAATTAGTATTTGCCATGATTTTGTATGTTTAACCATATGTAATATATATTTCTTCTGTGTGCCACCCACACTTTCAAAACGTGGGTACTCAGACCCAAACTCTCTTAATTGTGAGGCTTCCTGTAGCACCTGCTACCAATAATACGGCTATATCTCCCCTAATTATTATACTTAAAGTAAACCCTATTTACATGTATAAATATGCACATAATCGTTAATCATACGTAATCCCTACGTCATAACCAACACCACCATAACTTACATCATTACATATGTATACATATCAAACATCACAAGTAAACCGTTTTAGTAGTTCATAGTTTTTATATCCCGTTAAACATCCCAAAATGTGAGTTAAATTCCAGCTGACAAGTTAGGAGAAAACCGCATACTGGCCTGACCTGACTGAACGCGGGGTATGGTTCTAACCCTAGATAGGCTGACACCTTAAGGTCTACTCCTGAAAAATATTAGCAGAGGGATGAGCCTGCAACTCAATAAGCAAATAACTAGCATTATCTATATATGTACGTCAAACATAGTCCAGACAAGGCAAATAAACAACTTGTATATAATATAATCAACTTAATACCAGCACAATCAACACATATTACACAATATAGCCAACTCATGATAAAAATCTTTCTCCTAGTTTGCTTACCAGAAGGTGATATAGTGTTTTTCTCCATCAACTCAACCTCACATTTCATTATATACATGAATCCCCCCTTGACAGCCGGCTCATCAATCTTATTTCGCATCATAGCTCTTTTCATATCGTATCACAGCTCTTTTCATATCGCATTACTGCTCTTTCATATCGCATCATAGCTCTTTTCTCATCGCATCATAGCTCTTTTCTTTTCATTTGCCACATAGGCTATTCAACAACATCAAGGGGTATTCACATCACATTATATTCAATTTCCACCACTACCTCAATTCCACATATCACCATCCTTGTAAACAGCTATCGACGTAAAACCATATATAAACATATTTCTATTTACAAACGCCAATAACACACCATCCAACAAATATAATACTTAAATGTATTTCTCATTTTACGTGCACAATATCATGATTCCAGTTAAGTCATTCACCACGCATACATTTTCAGATAAACCAGCTTCAGCATGAATCACAGATCTATATTAAAGTAATAGCACAAAGAGAGAAAACATATACAGATAATACTAATTATTCACTTACCTCGATCTAACGACGTTCTACTAGCAAACAAGGAGTTGTCCAATCCTCTACTTTATCCCTGAATCCTATAACGAGTTATAATGCATACAATTAATATATAAAATATTATAATTTCTAAATATAATATTACATATTATTGGTACAATTTCTAATTGATCATTTAGTATTTTATTTCTATCGAAATATAAACTTTTCGTACCATTATTTTGTAACTAACTAGCTTCCCACGTGTATATGTAATTTATCGGTTAATTCATAAGAACTCGTTTAACAAAACCCCTTATATCTTTTTATAATTATCCTTCTTAATAATATTCCCTAAATTAAATTATGATTAAAACCCTTAATTTCCTTTCTAATAATATAATATTGCTTAAATATAATTTTCGGAGTATTTCTATAAATTTTCTATCAATATCTCGTTATATACAATTTGATTATACCCGAATACATATAATTACATATTTGATTAATAGGCCCGACTAAAGTGAATAAATTAACTACAGTAATAATTAAATCTATCAAATCTAATAATTTAATTAACCAACTATAATATTTTACGTCAATTGATACATTTAATTCAATACCAATATAAATTGATAAAACATAAAATACTCCGATTAAACAATTCACCGGTCAATATAAATTACTTTTAGTAAATGAACTAATTAAATAATATAATTATATAAATTAATAAAAATTTTAAAACAAAAATCATACCTGTTCGTCGTCGTCCGAAAATGGAAAGAGAATACTGTATATGTTTGCAGGAACCAATTTGCAATTCAATATTTACTACATATCCATATTAGTATATATACTATTATATTTACATTGAAGTGTGGCGGTGGGAATTGATGGCCCCACCCGCCCACTTTCTTTCTTATATATATATATATGTATATATATATATTATATTATATATTATATTATATTATATTATTATTATTATTATATTATTATTATTTATTATTATTTATTTATTAAAAAAATCTAAAATACCTTTTACGTCCTTTTGTATTTCTTAATAAATATAATTTACTGTCAATTAATATAATGAGCTCCAATTCACTCTATTCAAGTTTTATTGTACTCCAATTTCAATCTATAATTTATTATAAAATTTTCATAATAGTTATCATTAGTCACCCAATTAAGTATAAACTCCTAAAGATGTCACACTTCCATACTGACGAGTCAGATGAGACTCAATTTTCATATGTTTATATATGTATATATATGTATATATATATCATGATTGATGATCTACACCAAAGAGTCAAACTTAATAGACATTGCTCCCAAACAAGACAACAAAACCTAGTCATTGGGTACAAGGATTTGGAAGATCCTACATTGGAGATAATTGAAGTACTCCAACTCCCAAATTTTACCAAACCACACACACACTCCCTTTTTTTCACTCTTTAACAAAATTCCCTTTGAGGGGTCTCAAAAAAGAACACCAACCCTTTAGTTTCCTTTTGGTTAGGTTTTGAAAGGGAAATCCACCCACTATGGCTTGGCTAGGTGTAAGGAATCTACTTATAAATGGTTGAATGTGGTGTTGGAATCCACTTAAAGAAATTCGGACTCTTGTTTTTCTTGATGTGAGAAAAAATCACATGGCTAATACGTCTTGATTCGATTAGGCAAGAATGGATCACTTTATGTAAGATTTGTGTATTGGATTTTGTGAACGTTGAGGATTGTGTTGATGGGCAGTCTATCAGTACCTTTATAAGCTATTTATAGTTTCAGAAGCATGTCCTGGTGCGTAATATTGATCGAAATTGAAATTATTTTTTTTAAGGTAAAATACAACGAGTTTTCATGATGTTTGATAAAATTATAAATACACCCTTATTGTTTGAGAAATTATCAATACCTCATTCATTTTAACGGCCGACCAACAATTAGCTCAATTTGTTAGTTTCTTTCATGTTTTCATTCATTTTTTATGGTGAATTGACCAAAATACCCTTATAGACAATAAATCAAACTTTTTTTGAACTTTTTTTTTAAAAAAACTAACTGGACAATTTTTTCTTTAATTTTTTATTTTTCATAAAAGGAAATTAAAAAACTAAAATAGACACAAAGTCGATAATTCTAGACATCCACCACAAAAAATTATATAATTCCATTAAATATTATATGAAATAATAATTTTTCAAATAATAAAGAGTATTCAAATAATCATCTCAAACTTTAAAAAAAATCATTAAAATTTATTTATTTTTATTAAAATAAAAAGGAAAAAAAGAATCCCACATGGGGTTCTTGGAATGGGACACTAACATGCCCCCAATTTGTTTGACAACCTTATAAGGGCTCTTTTTGACGTGGAAAGATGGAGTCCACTAGCTTCACCCCTCATCATTGGTCTTCTAACTTCAACTAAAATTAAACTAAGTGTCTCCTAAGCTCCAATTATTGGTGGGCAACTGCACACAAAGAGAGAAAGAGATGTCCCTTTTCCTCTCTCTTTTTTCTTTTTTTTTTCCTTCTTTTTTCTAAATTAGTTATTGGGATTCAATTCTTGGAACTCCTATGTCTCCTACTACTTATTATAATGCAAACAAAACATATTTGCCTTTGGGAAGAAGCAAATGGAACCAAAAGGATGTGGATCTCAATTCTTGGCTCTACCTATTCATTTTAGTGTATTAAATGGATGCATGCTACCCCTATTCATGATATCCCTCTTGTTCCCACCAACCCACATTTTAAATTTTTTAATATATACATATAAAACATCTATCTCTGTAACACGTATTTTTATGTGTACGTGTGTTTTGTGCGAAGTTAGTGCAGCTGGACTAGACCCTAAGTCTGTCAGTACAATTTTTATTTATCGCACGAGTCCCGCTGTAAACAGTTTAATATATTGATCAATCCTAGTCTAAAAGTTTTTAATTCAAAGAAATAAACATAAAGTGTTAGTTTGAGTGGGTTGGATTGTGCCCTCCCATAGATCGTGTTAATTTAAAAATGAACTGGCCTGCACTAGTAGATATATTACTTAATTATACTGTTTGGACAGGCTCATCTTTTAGATAATAACTATGATTCAAATCGGGCAAAAAAAAAAAAAAAAACACTTTTGTTAATATTTTTACTATAAAAATTTTAAATTATAAAACAACCTAGCTAAAAGCAATGTAAAAAATGACAATACTAATGTTGCTTAAAGTAATCATATGATGTTTCCACTCATGATCTTTTCCACATTTAATTACGGGTAAATTGCAACAATTTTTTTTTAAATTTATATAATTATATTATTCTATCATTATTTAAAAAATTATAAATATTTTTGTCAAAATGCATGTCATGCATGTACATGGGGATATGTGGTATGGGGGAACTAAAGCAGCAAGCAAGCAAGCAAGCAATCTTTTGTCAAAATGGGGATGTCAGGGAGAGATGATGGATGATGGAGTGATGGTCGTCCTGTCCTGCTGGTAAACACGCATACGTGTCATAAAAAAAAGATACCCTCAGAACCTTAATTCAACACGTGTTTCGACCTCGGAAGTCGGTCCCCGCCTTGAGGGTCGAGCCCCATAGGTGTGGGGTGGTGGTTTGTCCTTGGAATTGGGATTCCAAAGCAATGGTGGCCATTAATGTTAAAATAACATACACATGTACATGCATGCATGTGTGTATTTAATATATATATATAAATGGAGGCATGTGATATGGGCAAAGCATGTGAGGCAGATGCCAATGTTATGGGGGACAGATGAAGGGAGTGTATGTGGTATAGGATCATTGGTTGGATCCAGTCTGAACCCATCTGACCATCATTCATGGTTCAAGGAATTATTGATGTCCATGATGAATAATTGGCATGTTTTCAGAAGAAGTTGGTGATGGAGTGTGTGTGTGTGTGTGTGTGTGTGCATCCAATTATTTGATCTTCAATGTGGGATCACTCATTTGTTTATATATTGTTAGGTTGAGGTCATTCTAACTTCTTTAATTATAATATAATAACATCTTGTATTACGTTATTTTTCCGTATATATAATAAATAAATTTTTATATTTTAAAATATATATTAAATAAAAAAATACATATAAATCAATAAATTATACTTAAAGAAAAAAGAAAATCAATTTAAGATATTATAGCCACAACAGAAGAATTTGTGTAGTTGTGTTAAAATAGCGCGTCGCTTTGAATAAAAAGAAAGTAATTACAATAAATTTTAAAAATGATCTAGTGCAACGGTGTCACTAATTGCTGTTTGTGAGTGTAGAGTATATATATATATATATATATATATATATTAGTATAGATTATAAAGCATTTGACATTTTTTTTAAAAAAATTATGATATTTGAGAATAAAACATTTTAATTTTATTTTTTAAAATTTTGGTTATATTAATAATAGTATTGTATATATAAATTTAGTTATTTTATTTTTTAAAAACTTAAATTAGAAATAAGTCCCAAGATCTTATAAACTTCAAAGACTCTTATTTGGATTTTCCAAATTGTGTTAGCAAATAATCGGGACGTAAAATTATTCTAATCTAGTCGAACACATTTGGTCAAGTTTGATCGAATAAATATCAAGCTTGAAAAATTGCGTATGAATTTAATTTAATTATTTCTCTAATCGAGCTCAACGAACTTTAATTGGATCAAACATGAATTGAACTAAATTAATTTGATATTTTTAAGTATATTTTATTATTTCTGGGTTAATCAAATCTACACTTACCATATATTGCTATTTATTTATTGTTTTTTTTTTTATAAATGGTGTATATATAATTTAATGAGAATACCGACACTTACCATATAATTAATTTAACTAACTAGAGTTTATTAATTTGAATAAGAATTTTCCCTGCTGAGCATACGGTATTTCTAGAGTTGCTCTCTTATTGACCTAAAATGAATAAGAGTCGTGCAATGCCACCCCCCCCCCCCACCCCCATGTAGAGATCATTAATATCGATTATTATATATATATATATATATATATATATATATATATATTATATGTAACAAAAAGATAATTTACAAACACACTTTGACACTTTGCATTTGTCTATGTTTTATACTCAAAGCTCGTGGAAAACAAGCCTTTAAACAAATGAACCAAAATCGCATTTTGAGATGATTTAATTAAAGTTTGAAGACTACAAGTAGAAGCGCATGCGGTCAAATTTTCTTTTCCCATTCCCTAATCACATGGGCTCTATCCATATGACATGATTTAGACCTTACAAGATCAAACATTGATTTGATTTTTATTAAATAAAAGACATAATTATATTTACACTCCTGATATATAATTTATTTACACAAACTATTTCTACTTTTTGCATAATTATAAAAACTACCCTTGATAATAAAAGAATAAGGATCGTTTGTGTAAGTTGACATGTTTAGGGTGTGTGTGTAATTTTTAGAAAAAGTAAGGGGTTGCCTGTTTGTGTAAGTGATAACGATATTTTTTGTTGGGTGTATGTATAATTATTTAAAAGATAGGGATGGTTTGTGTAAACAGACCATACATCAAGGGATGTAAATATAGTTATTCCTAAATTATCATAATTAATAGCACTTATAAAATAAGGAAAATTACACTCCGCTCCTCTCAGGTTTGGTGTAACTACACGTATGTCCCTTGATTTGGGAAATTACACATTTTTTTTTTTTTTCAATTCTTGAAACCTGCAAAACCCCAAAGATCCTACTCCATTTACAGGACAGCATAGTATTAATTAAATAAAATAATAATGATTTAAGTATGTTTGATGTAGCCGCTGGATGAATGATGGGCTAAGCTACTTTATGGATCTCAAAGAAAAATAATTAGAACTTAGAAGCCACCTCAAAAGGGCAGCTTTATGTTGAAAGCATTAATTAAAAATAGATTAAAAAAATATTATAAAAGTTAGAGATAATTATATCTACAGCCCCTTATCCATAGTCTATTTACACAAATTATTCATGTAATTTGAAAAATTACATATACATAGACACATCAGAAACGTCGATATCATTTACACAAATCACCCATGCCTTTTAGAAAATTACACAAATACCCCTAGAAACGTCCACACCATTGCATAAATTATCGGTTTTTGACTAGTAGAACATTTCTGTAATTACACAAAAATATGAATAATTTATATAAATAACTATATATCAAGGGAGATATTGCTTTATCCCTAAAAAGTAACCTTTAGGCCACATTTACTTTGAGTGATGTGATTAAAATATGATATATTAAATTGTGATTACTATCATGAAAAAATCACATAATATATCATGCTTAAGGCACTAATCACAAACTAATCCAAATGAAGTAAACGAAAAATAAATTGTGATTAGGCATGATATCATGACTAATCACCCAAAGTAAAGGTGCCCTTAGAGTTTCTTTTACAAAGTGCTGGTTGGGGAGATCATACAGTTAGTAATCAATCTTCTTCATTATTTGGACTTAATTATGATAATTACAATAATGGTTAGTCTAGTAATTACGGTTCAGATCATAAACTTTTACAAGTTAATAACTTTAATTTTGAATTCAAAATTTACTTAGAAGAGTGGGTATTTTGCATTCCGTTGTACTTGTAATTAGTACGAGAATTGTTAATAATATAATAATTTATTAATTTATTCGTAATTCAATAATATAGTGTGTGCATATATATATATGATTAGAAACTGAGAAAATTTGCTAAAATATTGAAAATAAATTAAAAATTCCTTACGTTTTATAATGAAGCTTATTATAAGCTCATAACGGTTTATTTTGAAATTTTATAAACTCTTAAATATTTAAAATAATTATTAGAAAAGATAGCAGATCATTTGCAAACACCCTCTTAATTAAAAATATATGAAAAAGTCATGGCCAACATCATCACATCACGAGGAAGATACTTATAGAAAGTAAAATCTAGTTAATTACGACATGTAATATAAATAGGAAAGATCCTTCCCTGTAAAAGAAGAAGAAGAATTTAATCATGTTTATTTGCAAATGGTATCAAATCTACTTGCTTTCGTATGCAATGACGCTCTATTATACATATCTAATACCAATCCTTCAAACTATTTTTTTATTTTATTTTAATTTTTTGCATATTCATTAAACATAAACGGATAATGTGTTATATTTAAAAAAATAGAGGGGATTTTTAGCTGACTTTTGAAACACATATAGGGGTAATGTGCAATTTGGCCTTTCTTTTTCTTATTTTTTTAGAAAAAAAAATAAAGTATATAAAAAAAATATCAAAGTACGTGGATGAAAAAATTATAAAAAAAATATATTTAGTCCGTAAAAAGTTATCAGAATAATTTAACCAATAAATAAAATAATAATTTATAATCTAAATGGGTATTTTGGTCAGTTCATTACAAAAAAAGTGGATGAAAATTTGATGGAGATTTATAGATTGAGCTAGTTGTTACACGACCGTTATTTCTCAAACAATGATCAGGATATTTGTAATTATATCAGATTGTAGAAGAGCTTATCCTAGTTTTTCACGGTTCACTTTCAAAATCAAAAGCTAATACCTGTTGCACTGCTGTGGTTAATTAAACTATAATGAGAAATCATATTTCTTTTTGTGATTTTAGAGTAGATTAACATCTTTAAATTTTAAAGATAATATAAATAACTTGAGAATCGTTGTAAAATTATTTTATTTCTATCAAAGAAAAATAATGAAATCCAACAAGTATTTAAATGGTAGAGTAAAAAACTACGTCAAACGGGCTCTAAACTACGCTATCTTTTAAAATATATATATATATATATATATGGAATTTTTTCAAATTAATTACTCGGGTGAGTTTGATCTGACTTTGGAATAATTGATTTTTATTTATTTTGTTTTTAAAATAATCAATTTTTTATAAAATCACAATTTTATTATATTTTTATTCTATTCGATATATACATGCTATGAGTTTAAATTTAAAAATTATCATATTTTTATAATTATTTAAAATTATAAAATTATAAAATTAAAATATTGTTTATATCCTCTATTTTTATTTATAAATAAATTTTACTAAAATTAATAAACAATAATTCAAAATAATTTATATAGTTTATATGAATCATACTAGAATTAATAAAGTAAATTATTTATTTATTAATTTTTTTTAAAATTATTATTATTAATTGTTAAAATTATCCCATTTTCCCAATCCTACCACCAGGCCATTCTCAACTTCCGTCTGTGCCCTTGCCCCCACCGTCCCATTGCGCTCATCTTTTGCCCTCCTCTACCATGCGCCATCAAAGTATGTTTATGAAAATATATCAATATATACAATTAAATATGTCTGATCATCACATATTTGTAATATATATATATGTAAAATTTATTAATTTAAAATAAAGTTTAGTTGTAAAAAATAGAGAATAAATCTTTTAATTTTAAGAATTTAAAATAATTTATAAAAGTGTGATAATTTTTTAATTTAAATTTATAATCGAGTAACTAATTTTTATTAATATATGAATTGTATACTTTAATATTTCAATTTATTAAGAGATGTAATTTTATATAGAGATTCAATTAAAAATATTATAAAATAATTTAAGTTTGAATTAAAAATTGGTATAAATAATAAAAAAATATAGGGGGTCATATTATTCATTTTCATAAATATTACTTTATTTTTATTCATTTTTTTATATATAATTATAGAAATACCCCTTAGGGCATTTCATTAAAAAATTAAATTAAAGTTTGACTGGATCAACAGGGGCATTTTTAAAAGTTGTCATGGATGGTTTTTGTAATTTTTGAAAAGGCAAGGATAGTTGGTGTAAAAAGACAATAGGTGAGGGGACGTAAATATAATGATCTCTTTTTAATATTATGAGATAATTACACTCCCATTCTTCGAGGTTTGATATAATTACACATAGATCCTATGTGGTTTGGGGAATTATATCTAGCATCCCTGATATTTGCTTTCATCTAACAAATAAGTTTGTCCATTAGTCAAAACTCACTGAATTTACTAATATGAAATAAAAAAACCTGAATGAAAATTGATATTTACTCTCAATTGACTTATTGAAGGTAAAATATTTTTCTCTGACTAAATTACCCTTATACAGTGAAAATATATATGCATTAATGCGTAAAGACGTATGCTGGTAATTTGGTCATATAGAAAGATATATTTGACATGCAATAGATCAATAATAAGTCAATCGAAGGTAAATATATATTTTTTTAATTTTTTTTATTAATATCAATAAATTAGGTGAATTATAGCTAATTGAGAAACTTATTTATTAAACGAAAAGCAAATTGTAAAAATACTAGATATAATTTCCAAAATATCCGGAGAAGAAAGTGTAATTATCCCTAATATAATTAATATGTGATGCCTTTTTAAAGTAACCACTAAGAGTGAAAGTTCCCTTTTGGTGAAACCATGATTATTTTCGTCTTAAGTAACTAACTTTTCATAATCACGATCATTAATATGTAATCATGCTTTTTATTAATCTAATCGGACTATTTTATTAGGAAGTTTCAAGAAATTAATTGAAGTGGATTTTTTGTGCATAAAGCCAGGCATGCTACTTGGCCCTGATACAAACCCTCAAGCCAATCATTTCTAAAAGGACTTTTTTGCAATTTTTATACTTTATATGATTTTTTAAGAATAAAAAAATGAGAAAAGAATAGGGACCACTTAGTAAATAATCTAATAAAAGCAATTATACATAATAAGGGTAAATTACATCTGCTTCTGAAATTTATTATAATTACAAATATTTCTACGTTGTTTGAAAAATTACAAATACTACCCCTTTGAAATTAGTGATGATTTAACAAATACCTCCTATAATATAATGCCATAATGGATTATTTGTTAAACTATCGTTAATAATAGAATATATTTGTAATTTTCTAATAACGAAGGGATAATTATAATTAAATATTTTATAAGTAATTTATATTTCTAAAATTATTCGTCCAGTAACACCGAATTGAGTCGAATTCAAACTTTAGCTAACTGAAAATTCAATACGTTAAAAGGCTATACAAAATATGGTATTAATCGGTTTGATTTTGGTGATTATCAAATTATTTTTTTAATATTTGGTTTCGTATTTTGATAAATCAAAAAATAAAAAAATAATTTAAAAAATTAAATAATAAAAGTTCTAGTTCATACTATTTATGTTTTTAATTTGGATAAGTAAAATAATAGAATATGAAAATAGTTAGTGAGTATAAAATATGTATATAAAAACTAAACATAAAGTATATTAAAAAAAAAGAAATAATATTTTGCTAAATCAAAACCAAACCAACTATTAAATTTTCATAAAATTGAAAACTAAATTGAATTTGGGCCTTTGTAAGAGTCGGCTCATATGTAGAGCCCATTTACTTGGGCCTATAAATGAAGGTTTTTGGGCTCCAACAAGCCCAATAATATTTAGGCCCACTAAAAGATTTTCCCTTTTTCATGAAATCTGCAACTATGCAAAATACACATATGAATACGATATATACAAATACGGAAATATACAAAATTTGAGAAATTATTAAGCGTATAAATGATTTGACTCGAGCATAACGTCATTGTTCAAGCTGGTTGAATTATTATCAAGTTTACAAAATGCATTTGAATTTGATTTGATTATATTTAATTGAGAGTAAATGAATTTTAATTTAATTAAATATGAGTCAAACTCGTATTTCTAACTACATTTTATTATTTGTGCTACTTAAGAGCTTATAAAAAAAAAAAATTATTCGAGTTTGATTCGTTAAATCTAACAAATTAAGTTCAAACAGACTTTTTATCGATCGACTTCAATTAGGTATTCAGTAGTTTGATTTATTTTTCACCCCAAAAATAAGGGTAACAATATAATTTGCAAAGAGACTTAATTTAGTCGGGAAACTGATAATTGATATAATATGTGGTTATTGGCCTAACTTCAATAGTAAGTGTTAATCTTAATTAGTTATACATATTAGATATAATAATTGATGTGTATTATATATTTGATTATTAAAATTCATGATATAATCATAATCGATTCGCTCAAAAAAAAAAAAAAAGATACAATATGATTTGGATAGCTAAACAAAAAAAATATTTAAATTAAGAAAAATAATGTTATATTCATGCAAAATAATATTATGTTTTTTTGCAAAGAAAATAAAATTACGAACTACATGAACGCCAAGAGTATTAAAGGATGCAGTGTAATTAAAAATAGAGTAAAAATGCAAACACTTCATAACGTATGAGGTCATTTGTATTTCGTCTTTTAATTTTTTTTTACACTTTTCGACTCAATCTTTTGATTTTGTTTCATTTTGCATTTTTGGGTAATAGTGATGGGATATTTCGTTTGTGTGTATACACGCTTGATGGTGATTTTGGATTCGATAAAATTGTAAGGGTTAAATGTAGACAACTCCCCATGAATTAGATCATTTGCACTTTGCCCCAAGCTTTTAATAAAAATAAAATAAAAAAAGGAAAAATAGGAAAAAAATCTAAAAAATGGAGATAAATTTCAATACATAATTTGTAGTGAAAACAACTTCACATATACAAGATAAAGTCAACAGAAAAGGCATGAACTTTTTGCAATTTTAAAGTGTGAAACTCTAAACCAAACAAAAAAATTTAAATTTCAATTCACAAACAAAAATTTCAACAGAATCACAAAATCAGCAGATCATTACAAAGATTAAAAAAATCTAGATGAGAAAATAAGAAAAAACCCACCGACCCAAATGAAGAAATTGAATTTCAACAACCCAAATGAAAAAATCAAGAAAGAATGCAACTTTACAACAAAATCAAATATACTTCTATTGTATAAAAAGAGAAAAAATAAAACCCAAAAAAGAAAGAAAAAAAATCATGTGATTTTTGTTGGCGTCACCATCAAGCATGTGAATTCCGTCCGTGTCAACATTACATTTGGCTTGTAATGTAAAGTGGTTTATCTGCAGATCAAACATTAAATTTTTTGAAAATTTTCTCCATTTTTCAGAACTTTTCTCCATATTTTTTTAATTTTAAATTTATTTTTGTAAAAGGATTAGGGGGCAAAGTGCCAATGATCCATACATTAGGGGGATGTCTGCATTTAACCATTGTAGTTTTACCGAACTCAAAATCGCCTTTAGAAATGTATACACATGTGAGCGGAATATTCAATCATTATTCTCTAAAAAATACAAAGTGCAACAAAATTAAAAGATCAAGTGAGAATGTGTAAAAAAAAAAGTTGGGAGCAAAGTGCAAATAATCCCATACATTGGAGAATGTTTACATTTAGCCTATAAAATATAATGTGATGTAAACCTTTAACAATCAAATTTATGATAATTTTATGATTTATATTTTATTATATATATGGTAGACATATGCTTAATACGTCGAAAATGACCATCAACCAATTGATTGAATTAACATCACTCTTCTATTTGAAGGAGCGAATTTTTGATTCAAATTCAGATTGTCCTCAACCTCCGAACCCCATTATATTAAAAAAATATGTGTCGAAAAGGTCAAATTACGAGTTCTTATACAAAACAATTTATTAATTAATATTTTGAACATGTGTTGAAGTATTCATGAAATATTGGTACATAAACATCAACATCTTCTCCATTATTCTAAAAATTACAACTAAAAAGATGTGCGTTTAGAGGCTTCCTGATAGACTTATGAAGTGTGTAGAAATTGGTGAAAGAATGTTCTTCTATTGTATAGAAAGTTTATATATATATATATAATATATATATATATAATATATATATGTATATGTGAATATTCTCAGACCCTCTATTGTAAATATTATATGTCAAGAGATCATCGAGGAAGTTCCCACCTCAAACTTTAGATATGCTTAATCTTCACTGTCCAATAAATGAGGAAAATATAATAAATAGGGGTTTGAAGCTGATTTTTGAATAATTGCGAGGTTTGGCATTTCTGAATAATTATATATAGAAATGAAATTATTTCAAATAATTATTACGACATTAATAAATAATTAGAATTTTTTTTTTGTTTTTTGTCGCATTTTCTTTAAGTCATTGTAGTGCAAAAAAAAGTGAAGCAATAGAGTTTGGTATGCATAATATATTTATTTTCACCTAATACGAGGTATTCAGTATTTTTGTCCAATCTTTATACTAAACTTAGATATATTTTTAGGTTGGGGGATCTGTAATTTAAGTAATAGTGGTCATAATAAAACTTGGTATGCAAAAATATGTGAAGCCATAGAGTTTGGTATGCGTAATAGATATATTTTCACCCAATAGGAGAGGTATCTTTGTCCAATCTTTATGTTGAAACTAACTAGTTTTTTTTGGGTCGTAGGGTCTGTAATTCAAGTAACGGTGATCACATGGAGGATTGAAACTCCTTTCAACTTCATCCTTTAATATCTCTTCCATCTCTCAAAATGTCTTCTTAGTTTTCATGACTGATTTTTTGCCTGTAATTCTCTATGTTTGACGCTGATGGGAGATGTTGACCTATTGACTTACCTTATTGATAATAATCGAAGTTTCAACTGTGTAAATAATAATGATTGATTGGTTAATGATGAACCTCTCAACATTATAAATAATTGAATAATAATGACTAAATTCAGTACTTTAAAGTAATTGATTGTAGCAGGAGTCTAAAACATTTCATTCCAGACGACTTATTTTCACTCTTTAACTAAGATTTCCTCGGAAACTTTTGAAGTATCTTGCAATGACAACCAATGAAGTACGGCTTCAACCCCAAACTCGTGCTCGAACTTATTGGATCGAATGCATATATTCATGGACCCTGTATGTCTCAAATCTTTTTGTTAAGAAATTAATGCTATTGAACATAAGAAGAAAATGAACACAAGATTTAATGAGTTTCGACAATGTGGCTGTGTCCTCGGGAGCGGTGCGGCTGCTGTACTTTTATTTCAGAGAAAATCCTGTTTTCTAGGTTATAAATACGATATATATATATATATATATATATATATATATATATATATATATATATATAAGTAACCTAATTTATGATACATTTACCAAATTGAACATGTACCATATAAGCCATACCTAAAACTTGTGATATATATGCAGTTCAAAATTTGCTTGTCTGTTTGTCCTCTCATTTATTGTTAATGAGAGTTCTTCACTGGATGACAATATATAGAAATGAGATGGTGGAAGATGAAATAGTTGGCTCATATCATCACATAATCAACTCTTATTTAGAGCAGGCGTCGAAACTATTAATAGCTTCAATGAGGACATACATAACTGGTGGAGTACTAAATGTTGTGCAATAGAAAGTAGACAAACTGACACAAACAAGCACGATATGTAAAATTCCATTAAACAAGTGAAAATGGATTAGGTGGAAGTAGATAAGGGGGAAAAAATGGATCTTTAGTGTTCCCTTATTTTTTTTTAGGAAATCGGTTATAATTACATCATAAATTTTAAGGCAAATTTTATATTTGGTCCCTTAAGTTTTTGTTTAGAATCATTTTAGTCCCTTAAGTTCATTTATTGACATTAGCATCCTAAAATTTAATTTTTTTTTCTCAGTTTGGTCCCTCTGACCAAAGTTTGACTTTTCGAAGGGTAAAATGGTTCAATTTAAGTTTAATTTTCTCAGTTTAGTCTCTTAAATTTGTAAAATTATCAAATTAGTCCTTTTTTAGAAAGAAAATCATTTTTTTTAATTTTTTTATATGGTATGATGTAATTATCTTGTATGAAAAATGAAAACTTTGAACTTTTGTGAACATAATATTAACATATTGCTTAACTAAAAATAAAATAGTCTCTGTTTTTTCTTCATCTTCAGAAGTGACAAAAAAATATCAAAAAATTAAAAATAAATTCATAAAACTTTTCTAGTCTAAAAATATAATAAAAAATCTATCTTGGTTCTTTAATCTTAGGAGTTAAAGATATGTCCATTAAATTAAATCTTAACAATGTTATTAAATATTAACAACCACAATTTTGAAAAAAATTGGTGGAATTTACTTTTAATTAGATTATTTTGGTGAATTTCAAATATATATAAAGTTCATTTTAAAACGCTTTTAATTTTTTTTCTATAAGATGGGATCAAATGAATTTTATTTGTATGAAATCCATCAAAGAATCTAGTTAAAAAGCATAATCTACCAATTTTTTTTGTTCAAAAACCCAAATATTTAATAAATATTATTAAGGTTTAATTTTTTTAGACTTATTTTTAACTCTTGAAATAAAAAATTACTAACTTAGGTTTTTTTAATCATATTTTCATATTAGATAAGTTTTATAAAATTTATTTATAATTTTGGTATTTTTTACTACTAAAAAAAGAGACTGTTAATTTTAAGTTAAGCAATATATTATTATTATGTTCACAAGAGTTCAAAATTTTTATTATTCACATAAGATAATTAGTAAACTTATAAATTTATAAATTTAAGGGACTAAAGTTAATTTGATAAATTTGTAAATTTAAGGGACTAAAGTGATAAAAGTAAACTTATTGACCATTTTACCCTCCAAATAGTCAAAATTCAGTCACATTTTCGTTGAAAAATGATCAAAGGGACCAAACTGAGACAACAAACTAAGTTTAAGGATGCTAAAGATCAAAAAATGAACTTGAGGGATTAAAGCGCTTTTAAACGAAAACTTAAGGGACCAAATATAGTATTTACCCTAAATTTTAACTATCAATAATTAATATACATGTCAATTACCAATGTTAAATATGTTAAACTAATCAACAATTGTTATTGCAGTAGACTAATAACTAATTACCAATGTCAAGTGTGTATAACTAATCAAGAACTATTAATTGTTATAGTAGGCTAACAACTATTATTAAAGTAGACTAATACTCAGACATTGGTGGGAGTCAAACCAACCTATGACCCTTTAATTATGGGGTCTCAATTTTGCCAAGTGAGGGTGTTTGACCGACCTTATAAGCTCCAAAGAAGTGTTTGACAATTTTTTTTTAAAGAGCTTATAAGATCTCAAAATAAGATAATTTGAACTTATAAGCTCTTTAAAAAAAAGTTAACTTTCCTAACTTTTTTATAACATCTTAAAAGCTCTATAAAATTAATATGTCATAAAACCTCTAAAAAAAATAATATATTATAAAACAAAAATATCCCCATTCATACTCTCTCTCTATAGGATTTAAAGTACTTTTTTGCTATTTAATTTTTCTAACATTCAAAAAAGAAAGTATTTTATTATTTAATAACAAATTATTACAGTTAAATAAAAATAAGATTCATATTATATTATATTTACTGAAAATATAAATTCAAGACATTATAAACTATAAGAGAATATCAATTACATATCTATATTAATATTCGACTAGTATGAATGTACATATATATATATATATATATATATATATATATTATTTTTATTAAAAAATTTACGTAATAATTCATTATTTTTATTTGTTATTGTAAAATAAAGTATCTATTAAATTTTATTTAGAGTTAACAAGTATGTACTATTTATAAAAGTATTTTAAAAATATTTAAAGCAAAATATTTCAAGAAATAATAATTTATTTGATTCTAATGGTATTATTTTTATTTATTTTTTTATTAATAAAAGATCTTATTATACCAAATACCCTAACATCTCATAAAATGTGAAAACATCTTATTTTATCCAAATACTGTAAGAGCTTATTTTTAAAATAAGATCCAACATCAATGCCCAGAAGTTAGATATCCTCGGTTTTTGCCTTATTACATACTTACATTTATTATTATAGATCACATAAAGTTAAAACATTTTCATGTAAGAATAAGAGTGCAAAAATAAATTAAAACTTGTAGCTAATTTTATTTATTTATTTATTTTAATAAATGTAGTAAGTTGATGTTTCCTATTATTACTTACATACATTTTGTTTATATAGAGGCAAAACTATTGCAAATATATTGAATTTGTTTATATAAAGAGTATAATTTGGAGCATATTACTCCAGCTACCAAGAATATCCATATGCTCATGCCACCTACTGAAAAAAATTCATTTTGGCCACTGGAATATGCCTTTGAAAATTATTAATAATAAAATAAAATATCATAAAATAAAAATAAAAGAAGAATATGCTTCCCAGGACTAACTATTTTACATTTTATTACTCTTTCGAAAATCTTTCTAATATGGGTAAAAGTGATTTATTTCGTTTTTACCCTCAAAAAAGCTTCGCAAGGAGAATTTGCGTCTTTTTTATATGGGTTGGTTTGGGTTGACCCATCCCGACTCGATGACCCACCATCCTATCACTCCTATGCTGGACACATGGCACCATTCGAGGTGATTCTGGTGTCATCCGCAAATTGGACGAAAACTGGAAATAGTTTAGGTAGGCTAAATAGTTATTTGTCACTTTTTTAGCTCCGATTATTCAACCTTCGGACCATATGTAAATTGGCTGTCGAAGTGTTCTTGTTGAGGACAAATCCGATACCTCTAACGTTTATTGTTAATTTCAGATTTATTTTTCATTTATCTAAAGGAGTCTGTATACGAGCTTCATACCTCACCACTTCTGAACATATTTTATTTAATTTTATCTTAGAGGAACGTAATAAAATTGCCATTACATATATAAATAATTGTACATTTGACATTTTTTTTTATAAATGACGTGAGTAGATATAAAATATACAAAAAAAAAAAATGAAATCAAATATGAAAAATGAATGAGACGAGTCAGTAGCCCATATAAATCAATGAACAAGTCATGATAATTTGGGTGATTAATGCGAGGAACAAGTGTCCGAAAATATGTGGAGTTTGATGTACCTATCACGTCAATTTCTCCATAAACCTCCTCATAATCCACCGCTCACAACACGACAACTCAATTTTAATTTGGAGATTTCGTGATTAATGCTCACCCAAAGTTGTTAACTGTTAAATCGAGGGTAAAGTTCGTTTTAGTCCCCAAATTTGATTTTAATTTTAAAATAGTCCCTATCTTTTCAACTAACTTTAAATTAGTTCATTCAGCAGTTAATTTTTTTCATATTTTCCCATTATTTTTTCACTTCGTCTTTATTTTGGCATTTGATTCGACAAATTTTATATAGACAAACGTTCCATATGATTATAGATACTGAATTTAAATGGTTTATAAGCTTCAAAATTCTCTTTTTCTAGTAAGGTACATTTTCAAAACAAACCTGCAAAATTTCTGCGGAATTAGAATAAATAATACCTTGTGCAACAGAACGCTGATCGAATAGCAAGCTACATGAAATTCAAATCTATATTTTGAGATGCAATCTTTTTTGTATGTGTTGATCCTTTTCTCTATGATTATGTATATACTATAGAATGCGATCAGTATGAAATTACTCCAACAATTATATAATTTTTGTGGATTAATTATATTTAGATTCTCTATAAAAATATAAAATTATATTTTTTCTCTAAAATATTTTGAAATTATACTTGCACTCCATCCTAAAATTCTCTGTTTACAATATATTTCTTCTATTAGAATTTGGACAAAAAATGCTAAATTTGATATATATATATATATATATATATATATATGTGTGTGTGTGTGTGTGTGTATAAACTTCTCAATTTAGCATTCTATATAAATTATTGGGTTAATTTTTTCATTTATTAATACTTATTTTTTATTTATTAAGAATAATTTGAGAATATATTATGTTGTAAACATATATTTTTTGACTTTATGTGTATTACGTTCACCTTTTTACGAATATAAAAATATTACACGTGTTGACATCATCCATCAAAATAATCAAACTAATATCCTTTTCTATTTGAAATTTGTGGTAACTTTGGTCAAATCTTTTTATTCAGAGTAAATTACAAATCGTTATCTTCAAATTTGACATAATTATGAATATTTTTTATTATTTAAAAAAATATTAAATATCTCCATGATGTTTGATAAATTTATATATTTTTGAATAGAGGTTTGGAATTATCACTTTTATCCTTACTATAATTCTTTTAAAATAAATTAAAAATTAGGAATAATTACACTCCCCTCCCTGAGATTTGGTGTAATTACACATAGACCCCCTATGATTTAGAAAATTACACCTAATACCATTAAAATCAGAGGGCTATTGGCAATTTAACAAATAAGAATAATGTATTTATAATTATACCAAACCTGATGGACTTGTCGTAATTTACCCTTTTTTTTTTTTTTAATTTGAAATGTGTGGTAACTTTATTTATTTATTTTTGCAAAGATATATATATATATAAGTGGTAGTATTACAATATTTAGAGTAAAGTGGAGGGTATTCATTGGGAGGTAGGCAAGAAAATTAGTTGTATCCAAAGAAGCCATGAAAGTCAAACTCATCCTCTTCTTCCATCTCCTCATCCTCTTCTCCATCTTCATCATCTCCACATCTGTAAGTTTTTCTTTTTTTTTTCTTATCATATATATATATATGTATGTATGTATGTATATCTTCAAATGGTGTTATATTATACCTTTAATCCTCCTAAATATCAAATTAATTTCATTTTTACAACGATACACACACAGGTGTGTGTGCTTTGCGTTTGTATATATCTCTCTTGTGTATATTTGTAACAATTTATGAATTAATACGATATATGTGTATAGATGTTTTATGTCTGTATTGGTATTGTGTTTGGATCGATCGGTTTGAAGAGAGGGACTTTGAATTGTTAATAACAAATCTTTTTGAATATATTTGAATAATTTTATGTTACATACGATTTTAAATTCTTCGATTCTCATTTTGGACTACGTTTTTTGTGCAATATTGATGAATTTCATTTTTTTTATTTCGAGTTGTTTGAATTTTATTTTGAAGTATTTTCTTCAGCAAATATTTTCGTCCAAGTATAGCCATCGTAGATATTATGTTTTATTTCATTAATACTCTTTTACATATCTGATATTAATTTTTCTCATAGAAATATATTAAAATGAATATAAATTGTTTATTTTTTATAAAATATATAATAGGGTAAATTACATTGACATCTACTAAGTGATGTCTAATTGCACAAATACGTTTTATTCTTTTGTGTAAATTTTCATTATTGAATGGAGGGTATATTTGTAATATTTACAACTACAATATCAGAGGTTTATTTGTAATTTTGTAAAGATCAAGGCGTGTTTGTATAATTAGATGTAGCATCATTGGTTTTCAATGTAATGTATTGTGTTTAAATTCCTTTTTTTGAGGAAATTAAGGAAAATAATTCATAAAATAAAACTCCTACATGCATTGGTCAAATGCAGGACGATCCAGATTGTGTGTACACAGTATACGTGAGAACGAGCTCAATCATAAAGGGTGGGACCGACTCCATCATAAGCTTAACGCTCTACGATGCGGGAGGGTTTGGAATCAGGATCAACAATCTTGAGAGCTGGGGCGGGTTAATGGGCCCGGGCTATAATTATTTCGAGAGGGGTAATTTGGACATTTTTAGTGGGAGAGGCCCGTGTTTACCTGGGCCCGTTTGTGCAATGAACCTCACCTCTGACGGGTCGGGTTCAGGTCACGGGTGGTACTGTAACTATGTGGAGGTCACAGCTACTGGGGTCCACAAGCAATGTACGCAACAACAGTTCACGGTAGAGCAATGGTTGGCCACCGATGCGGCGCCGTACGAGCTCACTGCCATCAGGAACTACTGTTCGTCCAGTGACGACAGCAAATCTGTCATGTTCAACCCAGATTCGTCTATGATATCTGATTTATAACCCATCTGGGGCCTGATCGGGCCGAATGTTGTGACCTGTATTGCTGTGGGTTTTTTGGATTTAGTAGGTTACTGAATGTATATGTTGTGAGTTTTTGGGTGAATATTATAATATGAATTAAGAGAAAAGATTAGATGAAATAGTTGTGAAAGACTTTTTTATCTATTTTTTTTTATTTTATTTTACCTATTTCGTTAAAAGTGGATTTGACCCGTGATAAAATAGTATTAAATATTGCATATGCATTGCTAGAAAAAGAATTCTGAATCTTTTTATTCACCCACCACAAGATTACAAGCTCGTTGGATGCAAAAATTGCCTCCAAACTCACTAACTGCATTTAATATTTAAATACTAATGACTTGAATTTTTCCGTCAAAGCTTATAAGGTAATCCCTATATCAATTTTTCATCCACATAGGAACAATTATGAGAAAATGTTTAGAAACAAATCTAATGATCAAGTTTACATTTTTTTTTTTACACTCACACACTCAATATATGAATACAAACAAGATTCGAACACGAGATCTCTTCTAAAAAAATCTTACACTAGAATCATTGGTTTGTCAATCAAGTGTACTAGTGCATATATATAGGGTTGTGGATTCAAAGAAGAATCCTAGTTCCTCGATTTGGTTTCTTTCCTAAACAAACTGCAACAACATAAAACTAGGAGGAATCAATAGTAAAGTACTTAAGCAAGAATGTTTTTGTCCTAACAAGAACAACGAAAGTTTATGTGACTTGAGAAAGGACTAAGAAATCTTGATGCAATCAACACTACATCAACAAAATTAAGTACCCCAACAAGCGCCATAATCTAAGAATAGCTCATGGAAAAATATTTCCTTCGTGTCGAAATTTAATTAATTTTCATGCAATCTTATCATCAAATTGCACCCCATGATACATGAGCATCTCTTTGTATATCAAACACTGTCAACAAATGCTCATTCCTAACAACACACCCTCAATTTCTTTCCCTTCCATCTAAGTATAAGAGATTTCATCACTTTGAATCTTGGGATGGTGGTCCGGCGGGGCAGTGGCGGCGAATGCAGGTGGTGCTTTCGGTTTCTGGCGAATATTTCAAGAGATTATGCAATGACATAATATCTTACATATAGAGCTCTCTCTAACAATTCATGATTGTCTCCTGGAATTGCCTTTGCTCTTGATCCGTTCTTGTATATTATGCAGCTTGGAAATGAGTTTACTCCCTTGGATTTTGCTAATTAAGGGTGATCTTCCAACTCCACCTAACAAATATGCAGCAGCATTGTATAAGGAAAAGACAAAAAGATCAAGTGTATATGGAAGTTGAAACCAGCTACTTAAGTTGTTTCTACTGATGCAAGATCAATAACTTTAACTGCTTTATTACAGCGACCTCGCCTAAAAGTTGGTGCAGTAACAGACTGTCTCCCTGTTCTTTTTGAAATTACTAAAATCTCCCCTCCAAATGCGTGTCGTGTGGTACTGTTTAGAAATCTGATGGGATGGTGTTCATTTTCTACTTCGAGAAACATAAATTTGCAGTCGTACTATGATTAATACCACACGGGAGTCTTTTGTAATTTCAGAAGGGGAAGGTTATAGTCGATAACTGGACTATGTTGTCGGAAAGGTTACTGTAATTAACCTAAAATTTAAACTAGGAATGTGAAAGTTTACCTTAAGGAAGTGAACAAGGGGTATCAAGTCACAACCATGCCTGCAGCATGGCCATTGCTCAAGTCTTGATTCCCTCGATGTTGTTTCAGATGTGCCTTTGCCTCTTTCAACAACCGCCCCACCTCTTCGTCGTCTGGAATTTCTCTTATCAACACTTCACAATCTTGTAAACATGCCCCCCAATTTTTGATCTACCATCACAAAACAAGAAATACGTTACTATTAGACAAATCATCGCTTCACAACTGTAGCTCGGAACGACCAAGTAGCTAATGCTAAGTATATTGCCCTAAGTTAAGAAGCCTACAACTGCTTACTCGATTATCCATGCATATGGAAATCATGCTTAATGCTTATGTGATGATTTAGACAATCACCTTGGCGTAACAATCAGCTCTTCTTAATCTGGCTTTGGTATAAGATGGTCTGACATTGAGTGAAGCATTACAGTCCTCTATCGCTTTATCATACTGGCTAAGTCTGGACAAGCAAGCAGCTCTGTTGGACAACAAGACTGCATTATGCGGATCGTGGTTGAGCCCTTCCCCGTAAGCGCTACAAGCATCAGGATAATTCCCTGCCTTAAACAGCTTATTGCCATTTGATCTGGCTGTCGCCACGGCCCTTGTCTTCCTGACTACTGTATTTGCTTCTCTGTTGTTCGGGTCAAGCCTAGATGCAAGTTCTGCTGCTGAAACAGCATCGTCAAACCTGTTTTCCCATGGTCAATATATGTTAGGCTATGATCACTTGGATAAACAGTACAAAACAAAAGTTTACATCAATTTGCTCAAGTAGAGACTTATCGTTCACGTTGAGGGAAAATATCAAAATTGCATTATGTTGATCCCCAATGTACATGGGAAAACAGACATAGAATCATGAATCTGCGAATATGGATCAGTTCTTCTGGCTAAATGTCCATGAATTGTCATATGGAATAATCTTTCTACAAATTGTTTATTCTTCCTCGGCAAGTTAAACTCTTTATTGGTGCTGCTCTGTAATTGAGATGGAAATAAATGGAAATAAAAGATAGAAGTCTAACCTCCCCTCAACCATGTCAACTTGAGCATGAACAATTAATAAGCTTGCACTTCCGAAAGGACCAAAGAATTTTTTGCATTCATCAATGTCAAAATTTGGACCTTTCGTCATGGTTTCAATAGCTCCTTGGTGCCTGTTAAGCTTCAACAAGGCCTCGGCTCTCAAAGCAAATATCTTCATCAAAAGAAACCAACAAAAGGTTTGTTAAGTTTGACTAATATATATGCTAGGAATATACGATTGTACATGTCACAATGAATGACTTACCAATGGTGCAGAATCAGCGCCAGCTGCTATAGCTTGGCTGGTTTCTTTCAATAGACAGTTCCAATCACGCCGTGTCTTTGCCTCCGTGCACGTGTTTAAATGAGTTTGAACTTTTTGGGCCTTATTCATCGAATCAGGATCAGCATCTGATCCAGCCTGTTTGAAATGATACATAGCCCTCTCTGCTTCTCCTAATCTGTCAAAAAAGGAAATATGAAAAAAAACAGGCTCAAATTCAAGAACGCGAGATAAAAAGGTTACTGTCTGAAAAATGCATATTTCCTAGTACTACCTGACATAAAGAGTAGCCAATCTATTATGAGCTCGTTGATAAAACGGATCGATTCGAATGGCTTCCCGGCATTCAAATGCTGCTTCAAGAAGCTTTCCCATAGCAGTCAGCGCTGCACTTTTGTTGCTTCGATAAGATGCCTTATTCGGGTCAATGGAGATTGCTGCATCATATAGAGCAACAGCCTCTGCAAACTTCCCATTCTTGTAATCTTCATTGCCTAAAATCTTCAGCTGCTCAGGGTCCATCCTAGTGGACACAACCCTGCAAAAGGGACCTTTTTTTTCAGGCTCTTCATTCTTCAAGGCCACATTCTTGGCATTGGGGCTGTATTTCCCATTAATAGGCAACGGCTCCTCATTTGCTGTCCTCGGAAGATAATCAAGAACATTCTCATTATCAGTGTCTCCCGGTTGCCTCAAATTCCCCAAATTGCCATACAACATTACATTACTAGACGACGCCCTGACTAATGATCCAGCTCCTTTCGATTTCTGATGATCCGAGATCATGCTCTCAAGCTCACCGGAGATTTCAACCGCAGCCTGAGGCGCCTTATGAACCTGGCCATGGCCCGTTTGGCCTGCTGCTGCTGCTTGATTCTGCTGTCGTGCAGATGGGGGCTGATGCTGTTGATAAACAGGTTTGGAATAATTCTGGCCTGGACGGGATATGATTCTATCTTTTCCATTTGATGAATCCAAGACCTCCACATTATGCCCAACGTTTTGTGTATTGGGTACAGCTATATCGGGAGAACGGGCCACATTCTTTGCATTGGATGCTTCAACTGAACCTGAGGAGGGTAATTTTCTAGTCCATGAACCCCTACCACCAAAAACTGCAGTTAACAGGCCACACCCTGATTTTTTCGCAGGGGAATTGTCTCCCATACCAGACTTGAATTCACCCTGGTGTTATTATGGGTCAATTCTATGTACAGGAGAAGAACATGCATGCATGCAGCTCTTGTATCATAAACTGAAGAAATTGCAACGAAATGGAATCAAGAAAAGTAGAAGTTCATTTCTTGATGATCAGAACGTTTATGTATTTGATTGCATTCAATTAAACATGTCGAGAATTTATGTTGATTTCTCTGAACAGGCAGTCAAGAGAGACTTTCAGGTTTGAATTCAACGATCTGAGAGCCTCCAGGGGAATCACTACCCATTGCCCAAGCAATTTCCCTTTCCTTGTTTTATCTCTTCCCGTCTGAGGAATGGATTGGAGAGAGACAATGGCATGAGAGAGAGATAGAGAAATGGAAAACAAGAAACCTTTTTGGCAGGAAGAGAGAAAAGAGAAGAACAATTTGGGTGTTTATCTTTTGTTGTAATTTTGAGTGGGGACTTTCATCGAACACTTTTCTTCTCTTTCTTTGTTTCCTGTTTTTCTTCGATTGATTGTGTGGAGGGAAGTGGGACTCGGACAAGCACTCGGCCTTGTAAGAAATCAGGTCCGCAAGATTTTAGGAATTTTCAATCATCTTCCTTCAAATTTAGTATAATTACAAACATATTTTTGTTGTTTAAAAAATTATAAATACTCCCCTAATTTTAATATTCGTATTACAACGAACCCATTAAATTAGATTTTCATCTGATTTTTATAGTGAAATGCCAAAAATGCTTTTTTTAGATTATCAATTATATACAATTTTATATACTTTTCAGAATTTTAAAAAATATTTTTATGAACTAATATTCTTATTCATTTTAAGAACCCTCAATTTTTTTTAGATGAAAATAGTATTTTTTTCTCACTTGAGATGGGTATTTATAATTTTTCAAACAATAAGAGAGTATTCGTAATTATATCAAATTTTTAAAAAAATTAACTATAAAATTTACTCTTTTCCAAATGCATCGCAAATCGTAGTAGTCTTTCATCTTTTAAATAAATTTTAATATAATCACTAACCATTGAAATTTAACTAAATGTAATTAAATTAGACTGAATATTCCACTAATAAGAGGTACAATTGAAAACTCGTGTACCTTAATTAATAATTATAAAAAAAATCTTCAATAATGTTATTTTTTATAATTAAACAAAAATACAGATAAATAAAGCAATGACTAATCATTTAGAAACCAAACATATACATTTTACGCCTGGATATTAAAACTCAGCATATATTGACACCTTTGAAATTAAATCAAACACTACAAAAAATTTGATTTTACGCAATGGTCAATTATCATAGTCAAAAGAAAAAAATCGTGGCAAATATGAATTAATCATTGCTTCGCAACAGCCATTAGTCATTGTTTCTGCAAATGTGGCTAAAACATTAGCCATGACCAAAACGATGACAAATGTTTGGCTATGGTTAGAAACCATAGCAAATATAGATTAAAAGTGGTAAAAATATTAAGTTTTGCTTTGGCTTAGTTTAACCGTGTTTAATAGTAGTGATTTACCACGATTTTTAAGCCGTGGTCATATATAGAGTAACGAATACTCAATTTTTTTGTAGTGAAATTATACAAACACTCTCTATATTTTTATGAAATTGTAGCTACACCCCCTGAAGGATGTTAGTATAATATTTTTTAAAAGGTATTTATGTAAGTTTTGCGTTTGGATAAGAAGCGTAGTTGTAATTCAACTACAACTTCAGGGATATAATTGTATTTTTATAAAATATAGAGAGTGTTTATATATTTTAGCCTAATCTCAAAAATTGTCAATATAATTACTTTTATTTTAATTAGTCGTTTTTTTTCGTCACATCGATTATCAAACTTAATCATAATATTTTTACTATGATATTACTTTCCACCATCTTTATTTCTCGACAATTATGAGAAACTCGTTATTCAACAACTTATATTAAAAAGCCAAATTCAGAATGCATTTCGAAATCTAACGAATATATTTAATTTTCATTTATCTCTTTTTGAAAATTAGTAATTCTTTTGTTGGCATTTCTACGTTTGTTTAAGTAGTTAAAAGTTACATGATTAGATAATATGATATAATTATCACTATCCACAAATCATTAAAGCATATCTTTTATATTTACCTCTAATTATTGAAATATTCCACCAACTTAAATTCAATTAGATTTATTAAAAATCAAGATAAATTACAACAACCTCCCGTAAAATTTGGTATAATTACGAATACTCCTTGTTGTTTTAAAACTTACCAATAACTTCTGATTTCAGCAATCATCTAACAATTAATCTGATCCGTTAGTTTTTTCATTCATTTTTTGGGGTGAACTAATCCAAATACTTTTGCAAATTAAAAATTAATTTTTTTTATTTTTAATTTTTTAATTTTTTTTTTTTGAATTAAATAGATAATTTTTTTTATAATTTTTAAAATTTTCCAAATATTCCATCTACCCAGTTTTCTTTTTTTATAAATTCTTTAATCTTTTAATTTTAAAAAAACACAATAAGAACAAAATTAACAATTTCATACCTCCATCCAAAAATTACATAATTTCATCAAATATTAAAAAATATTTATAATTTTTCAAACAACATATATTTATAATTGTGACAAGTCTATAATGATGCATTTGAAAATAAAAAGAAATACCATGAAGAATGAAGATATTCAGCTTCTCTAAATTTATCAATTAATCTAATAATTTCTATTTTATGTCTACATATAGCGTCATAAACAGAAATTCAGAAATGAGAAATTTTCAAACAGATCATATTGCAAGTGAAATTATTACAATATTTTCCCAGTCTCGGTCCTCAAAAGCTCTCTCTAAACCGCTCTCACAACTTGCAAATGCCTGCACTGCGCATATTGCATGTGCAAATTCTACACAGAAGGTGCTAAGCCTGTCCGATGGCCTGTCGATTTCGATGCTCCGTCTCCTCAACCGGCTGAGAGAGCAGATGTCTTGTCTTCATCTTGTTAATGGCGTTCGCAGGATTCAGGCTCTTGGGGCATGTCGCCGTGCAGTTCTTTATAGTCCTGCAACGGTACAACCGTGTTTTATCCTGCGTTAACGCCTGCAGCCGTTCCTCTGTATAATCATCCCGACTGTCAAAAAATAGAGGGATTAAGTTGAATGTTGCGTGTGTTAATAGACATCAACAAGATACTAATAATCATAAGAGTAAAACGAAGATAGACCTATCTGAAATCCAACGATAAGCGTGGAGCAGCGCTGCCGGTCCATAGAACTCCTCAGGGTTCCACCAATAGGAAGGGCATGAGGTACTGCAGCAAGCGCATAGTATGCACTCATATAGCCCATCTAGTCTCTTTCTTTCAGCTATACTCTGCCTGAACTCTCTCCCGTCCGCTGGGGGTTTCTTCGTCTTGAGCCATGGCTCGATGGACCTGCATTATAGTAATAGGGAACATATGCTAAAGGCAACGATAGTTTATCAGTTTTCCCACCATAAACAATGGAAAAGACGAGGACGAATAAGCATGACCACGACGTTTGAGCCGATGGTCGGTCACATTTCATATAAGTCAAGGAAAAAGACTATAAAAATTACAGCAACTATTAATGGTTTATCTATAGTAAAATTATTGAAAAAAGTGCAAGATTACAGCTAGATGTGAAGAATTGTAAAACTAAGACGAATCATAATGTCTCGAATGACGACTAATTATGCTTCAACAAAGACATCATATTTGTCGACATATTACGAAAAATTTTGATCGAACCACTCCTTTTTTTCTTATTGATAGCAGTAAGTAATATTTAACTTATCTCAAAATATAAAATAATAAATCATTTAAACATTTTATCAATATATCAAAAAAATTAAATTGCAATAATTTACATAAAGTGAGATAAAATTTAATTTAATTAATTTTATCAATATTTTTCTGTAAATATTATTTAAATAATTTTAAGACGAGTTATTTAAAAAAATTACACCGAGTTGTGGATGCTATCCACAACTCGGGTCTAGCATGAATTATTTAAATGAGTTATTATTATTATTTTTTTTCAATTTTATCATGGAGTCGTGGATGGGAGGTGCGACTCCACCGTTCCAGTGTCATCACCCTTGGGTAAAGGGCCTAAAGGCTGACAACCTTCATTACAAGGCAGCCTTTTACCCTTTCTTTTTTCTTTTCTTTAATAAATATTATATATTGTATATTATAATTATTTAAATATTTTTTAATTATAATAAATAAAATTATATTAATTATATCTCATCTGAATATTTCGAAATTTCTAGTGAAATTATATCTTAAATTTAAATTATCAACAATTAATACCTTTAAATGTGTAGGTGTGGAGTCGCAGATAGTAAATAATATTTGTTATTATTATAATTTGCAATAAATGATTGTAATTTTTTTATTAATAAACTTTTAATATTAATTATAATTAAAATAGTATTTAAATTAATATATATCATTTCAGCTGATTCACTAAAAAGACTTGAAATATTCACTATCAATTGATAAAATATTACAAAATAATACAATTGCACTTATTATTATACATATATATTTTTTAAATTAATTATTAATCATATTAATAAAATATATAAGCTATTTATTATTAATTAATGATTACAATATTAGTAAACGTATTAACATTATTTGTGCTATGTTATTTTTTATAATGTTGAAGTTGTTGGAATTTTTCTGTCTCTACTCATACTAATCGAAGCTAAACAATACCTGCACAATTATGGGACAGACGGTTGCTTTTAACTATTAGAATAATTACACACAAATGCACCGATGTTGTTTAAATTATCGTAACGAATGCAAATATTATAATATAGTCAAATTAAATTTCATCTCACTTTTATATAAATTATTGCAATTTAATTATCATCGTTATAAAATTAATTAAATATGTTAGTTTTTATATATCGAGATAAGTTAAATAATATTTACTGCTATCAACAACAAAAACAGGAGTGCTTTGGATAAAAAATTTCTGGAATATGTCGACAGATCTGATGTCTTTATTAAAACATAATTTTTTATCAAATTGATTAAACATAATTAATTAATAAATTCTTAATTGTTTTAAAATTATTAATTATATTATTTAAACTTAAATAATAATATATAATATTTAAAAATATAATATATATTTATATCTTTAAATAAAAATATATATTAAATATTAAAAAAATAAAAAAATTAGTTGATATGCCAATTGACGTTTGACGTGTCAGCCTTTACCAAATTGATGGTTCAAAACATATCGAGGTTCATAACCGTGACTTGATTATACTTAAAAGAAAAATTGCCACGGGTAGTGGATACCAACCACGACTCGAGGATTAATTTTTTTTAAAAAAAAATAATTTTATTGTCGAAACCGCGACTCCTCATTACTTTGTTAATTCAATTAAAAAAATATTTTTTATAATTTTTCTTTCTTTTATAATAAAAAATAATTTAAAAAATCCAGCTTAATTATTTTTTATTTAAAAAAATTATAAAAATAATATTTTTATAAATATGTTTACCACGCTTGGGCAAGAAAAATAATTTTCCCTAGAGTTTCCCATCTTATCTTATATTTATGATGTGATTAATTCGATCCGACAAACCCTATCAAAATAAAAGTTTTTTTTACTCGCGAACTATGTATATTTAGGTATTTATCCTAAAAATAGTTCAAATGTCCCATCTGAGTTGAAATTTTCCAACACTGACTATGAAAAATTGCATCTTTAGTCGTATAGATTGGCATTTTTTATCCTACAAACAAATGTTGCAATTTAATCTTGTAAGTTCATAATTTTGACAATTTGGACCATCGGTCGTGTGAGCCAAAAATTCCAACTCTCTAATGTTACAAAATTAAAATTGTAAACATCCTCTCAATTGGAGGACTAAAATTGCAATTTAATTGGACCACGTTAATTACGTACAATTGTTCAATTCATCGGGTTAAAAATTGCATTTTTCCCATTCAAACCGACTCCAAAACACCCCAAAATTCTAGGCCAAGACCATTACTGAAATAGAGTTGAACAGTGTGAGTGTATGAAGAGAGAAGGATGATGATTCTTACTTGTACTGCTGGTAGAAATCGGTGAGATCCACAACTAAATCCTTGATCACATACATATGTGGCAGCGGAGTAATCACAGTGGCCCTACTCGTGTCCGCATCAATCGGCATCAGACACGCCACCGTGTTCGTCCCATCAATGTTCATCGCACACGATCCGCATATCCCTTCCCTGCAAGACCTCCTGTAGCTCAAACTCGAATCATCCTCCCCCTTTATCTTCTGCAGCGCGTCAAGAACCTACAACCAAGAACCACGCTTTTTTGAGTAATCGTCAGCAACTTCATTCAAGGAAACTGCAGGAACAATCGAGTGAATGGGAGGTGCGTGGAGGGTTTAATATTTGCCATAGGTCCGCAGGCCGAGAGATCGAGGAAGTATGACTGGAGAAAAGGCTTCTTCTGGGTCGGGTCGTCGGGGCACCATCTGTAAATCCTGAACTCTTTTTTTAGGGTTTGGGTCTTTTGTTTGAGAGTTGAGTGGGATTCAAGAACTTGCTCTGCGTGTTGCTGGGCGGCGGGGTGGCCTTTCAGAGTCGGGAAGTCTCTGTTTTTCGGGTCTGTTTTGGTGAAGACATGGGTCAGTTTATTGAATCCGTTTTTGAACCAGCTCTTCGACATGTTGGTATTTGAGTTGCTCTGTCGTTTGGATTGCTGCGACTTTTATGGCTGCACATTCGGGTCGGGTCGGGGTGGGGTGGTTGTTTCTGAAAGAGAGACACCTGGTATGCATGGCTGATACGTGTTTGAAGTCAACAATTTGTAGGAAGTCGTGGAGGGGGGTGATTTGGCGAAATTCTTCTACCACCTTTGAAATTCATGACGAACTAGTTGTACGTAACATATTTGATAAATATTTACAAAAAAAGTTAAAGAAAGTAAATAATTAAATTTATGTATTAAAATTGTTTATTATAGGAAAAATAATAATATGAATGGTTATAATTAATATTAAAAGAGAATATTTGGGATAGGTAGGAGAAAGAGAAAAAAAATATTAATTAAAATAAATAATTCTTTAAAAAATAATTTTTACTAAGGGATATATGGAAGTAAGTGGGTGGGGAAAAAAGAAAAAGAAAAAGACAAAAAAAGAGACATTAAAAAACTGCTCTCCTTTAGTAATTTTTTGGCAAACTCTTGTACAATTAATTTAAAATTTAAATAATATAATTATTACTTTTCTAAAAATTGTTACTTTTAAAATGTATATGTTAATTAGTTAAATGAATAAAAAGTAACAAAAAAGATAAAAAAAAAAATTGAAGTTAAATGAAATTTAAAAAATAAATTAAAAAAAAGACTAAAAATGAAAGAGACACCAAATATGTGCTTTCCCTTAATATAAATGTATAGATATAGACAAGCAAAGGTGTTCAGGTCCACTTAGATAGAAAGTAATGAAATAAATGCTAGAAAATAAAAGAGTGTATATGAGTTATAAATAGAGTATTATTGCTCATTTTTTGTGTAAAATGAGACATTGATGTCGAAGTGAAACTTTAAGTATGAAATGCAATGTTCCTTTTAGCTAAAGTGGTAGTATGAAAGTGAAAGTTGTAGTATGTAAGTTCAAGTTTTCTTCTCCTAATAGGGGAGCTCTCTATTTATAAATAATCATAAATTGGTTGAAAATCACGAATTTGATGGAACATGATCTCAAAGTGGTTAGATATGGTTAAATCCCCCATGGATTGGATGAGGGTCCCTAGTGGTTGAAAGATCCCCCTCATATTTGATGGAGGGTTATATCTCGGCGATTAAAGACCCGTAATTCTAGGGGGACGTTGGAGGCCGCTTTAGATGAATGTATCTTTTAAAAATAAGGATGTATTCTCAAATTTTAAAAAATATGATTGAGGAAATGTCTTCTCCCAGATGGAGCCCGAACTTTTAGGGTTATAGGTTACTTCTAGCATGTCCCCAAGAGGCTGTTGGTTCTTATCTAATTTCATGATGTGTGCCTCTAGAAATTCTATATGGATGCCAACTAAACCACCCATGGAGGTCAAGTGATATGAATTTTGACTTTAGTTGAGGGATTTAGGCCGTGAGGCCTTCTTGGATTTGGCCCCTTTTGAATTTGGGTTGATTGGATTTCTTTTGGCGAATTTATTTTTTCCGAATTGAACTTCTCGGGGACACTTTGGACCCTTACCTGAGTTGAACCTCCCTTGGTACAACCTTAGGCCTTGCCTTTCTGTAGGATTTGCAATCTCTATTTTTTTATTTTTTTTTTAATACTTGAGCCTCTTTAAACCAGCCCATATTTATTGTCATTTAGATTTTCAATTAAAATAGATATCGGAAAATGGAATATCAATCTCACATTTAGATGACACTAATATGTATTTATGATTTTGATTATGATTCAAGTATTTATTATGATTTAACAATCCTGTATTATTTAAACATTTTAAAAATTTTGACATTACATATATATATATATATATATTACGTAATTCGTTAATTAAATTTAAATTTTAGAGATCTTAACTTCAAAAAATTAGAATAAATAAAACGGAGAATTGGAATTTGGGCCTTGTAGTACCTTATTTTAGATTTCTGGCCTAGGCCTGTTCACTAACATGGAATTGGGTTATGGATTTCTTTTTTAGGTACATTTCCCTAAATTAATAATATGATTATGGTTAAATATGAGTAATTAGGTGTGATAAAATTACGAAAATTTGTAATTTGTTGGCGAAATTGAGACATCATGTTCAAGAAATCATGGGTTTAAGTCAGCAATATGCGAGTATTGATTTATTTTAATAATTGTATTGATATACTATTTATAGTAGTTATTATTTAGTTATATATATTTGATATTAATGATTTTTATGTTACTTGATAGTTTATTTTATAATTTTTTTTTTTTTTCAACCAAAAGTTCCTTCTCTATAATATATATTTTTATCATACTAATTATTATACTTAAGGGTACCCGTATTTAAATTGATTAATTTAATACACTTGATGAAATTTTTTTTTATTTTGTCATTTATAATATCGACATTTTAGAATAATGTTGACATCAAAATTTCAAATTATTTATCAATTAAAATTCCAAACAAGCTGGTTATTAATTAGATTTCAAATTAAAGTTTATAATAAATTTTGATCTTTATATACTTTTCAAAAATTAAAAAAAAAAAAAAAGTTTGAAATAAGCTCATATCGAATTTGAATCGTATTCATTTTATTGGGTCGACTAAAAATAGCAAGCCCTTGATCATGCTTATAAAAAACGGGCCTCCAAAATATTAAAGGGTAAATTATATTTTGTCATTCAAGCTATGCACATTTTTACAATTTATCATCTTTTTTTCTTTTTGTATCAACTTACTATTTCAATCTTGTGAAATTTACACTTTATCATATATGATCATTTTTTCATCGATTTTTCTGCCCAAAAAAACATCATTCTGTGCATATATAAAGTATCACATTACTTACCTTTTAAATATCACATATGCACTGCATGTGATATTTTTTCTGATAGAAAAACTTGATAAAAATAATTATAAATGGAAAAATATAAAATTTTGTAAAGTTGATATGGTAAATTGATATAAAAAAAAATCAAAATATAAAGACGGTTATAATTCAAATGGCAAAATAAATAATAACTCAATATTAAATGTTTTATGTAAGTAATTTATGTTGATGCGGGATTATATCATTGTAGTTTTGATAGAACTATGTAAGTCTTGTGATTCATTGATCCAAACATTGTTCGAAATTGATGATGTCAGACGATCAGATTTAATAATCCCTACAAATCGCAGAATCGAAGGGGACAATATCTTGCAAGAAGATCATATGCCTCTAATTTCTTAATTTCTCCCCAACAAAACGTTTTACATTTCTGTATATTAAATTTTTTGGATAAGTTAGGTGCAAATCCAAAAAGTGGACAAGAAATAAAAAATTCTAAATCATATCAGATTCAATCAAATCAAATTAATTGTAAATAAGTGAAATACACTTGTCGCATGATTAATTATTTGGTTATATTACAACGATCTTCCCTGAGATTTACCGTAATTATGATACCTATTATTGTTTGAAAAACTACCAATACCCACCTAATTTTAACGGATGTCTTATATTTAGTCTAATCCATTAGTCTCTGTTAAGTCTCTACTAATTTTTTGTGGTGAACTGATAAAAATACCTTTATAGACCAAGAATTAAATAATTTATTTATTTTTTAGAATTTTTTTCATCCACCCCGCCTGTTTTTTTATTTTATTAAAAAAATATATAATAAAAGCATAATTGACATCATCCCTCCTAGGGTTGGCAATTTCAACTCGAACCCGAAAAACCTGTCTCGGACGGGGCGGGTCTGGGATGCCATTTTTCAGGTTCGGGGCGGGTCTGGGGCAGCTAAAACCTGCCCCGGCCGAGTCCGGGGCGGGTTACGGGTCCTGTCTCGAACCCGCCCCATTGGACCCGGCCTCGGCCCCGGTCCAACCCCGCCTCTTTTTTTTATTGTATATTAAATATATAAAATATATTATAAATAAAATTATCTTATTATATATATGAATCCTAAATAATTTTTGCATATACCCAACTATATATAAAAAATACCAAAATAAAAAATTAATTAATAAAATTTAATAATTTAGATGAACGTATTTTTTGTCTATCCAATTCATTTTAGATTGAAAATTATATTAAAATATTTAAATCTAAACTGATATTATTTCTTAAAAAAATATTAATTTAATGTATTCTTTGTATAAATTAATTAGGTCGAGGCAGGGCGAAATTTTTAGCATGGCGAGGCGAGGTGGGGGCAGGTTATGGGGCTGGCAAAAATTAAATGAGGTGGGTCTGGTACGGGTTTAGGCGGGGCGGGGGCGGGTTATGGGCTGGCAAAAATTAAATGGGGCGGGTCTGGTACGGGTCCAGGCGGGGTGGGGGCGGATTATGGGTCTGGCAAAAATTAAATGGGGCGGGTCTTGAATTCGGGCGGACCCGTACTAGACCCGCCCCATTGCCATCACTAATCCCTCCATTCAAAAATTATATAATTTCATCAAATATTAGGGAGGTATTTATAATTTTTCAAACAACGAGGAGGTATTTATAATTATGTCAAACTTCAGGAAAGGTCAATGTAGCTTAATGTAATTATTTTTTCAAACTATACATGAATAACAAGACATTGAATAAATATTAAGTCTAAGTTAGGATATTAACTAATTATTTATACCATATTAAAATGGCCTTGAATTTAAATTAAGATGTTGATTTATTTTATCTACATAAATAAATTTTAGACTCTTATAGAATAAAGATATTAATAAATAGGCAAAATTATATTTTTGGTCCTGTAACTTTAGGTCGTTAGCACTTTTAGTCCTGTAACCTACTTCATTTATACATTTAGTCCTTTTTGACGAATTTAGTCCTGAGTATCTCACATTTGGTCCTTTTTTGACAAATTTAGTCTTATGTTGATAATTTTGGTCTCATTCACACTATAATAAATCTCATTTTTGGTCTTGTAACTATGAGTCATTAGGACAAAATTATCAATACAGGACTAAATTTTCCAAAAAGGACCAAATGTGAGATGTTCTATATATGTCAATATATATGTCAAAAAAAGGACTAAATATGTAAATTGACTAAGTTACAGGACTAAAAATACTAATGACCTAAAGTTATAGGACCAAAAATGTAATTTTACCTAATAAATAGTAGTCTATTTTTTGCACATCAATGTTGTCACCGTCTTATTTGTTGATGAGAAAAGTACTTTGACAAATGATACAATATATATTTAATAACTCTTCAACTTGCAATTTGATTGGTACTCTATTATCTGAAATTTTTGTATATTTTTTATTTTGTATAAGTTTCATATTTTTTTTTCTAAAAAAGACACCTAATTACAAAAAGATGGTTCAATTTAGAATTTATAAATCATTAAAAAAGTATTTATAAAATATAGAACGACAGTCTACATCAAATAGTTTGTTCTAAATTAATCAAATTTCTAAAAGAGGGTAGATAAGATTCAGTTTTGTATTCTTTAAATTGTTTGAGAATCAAAATCGCTAATCTATTTCCTTTTGTATATCACACGCAACACATTTATGGATTAAAACAAGCAGAGTGTCTATATATATATATATATATATATATATATAATATATATATTATTTAAAGTTGGGTATATTACAAAAAAAATTCTTAAAATTTGACATAATTATAAATGTCATTCGTTATTTAGAAAATTAGCAATACTCTATGATTTTAACAATTACTTTATAATAATTAGTCCAATCCATTAGTTTTCATTAGGTTTTCATCTATTTTTATAGTGATTACCAAAATGCTATTATAGACTATAAATTAGAATTTTACTTATTTTTAAAAAAATTTATGAAATAGTTTTGTGGACCGTGGATAAATTTTTAACAATTTTCATTTTCCAGCTACCCCATTCAATTATATATATATATATATATATATATATTTAAAAAAAGCTACAGTAATAACATTTTCAAATATTTTTTAAAAGATTGCATAATTTCATCAAATATCGAGAAGGGAGTATTTATAATATTTCAAATGACAAAAGATAATCGTAATTATATCAAGTATCAAGAAAGCTTGTTGTAATTTAAGAAAAACATAACAAATTGGTACAAAATACTGCAAAAAAGACCATGAAAATAAAAATAGAGGATGAATTATCTTCTAATTAGAGTAAATTAAAATTTCATAATATTTTTTTGTTTTATTTTATATTTCTCTCACAAAATTTTGAGGTAGGAGAGGAGCAATTAATGACGATTTTTATCAACTTAATTAGGATATTAATTGCTAAAACCTAATCTTCTTTAGTTTAATTTCAAATAGACTTGCTAATGTACGTGTGTTCTGAATTATTGACTTGGTCTCTTATTTTATTTCTAATCATGCATTAATAATGATTTTTTAAAAAATATTTATTATGATTAAAAGTAATGTCAAGCCGCCAATGGGGCCTAGCTCAGTTGGCGAAGGTGATGGTCCATGATTTTAGGGGTTATAGGTTCAAATTCGGTCATATGTGTGTTGAGAAGGTTATAATCATTGTAATAGTTTTTGTTAAATATATATGTGACAGGAATAATTGTAATTATAATCAATTTATTTTAATTAATAATAATTTATCGACCTTACTTTAGAAAAAAAAATTAAAATCCTGTTAATCCGTGACGTTCTTGACTTTTTATTCACCATAATATTACTTTGTTTATTATTACTATTTGAATTGGTTGTATCTTAATTAATATTATGTTTATATCTATTTATCGCAACTCAATATTTACTCTGTGTGACGTAAATTTGTAATTTTACATATTTTACGAGAGATTTGATGTAAATAATTTGTGGTTTACTTTCTATTATAATTAAGCAAAATCGTGCATGCTGCACACAACATAACCTAAGGGGGTATTTTGCTATGTTTTTACACTTTCAGGGAGATAAATTGCTAATTAATTTTTACATGAGAGCAATTTGTTATTTTTTACTAATACAAGAGGATAAATTGCAATTCGCCGCTATAAATTATATGGGAGTTTAAATGGACCTTTTTAATATGAATTGAGGGTGAAATATTAAATAGTTTGGTTGAATGTCATATTAATATAAGAAAAATGCATTTTTCGTCGTCTAATTAATTGTGGTGGAGTGACACTTTTGGTCTACTTTAATTTCATTTTATGATTAAAGATAGTAATTTAAAAAAAAATAGCATTTTTGGTCAAATTTCTATCGAAAAATACATGCTTACCAAATGACAACCCTCCTGAATTATATGTCGAAAAATTGGGATTCTTCTGCAAAATTTGGACCTTTTTAAATATTGTCCGTAATTACAAAATTAAAATCGATCTGTGTAAATCAAAATTCCCACCCTTCCAAATTATAGAACGAAAAATGCATCTATTTTATGAATTTACATAATGCAAAATCTATTTGATCTATCTGTTGATATAATATAATATATGATAATTTATATTATTAATACATTCAATAAAGAAAATATTAAAAATAGAAATTGCAGATAACCCGTATTAATTTTTTTATTTAAAAAAATAAAAAATAGAGTTGGAGATGAGTCATGTATATATGATGGGAAAAGTAGAATATATGCAGAAGAAGCAAGAAAGGGAAAGTGGTGTCTAATCACTATATATATATATATTTGTAATTAATTAATTGGGGGTTAGGTAAAAGCTTTGATTAAAGGTATTTAATTATCTTCACCTTATCTTAACTTCTACGCCATCAACTCTCGTGTCATCATTCGCATTCCCAGGTTTTTAATAAAAATTAATATCACTTATAATTAATTAATCTTCATACAATTATTAATTAATTAATTGATAGGGTAAGAAGATAGATAGAATCATAGAAAGCTGGCCAAGATCAATTCTACGGGCCAATCATGGTTTTGCTCTAAACCAGTACGTGTTGTATAATTACGAATACGGCAAGTATTATTTACAACACATTATTTAAACATTACTCTATTTAAATAAAAAAAACTTTTTGGCATAAACGTCTTTTGTATTTTTACAATTTAGCCAAAAAATTTCTTGTATTAAAAAAACGACAAAAAAATCTTATATATTCTCTAAAAAATTGCACACACTCCTCTTCATAATTATTTGAATTAAAAATTTCTTTACATTACTCCACATTTAGCATGCATTTTTATTTTCATAATAATTTTATTTGGGAGGAAATATTTGAATTGGTATTTTCATAATGATTTGAATTAATATTTTTAATAGTTTTTTTTTTTACACTATTGTCCTTAATTATAAAATTAAAATTAAAATAAAAATTTTTTGTGTGTTGAATAAAATGACAGCCAAACATGCGCTTATATAAACAAGATCCTGCCTAATTTTCCTTCTAAAATTGGGTTGACCGTTTGTTTAACGGTCAATCTAACAGAGGATACTCAGGTGGATGAAAATTAAAAATTTGGGTACCAAGTCTGATGACTTGGAAACATGGGGTACTAAATTAAAAAAGGGTATAATTTGGGTACGCAAAATGAAATTATCCCAAATTTTCTATAACTAAAAACTATGACAGATATTTTGGTCATAGGTAAAATTAAAGAGAATTTGATTAATCGTGGTCAAAATTTAAATTTTCGCATTGATTTTATCAGATCGTGGTAGATATTAGTTTACTACACGATTTCTAAGCCGTAATAATTTAATATAAGAAATAATCTACTTTTTTTAGTCATATTTATAAAATAAATGAATTTACACAAAAAAAATATTAAGATATTAATATTAAATTATTCTTTTTTCTTATAGCTTAGTTAGTTTTTCTCTCAAACAACTAAGCATTTAAATGAAATGAAAGTTTAAAATAAATCCACATAATTTACTCATATATGACTGCATATATCTCCTTGATACGATTAATAATGTTTTAGTCTAATAGTTAAAGTCAAAGTTGAGATTACATAAATAAGTTCGAGTTCCACGAGAAATGTGGATACTTATCTTATTTTATGAGAAAAATTACAATTTACGTCCTATAACTTACTTCATTTGTGATTTTGGTTTCATTATTTTATCACTCAACATATTTAGTCTCATAAGTCCCAAAAATTACTATTTACGTCCATTACCCATTCTCATTAAATTGTTAACGGAAGGAGCACTGCAGGTATGTTGCACGTGCTCCTTCCGGTAACTATTTAACAGAATCGGGTAATGGGTTGTAAATCGTATATTTTTTTTTTTTGGACTTTTGGAACTAAATTTGTTGAGTGGTAAAAGAATGGGATGTAAATTGTAATTTTTCAGCCATTTGCCATTTGCGTTCTCTTATAATTTAAATGCTTATTTGTCTTAAACAACAAATCATGATATGAATAACTACTCTAATCAACATAGAAACATAATAGAGGCTAACGGAATGAGCTCGTTATCAGATAGACGTTAAAATTGGAGGCGTATTTATATTTTTTAAACAATGAGAAGATATTTATAAATAATAAATTTCAAGAAATGTGATTGTATTTTACCCTTTTTAATGGACTAAAACAACTAAACATCTATTGAATTTGAAATATGTAACTTTTTTTATGGATTAAAACGACTAATTCATTACAACTACTTTAAAAGATAACAATATAAAAATATACACATACAAAAAAAAATTGTTTAAAATTTTATTTAGATAGGGAAGAATAGAGACGGACAAAACATTTCTGGATGAATTAGGCGGATGTGTAGATTACTTGAAAGTGACCAAATTTTTGAAACACTAACAAATTCTATGATTTAAAAGTAATAAGGAGGACACATACGACAACTAGCATGTGAAATTGGGTTGTTAGACATGAGTCATGTAAATAATAATTTTTGTACAAGGTCACAACCCCAATTCCCATTTGCCATTTATCAAAAAATTATTTATATCTCATAACTTACATATTTTTTTATTTTGTCTCATTGTTTTTATGACTCAGTAATTCAGTAACTCAATAGATTTAGTCCCACAAGTCAAAAAAAAAGTTGCAATTTACATCCCATTATCCATTTTTGTTAAAATTATAAACGAAGGAGCATTGAACGTGCGTTGCACTCCTTCCGTTGACAATTTAACGAAAATAATAATGGGAAGTAAATGCAATATTTTTTAACTTGTAGATTAAATCTATTGAGTCGTAAAACAATCAAACCAAAATCGAAAAAGGGGTAAGTTATGGGACGTAAAGTGTCATTTTTCCTTACTTTATGTGAGTTATAATAATTTATTAGCGTTGTTAGTCATATTGATGTATTGATTGAATTAAAAAATTATTAAATATATCGAGATGAGTTATTACAATTTATTTATTATTATATTACTAATAATAATTAAAAAATAAGGGATTATTACACTCCCCTCCCCGAGGTTTAGTGTAATTTCACATAAACCCTCTGTGGTTTGAGAAATTACATCTAAAACCCTTGAGGTTTGTTTCCGTCTAACAAATAAGTCCCTCAGTTAATGAAAATTTACCAAATTTGTTAATATTAATAAAAAAATTGAATGAAAATTGATATTCACCATAAATTGACTTATTGCATGTTACATATTTTTTTCTGACTAAACTACCCTTATAACGGTGAAGACATATCTCCTAACATGCATTAACGTGTGAAGACGTATGAGGGTAATTTAGTCATAAAAATATTTATTTAACCTACAATAAATAATAAGAAGTCAATTGGAATTAAATATAAATTTTTTTCTAATTTTTTTTGTTAATATCAGCAAAATCGATGAATGAGGGGATTTATTTGACAGACGAAATCAAACCTTAAAGGTGCTAAATATAATTTTTCAAATTACAAAGAATTTATGTGTAATTATACTAAATTTAATGAGAGAAGAGTGTAATTATCCCAAAAAAATAATTCATCGCCCTTATATGGCCCAGACAGTGGCCACATAATTATACCTTATGAGTAGTTTAAGACGAAGAAGCAACATGCATATCTATGTTTGTCCTATGTTTAGGTGGACCTTTTTTCTAGTGTAAAACTATTAAATGATATATACATCAACTATTAATATAATTCAATATTACTTTTTATATTGTCATAGTTGGTATGTATATACTAAAATAAATATATTAATTTTTATGCTATATATTATTACGGCTTAAATATCATAACAAATCAATATTATTTTCATGATCAAATAAAATTGCTGCAAAAGTTTGAATTTTGACCACGATTATCTCTATTTACTGTAATTTTACTTATAATCAAATCATTTGTCGTAGTTTTTAATTATAGCTAATATTTTTTCTCACCTACAGAAATAATGAATAATATAGTTATTGTGCAGTCGTGATTAATTAATATCGTGTAATTAATCATTAATGAAAACCCATATTTATTTATATTATGTAGTAATAATTAGACATTAATGTAGAAGGGTAGAGTTGAGCCACTTGCCACCAGCTTTTATTACATTACGTGTGAACTTGGTAGAAGGCAAGAACTACGACCCCAACTTCTAGGTTCTTGCAACCTTTTCATTACTATTATTGTATCATTAATAAATTAGGCAAAATTGCATTTTTCATCCTGAAGAGATTCAATATTTTTAGCCTTTTACTTTACAAAATTTTCAAAAATAGTTTTAAAATTGAAAAAGAAGTGTTGATAATAAGGGGTTCAGCCTTTTTTCAAAATGGTCCCAAAATTAAAAAAATCTGACATATTTAGTCCTCTAATTTATGAAATTTTCAAAATATCCTAAAATTGACAAAACTCGATACATTCAGTCCTCTATTTCGATATTTATGATATTAAATGTGTTGACTTTTCTTAATTTTGAGCCATTTTAAAATTTTCGTAAAACGTAAACTAAATATGTCGAGTTTTTTCAATTTTATAATCAGTTTAAAATTAAATAGAGTAGATCGAAGACTAAAAATGTTGAAACCTCTAATTTCGCCCATAAGTTGAGTAGATTATGTGTATATCTCTATACCTTGGCAAACATACGTGTTCATATTAATAAAAGTTTAATGCAATTTATTCCTTGATATTACAAATATGCAAATTATTCCTAAAAAAAAAGTCATTTATCTTTATGTATTTTTAAAATAAATCAATTTACCTTGTTAATTAGTACGAAGAATTGTACGTACAAATTACTGTTAGCTATACTTCATGGTGTATATTTATACATAAGTGTACGGTATTAAGCGAATTAAAGAGACATATAGTCAATCGACATCTCCTCCTGTACAATGAATATTGCAATAAATATAAAAGTGTGTTCCATTTTTAGTTCTGATGGTTGCAGCCAACTTTTGTGTGTTGTTGAGCTGATCCATCCATCTCAAAATCAGAACAAAAAGAAAATAGAGCAAAATAAGGAGAAGAAAGGGATGTTTACGCAAAATTTTGTCGAGATCAAATTTAATCGAATCAAATCAATCATAAAATAAATATATTTTTTCTCTGAATTGTAAGTCAATCACATAAGTATATTGCATTTATTATATAATTGGTTCATGTTTAATTAAGTCGAGTCCGAGCTCTAATTTTACGGGTGTTCATAATGTCTTCTATTTTTACAGAGCAAATAAGTTAAGGAGAAAATTATAAATTGTAAATATTGAAAATGTTTAAAAATAATTTAATTTTAAAATAAAAAAATTGGCTTTTTTTTAATAATAAATAATAAAAAAAATCAATTTTGCAAACAACCCGAAAGAAAAAGCTAAGAGAAAACATCTATTTTCAACTATCGCTTTCTGGTTTTAATGGGGAGGGCAAGTGTACAGAAATGATGATTTAATTTAAATTTAAATAGGAAAAAAAAACAAAAGTAGGACAACCCTGACAGGAATAAAAAGTCACAATTGAAAATAACAACAGGTTTTATTTCTTTAAATTTAAATTAATAATATTTTTTTTTTTTGGACAAGTAATAAACTAGTTCTTTCATTAAAAAAAAAAAAAACTCTATTATTAGTAATTTTTACTTCTTGAAATTGTTTTAAAATTCAAGTCTGATTTGAGGGTTGAAATATTCTTGTTGAAAAAACCTCACAATATCTCTACCACTTGCTTGTTTTGCCGGTTGATTTACAAATACTGAGATTTCGTGAAAAATTCGTGGTCATGTGTTCGAATCCCGTCGAACGTATCAGTATTTGTCTAGCTTTGTGTAAATCTTTGTAATAATTGGATAAATTACAATGAGGTCTTCTGAAATTTGTCTTAATTATAAATATTTTTTCGTTGTTTGAAAAATTATAAATACCCTTACAATGAGCTGTCAAAAGAACGTATTTGTAATTTTTCAAATAACAAAAAGGTATTTATAATTGTGATAAACATGAAGTGAGCCCGTTATAATTTATTTTAAGTTATTTATTTATTATTATTAGTGTATTGAGAAGAATTGTTGTAATTTATTTAGTAAAAATAAATAAAGAAGAAAATGAGAAATAATTATGTGCAATGATTTATATGTTAGTATTGAAATGAGTGTGATAATTATAACCCTACCCTAGCAAAGCTAGTTATTCTTGATTCCTCAATCTCATCTCATCAGTCATCACCTTCTTTGTTGACTTGGTCAAAACTGTGGTATATAATCATACGGTGCAGGTGGCCCTCTGCCCCTCCCGGGAATACAACAACGCTTCTGATTTTAACTGATCTCATCATCATAAACAAAAACAAGTACACATATATAATTCCCTTGCATTATTTCTTTTTTTTTTTTTAAAAAAAAATTGGATGTAATTGCATATAAATTTTTTATTTGAAAAATTATATTTAGTATCGTTGAGGTTTGCTTTTATCTAATGAATAAGTCATTTCGTTAGTCAAAATTCACTAAATTTGTTGATATTAACAAAAAAAACTGAATGAAAATTGTTACTTACCCTCGATTGACTTATTACTAACTTATAGCAGATCAAACAATTTTTTTCTAACTAAACTACACTCATAACATTGAATATATACCTCCCCACATGCATTAACGCGTGAATACTTACGAGGATAATTTGATCATAAAAAGATTTATTTGACTTACAATAAATCAGTAATAAGGCAACCGGGGTAGATGTAGTTATTTATTTATTTTTCTATTAATATAAACAAGTTCGGTAAGTTTTGACTAACAGATGAACTTATTTGTTAGATGGAAGCAAATATCAAGAGTGCTAGATATAATTTTCAAATCATATAAAATCTACGTATAATTATATCAAATTTAAAAAAAAAAAAAAAAAGAGTGTAATTATCCCTATTTTTCTTATCAATAATTCCCTAACGTTTACAAGAAACTAAAATTACGATTATTAAATATAGAAACAACATTTCTAGGAATAGTTTTATTTCTTTTCCCATTTTTGGCTAAGGTCTAGGAACAGTTTATAATTCAAACATTTTATCATTTATGACGTATTAATTACTTTTTCCCCGTCTCAAAACTATAGATTTATTTGACCCCGATTCCGAATTTAACAGATAATTTCTTGTTTTGAGTGTTTGGATTGTAAGTATATTTTGAATTTCATCATCCATGATCAGGATACATCACTTATCAATATTAAGTACAGATAACTAATATAAATTGGCAACGAGAATTTTACTTACTTAATTCAATTATAATTTTATTTCGTCGTTATTGAACTATTTTGTTTGAGTGTAACCAATAAATAATAATACAATATATCAACAAACTACTATTAAAATAAATTAATATTCAAAGTCATTTGTGGGGCGTCAACTTTGCCAACTCAGAGACTTCATTGGCTAATTTAACACATAATTTTTCTTTTTGAGCAATAATCGGTTCGACTAATACATCAATATGACTAAAATTAGTAAACAAATTAAATTGATTCAATAAATAATTAACAAAAAATAAATTACAAACACTCACATAATATGAGACAAATACCCACACATTCAATGGACTCAAACTCATAACTTCGAACTTGTTTATAAAATCTCAATCTTAGCTTTAATATATAACTTAAAGAGTATAATTTATATATGTATGTTTTGCATTATAATTTTTGAAAACGGATAATCTTGATGAAAATAATCATAAAAAATTATAATTCTATTTTGAAAATATATTGGCAAGAAATTAAGATAATAAATTTTTAAAAAAATGGATGTAATTTTATGGGGAAATTAATGAAATTGGGTAATTAATTAATGTATGAAAGAAATGGTGATGGCTCTGTTTTCTTGGTACACTTCAACAACCATCTTGTCCAATTTGGCTGTTAGTACTCTCTTCCTCTTTATCCCCAAGACAAAAAAGTTAAATCAATAATATATATATATATATATATATATATATATATATTGTAAGGAAAAAAAAAAGAATTAGAGATATTGTTCTTGATCAGCTTCAGCTCTGATCTTCCCTCTTTTTCTTTGTTTTTTTTGTTTTCAACCTTTCACACTGTAAAATTCTTACAAACCACAAACAAGAATAAGAGTACAGTCTCTGTGTGTCTCTCTCTCCTCTCCTGTTTGACCTCTTACAATTCTCTCTCAAAGCACAGTTTCCTCTTTCATAGCGACCCCACTCTGATCCTTTTTATTGCAAAAACATTAGCTAAACCCGCTCCCCTTTCTCTCTCCCTCTCTCTCCATTTTAGGGATGAATGAAATGGCAAAAAATAGAACCCTCTTTTGTTATCTTGTTTCTTGATGAAACCCTAATTCTTACAGCGAGTAAGAAGAAGCTTTCCTTCGACGATCAATTATATTCCTTTGGTTTCTGAGTTGTTTTTTTCAACGACGTGGGCTGCAAGAGAATTACTTTCTTTGCAGATCAGAGGTTTTCTAAGCAGTCATGGGTACTTTCTCTCTCTTTCTCTTGCCTTTCGGTGGCTGTTAGTTTCTCTTTAATGGTTTTGTGGTGATGAGCGAAAGAAAATCTCTCTCCATATCTCTGTCTCCCATCTTACGTTATTCCTTCTAACAGTACTGATTTGTGCTCTTTTTTCTCTCCAGAATTTACTTTCTTGGTGTAGAGAGAGAAGAATATGGATTCTTGCAACAGTGGCAGCCTCCAGTCATCCAGCGGTGGTGATGAGGAGTACGATTCACGCGCCGCCGTCGCCGACTCTCTTTTCATGAGTAGTACTCGTCCGCCGCCCCATGTCCTCGGCTCCATTTCCAACCAACCACCACTACCACCACCCATGTTCGACCCACTTTCCAACTATGTGCAACTCCACCAAAACCTCAACAACTCATCACTCCTGATCAATCCCAACATCTCCTGGCCCAGACCCACATCTCTAAGATCCGACCCGAATTCCCACGACATCATCAACCCCATGCTCTCCACCTCTCCCCCGCCCTTCATGTCCGCTTTCCAAACCCCGGCAGCGGTTGGATCGGCGGACAACAACAGTCCCGGCACGGCGCAGAACCCGAATCAGACGGCGGCGCGTAACCCGAAGAAAAGATCAAGAGCCTCCAGGCGCGCGCCAACCACTGTTCTGACCACGGACACCACCAATTTCAGAGCCATGGTTCAGGAATTCACTGGTATTCCCGCCCCGCCTTTCAACAGTTCATCTTTCCCGAGAACCAGACTGGATCTCTTCGGGACGAGATCCTCCGCCTTGGACGCGGCGCAGCCCCCCCCGCCGCCATATCTCCGCCGTTCCTTTCCCCAGAAAGTCCAGTCGCCGCCGTCATTTCTTGCTTCCTCCTCTTCTTCCCTCTTAAATTCCACTACTAACAACATTAATATTTTCTCTTCAGTTCCTTCAACCAGCAGCTCATCAGCCTCTAGTTCAACTACTCCAGTTAACTACCAACTGCCAATTACTCAAAGTCCGAATCTTTTCAACATCCCAAACCCACTCCTCACTTCTCTCCTCCAAACAAACCCGAAATTTCTCTTCTCAAGTTCTTCCGCCATGGCTGCAAAACCTCTCCAGGGCTCATTCGATCTGCAGATCCCGTCAAACAATATCAAAATCGGGGGCCTGGAGGAATTCAGCTTAGGCCCTGGAAACCATGTTGCTGCAACCCTGAGCGACCTCCCGAACCTGATTTCCACCGATCAAATCGGGGCCCGCGGGACCAACGATCGTGATGATCATCATAATACAGACAACAATAATAATGCAGGAACCTGGAGGAATAACGGGGTGAACAGGCACGACGAAGGAGACGATTATCAAGCTCAAATCAGGCCTGTGAATGGCGGTAATTACAACAACGGGAAGATTAACTACTCGGCCTCTTCGTCTGATTTCCACGGCGAAAAGGGCCCGGAAAACGTAGCCTCGAGAGGAGAAGGTATGGTGGAGTCCTGGATTTGTTCTTCAGAGTAGAAATTATTACAGTAGAGAAAGTAAGATGGAGTAATGATGAGAGTGATGATTAATCATTGGAGCTGAGGTTAATTTTAGTTGTGAAATTCTTCATCTTTAACCATGATTTTCACAAAGTTAAATTACACCGTACTACTAGTGCTCAAATTATGTGTAAATAATTATAGCCTTTCCTTTTTGTACCCTTTTCAGTTCATCTCTATACATATATTTACATATACATACACACTCATATATATACAAATCAAGAATCATAATCATGCAGAAAAATTTCACACACACACATATATATACATGCGTTTGTTTTCTTATGAAAGTTGGCTTTCTTTCAACCGGAAAAGTTGCTATTTCTGGGCTTCTGTTTTCACATTGAGATTTTGACCACATGCGATGATAATGAGAATCAGCAGAAGATCAAACAGCGACAGAAAACATCGAACTCTGTGAATCTGTTTTGCCTTTCCTCGTACTTATTCTCATGCTTTTATTCAGCCCCATTTTAAGAGAACATGCATTCAAAAGAACTCTGGATGCATGTCGAAATATGAAGAGGGTTTTCGATTGATGGTGGGTTTGATCTGGTTTTCTTGCATTATAATTTTCTCCGTTTGTTGTTAAGTTTGAATTCCTGTATTTTTTTTATTGGTTTGAACGAGAAAGGAGCAATCGGTGGCGAGATTTGGGGAGCTGTTGGGCTCCGCCGCAACCTCGTGCCAAAAACAAATGCTTTTTTTATTTCTTTTGATTTTGTTTTTATTTGTTTTAGTTTGAACAAGTGGAGTCTTCTTATTAAGGTATGACGACATCGTATGATTTGTTTGTCCATTTCATAGTTTAGTTTAAATTGGTCATTTAAATAAGTTTATGCTTATAATACAATTCATGTATAATTTTAAAAAGAATAATCGAATATATATAGGGTTAATTACGCTTAGACCTTCCAAAAATAAAAAATTCACTTTCTCCTAAAAAAAATTAAAATTGTGTTTACACCTCCTTTCAAAAATTAAATGTTTATATCTGATCATCTTTTTATTAAGGTATTGACGAGAAATACTGATGACGTTGTGGCAAAAAATTAAATGAGGGATAAAAGTGAAAAAATTATGTAATCTCGTTCCAAACCCTAACCGATCAAAGGAGATAAATTTTCGGAAGGAGTGTGATTGTAATTTCAAAAAAACATAACTTGGGGGAAAATGTAGTTTTACATTTTTAAAGAAGGTTTAAGTATAATTAATCCTATATATAATAAGTATAATAATATTTATTATATAATTAATTGAGTATATATGACCAAATTGATTTGGTTTTTCTTTTTTGTGTTTGGATTAATGTATTTGAAGTTAAGAATTTTAAATCCATAAAAATATATCCATTATTCGTGTTTGGATAATTCTACGTTTCAAAATATTTAAAATTCTTCGATTCTCATTTTAAATTATTTTTAATAACACTAAAATGAATTCCAAATTAACCCATTTAATATTTTGTCACATAAATTTTATTTTCCTCCAAAAATCCGAACTCAAATCTAAATTAATTCATCCAAATAACATGGCATAAGTTTATAATGAAGGGTATTAGTGCAGTCCATTTAAATAGAAACTAATCCTCAAAGACATGTTTAATTATACAAATATAATAATTCATACTCTAATTTCTCCATCTCCATTTATATTTTGGATCTTCTATTATAATTTCATATTTTATTTCACTCGTGATTATTGAGTCATGTATTATATAGATATACATTTAATTAAAAAGAATTCTACACTTTGCTTTCAGATTGAAATAAAATATAAACACCGTCAATTTGATTAGGTAATTGTTCGAATAATTCATTATGCTAATTAATTTTTGCCCGTGAAAGTTAAAAAAGATTAGTGCATTCATTTTTGTTCATAGAGCGATAATTACCAATGATTTTTGTTTTAATACAAATTCCTAGCTAGATGTAATATATAAAGTTGATTAATGCAATATTTCATATATGTCTTTGGAATTAAAAAAAAAGTATTTCAGGAATGTTTCAAGTTGGATTTGTGAAAATTAAATTTTGAATATTAGGATACTTGCATCTTAAATATAGACTTCAATTTCACTCTTTATAAATTACTAAAACTAATTACTAAGTAGGGATTTTTTTATTTTAAATTATGTCGCATCTTCAATTTTATCTGAAAAATACACGCCGCATGTACCAAAACAATATTTATTTTAATATATTAAATACAATACAAGATATATTCAATAAAATTTAAAATAAAAAATTTAATTCGAAGTCGTTTATGTTTATTGGCTTTAAATATATATATATATATATATATATATATATATATATATATATAATGCCAGTTTCAGACAGTAATTGATGATGTTACGGAAGACACGAAACTTCGTCTCTTACTATTTTTCTTCAAAGAACATTTAATGAATGCCTCCCAAACATGGGCAGCTTTCTTCCATGCCCTAACATCTTCTCTTCACCCACAAATTCTAATTTTAATTAAATTTGATTGCCCTTCTATATGTGGCAAGTCACGTTAACAAAAATAAAATAAAATAAATTTATTTTTTATATTATAAATGATTACGACTTAAAATCATGATAAATAATTATTATCCAGCAAAATAAAACCAAACACAAACATAAATTTTAACCATAGTTAATTAATATATGTCATGGTTTTAAGTACAACCAAATCAATTGTTGTGGCTTTTAACTCTAACTAATATTTTTGACATTGTTTGTGGAAACAACAGCTAATTCCGCAATCATAATTAATTAGTATTTACTATTTTTTTTTTCACTTTTAATCATAATAAATTGTCATTATCAAAAGTAATATTTCTTATAGCGTCGTACGTCAACCTAAATTTGAGGACTCATGTGATTTGCCCATGCAATTTTTCCCACCAATGTTCCAGTTTTAAACAAAATATAGTGTTCTCAATTGCTAATGTTCAGCCAATGAGGTCTAGCTCAATTGACAAAGTTGGACCCCATGATCTTAGAGGACATGGGCTAGAACCTCAGTAAGTGTGTGGGATGTTGTATGTTGTATGGCAGGAGTTAGTCAGGAGTTAATCTAATAGTAGGTGTTATTGAGCAGTTTATGATTATTGTAATATTTTTTGCTAAATATTAATTATATCAACATGAATAATTATACTTGTAATCAACTTATTTTAATTCATAAAATTTCATCGCACTGCCTTGAAAAAAATTGCCGATTTTCAAAAATATAATAGACTGAATTGCATGTTTCATTTTTTAGAGGACTAAAAATACCAAACATTTAAATCAAAACCACAATCAAACCATTTTAATAAAATGAGAAATCATTTGATGAAAATTTTAATTAATAGTAACAATTTTGCATATGAATAATAATTGGTCAAATCCAGAGTAAAGAAATGTCCGTACTCTTAAGGAGCATTTAATTTCCAAGATACCGGACAGATAACTAAAAGTGAAGCCCCTTTTTTTTTATTTATTATTATTATTATAATAGATATAGACATTAGGATTGTACAAAAACAGCCCAACTTAGAAACTATTTTACCTGTATTTTAGGCATGATCAAGTAATCCAATCGTGACACTATATTTTATGAGGGATATAAAGTTTTCTCTAAAAATTTGGTATAAACATATTTTTTTTTATGATTTAAAAAATTACGTACATCTAACATCCATGAGGTTTATTTCTGTCTAACAAATACGTCTCTTTATTGGCCAAAATTCACTGAATCTGACTGATATTAACAAAAAAAATTAGAAAATAAATTTATATTTACCTCCGATTGACTTATATTATTACTAATTTATTGCATGTCAAATATGTATTTTTATAACTAAACTACCCTCATATATCTTCACGCGTAACCGTTATAAGGGTAGTTTAGTGAGAGAAAAAAATTATTTTACCTGCAATAAGTCAGCAATAAGTTAATCGAGGGTAAGTACCAATTTCATTAAAAAAAAAATGGTAAATATCAGCAAATTTGGTGAATTTTGATTAATGGATGGTCTTATTTGTTAGACGGAAGCAAACCTCAAGGGTATTATGTAATTTTTCAAACTACATTGGATCTATGTGTTATTATACCAAATCTCAGAAAAATGGAGTATAATTGTCCCTTTTATAAAAATAGATCATGAATTTGAGTCCCAAAAGGAATATTGATGAACAAGTATGATATAACAAGTATAAAAAAATCATGATCTACAATTAATCAATGGTTTAAATGTATCTTTTGCTCCAGTAATTTAGTTTATTTGACATTTTCATCCTTTAACTTTTTGAGATAGTATTTTGATCCTGCATCTTGTTAATTTTTGCAATATTTTCGCCAAAGCTCATTTACATCAACGAGAAGAGTGAACTCCGACAAGAAAAAAAAACTAAAATCGTGAAAATTAAAAAAATGCAAGACCAAAATGCTAGCCTAAAATGTCAAATGACAAAAATACTCTAAGCTAACAAGAACAGTGGCCCAATTTTATATGGTCAGGTAAGATACACATGCATTTTTTGAGCTAAAAGGCTGAACTTCGATAAAAAAAAAAAAAAAAGAAAGGATTAAATTCGTAAAAATTAAAAAACAAAGAACCAAAATACAACCTAAAAAGTTAAAAAAAAAATGAATTAAGCCGTTAACCAATATAATAGTTTCGAATTATTAATATTTGTAGGGGTAACGTGTAATTATTAAAATATAATAGAATTTAGAATAAAAAATTCGATAGGAAGAGGGTTGTATTATGGGACAATGAATTAAGGTAGCGTGGGTATGGCGCAGAACAAAACCGTGCAAGAGGAATGGAATGGTTCCAAAAGGCGGTGGCTGCTTAGAAGATGGAATTTGTCCAATTTCAGTATACATATATGTATGTATGGTTACCTCTCATTTGGACAGCAACTACGTACATTAGTTACGCTGCTTTTTTTGTTCATTTTATGTTTGTCTATTTTTCTTCTTTAATAAAAACAACTTGTAATAATCCTGATAATGTATCGATTATATGATAATTTGTAATATTATTTATTACGTGAATGATTTCATGTGGTTCGATCAAAATTGGTTTGATTGTAGGGACGATCGTGTAATTATTATTATTCACACAATGTTTGAGTTTGCGAGAAGTGACTTACGTAGTATGGATAAATATAATCTATAAATAAGTTTTAAATTTAAGAAGTTACAATCTATGTTGATGTGGATTATCCCTTTATTCTTCTCTCTAAGTGTCGGTCGAGGGCTGGAAGCTTATTCTTGGATCAGATGCGTAATCTCTTTTGAACTTGTGGAGAAAATCACGAGTTACTTAAAAATATAGTATCAAGGCTTCGATAACTTGATGTCAAGGAAGCGGATCTTTTGGTTTTGGGGTGGTGGCAAATAGTGGTGCTTGCATTGCAGTAGATGCCCGCCTAAAAGAGCTGCTCACTAGCTAGCCGGAATAGTGGGACCCTATCTGGAGACATAATGAAAACCATGCCTTTGGAACCGAAGGCAATACCCGTCTTCCAAATCAAAAGAAAAAAAGGATATGAAATATTTGTGGTTGTAGTTTTTGTGGCAAAAAACTTTTTTTATTTTTCTTGCTATGGATTTAATGTACGTATGTAGTGTTGTAGTGATTCAAGTATCTCTTATAGACCTTTTTTTATGGGCACGAGCAGTATACGTAACTTGGGCTTGAAAACCATGGGTATATTTATATGAATTCATCTCCTATCGAGCTGTATTTAAATATATTTTCAATTAATTAATGCAAAATAAAAGAATAATTTTATATTTATTTTGAAGCAAGATGCATTCAAATTTGGTATGAATGCGTATTACATTTTTTATCTTTGAACCATGTAAGTGCAATTATTTTTAATTTAAAATTCGATTATTACTCAATTAATTGTTATTTTAATTGATAATTTATTTCAAAATTTTATGTCTAACATTCACATGTAGTCGTGTGAGGCCCCACTACAAATATATTTTAGACTGTTCATATGCATAATGCATTTAAAATTAAATATATATATATATATTTATACTATTTATTTAGGCTCAAGGTTTTAGTCTTTCTGAGTCACTTATGATAGACAAAATATTATGAGTTGACTAAAATATTTTTACTTATTTCATCTACAAACAATGCCACTTTACTTAATTAATTATGTCAATAATTTTCTTTTCTATGTGCATTTAAAATCAATTCATTTTAACAGTTTCAATCAATTTTTTAAACATATTTATATATATAATAAAAATTTAAATTATTTACACTTATTCTGTCTACCTCAATTACTAGCTAATGTGTAAGGTAAATCATAACTAACTCTCATGAGATTTGTCGTACTTACATATACCCCCTCATTATTAGGAATTTTATTAAAATCCCCTTGATTTTATTGATCGTCCAATATCTGGTCTCTTCTATTAGGTTTTCATCAATCTTTTATGTCATCGTGGATTATGAATTATAATTATAATTAAATTTTTATAATTTTTAATTTTTTTATGGATTGACTATATAATTTTTATAATTGTCCCTTTTTTTCCATCCACCCCGTCTATTTTTTTTTTTTTTTTTTGACAAATTTTCAACCCTTTTTCTTTAAACAAAATACAATAATAGTAAAATTAATTATTTAAAAATTTATATAAATTTTCATTATTGTAAAGAGTAATGAGAAAAAGGGTTGGGTGGGGTGCAAATGCAATTATGGTGATGATGGAGATGAATGGGGGAAAGTGCAATTTCTTTATAGCAAGTGTCAATTTATATTTCTGAATAAAAGGCACTAATCTTTTTCACATCATTGATTGATGGATGATAAAAAGCCTTTTCCCCCCCTTTCAATTTCAGATCCCTCACTCCCTTTTTTTAATTATTTTTTTTAAATAAATTTTGAATTTTGAAATCATGATATACCTTTATGATCATCCTTTTTTCTTGTTTTGATCTTTTTTATGGTGTGATTTGACAGCAATATATTGGATTTTAATTGGAAGACTTTTACCCAAAAGGAGATCTCCTCTTGTCTTTTTGGAGGGGTGGGTGTGGTTAATAATTTCAAATTTTATTTATTTACTTGTGGTCGTGACAGGTCATTGTTATGTGTATATAATAAATAATTTTTTATATTTTAAATATATTAAAAATAAAAATAAAATATATAAATTAATAATCACATTTTTTTTTTTAAATCAAAACCAACTTATGATATTATCGATACACTAAAAGAATTGGTGTAATCGTGTTAAAATGACAATGAGTCACTTTTTTTTTTTTTTTTTTAAATTATTATTACAAATAATTTTTAATATTATCCCATTAGGGGTATAGTTATCATATTTAAAAATTAGTGTTATGGCACGCCGGCTGCTTGCATATATTAAATAATATTTCATACTTTAAAATATATTATATAAGAATAAAGTATATAAACCAATATATAATATTTTAAAGAAAGAAAGAAAAAAAAAGAAAGTTAATTTACCAGTTAATATAAATTTTGAATAATTGAATAAGTTAGTTATATTATTAATCGAAGGACATTTTTTATTTTACAAAAAATTGATGTGATGGTGTCATTACCGCCGTTTATGAGTGTAGAGGGTCTTTTTATATAGTATAAATACATATACATATACATATGGGTTAATATTTTATTTTAAGGTACCTGAGTTAATATAGTCTTTTAAATGCTGTAGAGTGCATACCTGTAAAATTTGACACATAATCTTAATGGGGTTTGTGTCGTGCGTTATTAAATTTAGAGGGTGTTTGAGTGAGCTTATAAGTTGTTAAAATATTTTATAAGATATTTAAAATTTATGTTTGAGAGCATATAAAATTTTGAAAATTGCACGCCAAAATTTCTAAAAAAATGAGCTTATAAGATCTAAAATAAAATATTATGAACCTATAAACTCATTTTAAAAAAAATAATAAGTTCTCAAATTATTTTTAAGAAACTTTTTTAGCTCCAGTCATATTAATTATAAAATTATGATAACTAACATCTTTCAAACTCTATAATTTTATTTTATTTAAATACTATAAAAACCAATATCTTATAAATTACAAAAATATTTTTAAATAAATTTAGGCAAACAAGAATATCGACTGTGGCAAGGAACACTTTGGCCATGCCCGCAATGATGACCATTCCACTACTTCACCCATACCCTTAAGGACAATTTATTTTTTTATTTTTTAAATCCCATATTTTTTATTTGGGTAAATTATAATGAGATTTTTTTAGAATTATAAATGCCTTTCGTTGTTGAGAATTGTCAATGCCCCTTGATTTGATCGTCGTCCAACAATTAGTTCAATCTATTACTCTTTGAAAGATTTTTATCTTTTTCTTTTTCTTTTTTTGGTGAACTGATCAAAATGTCATTACGAACTAGAATTATAATATTGCTTTTTTTTTTTTTTAAATGAAACTTTTTATGGGGTAAGTGAAGAGCTTTTTCATAATGTTTCAAAATTATCCACTTTATTTGATATTTTTTATTTTTGTAAATAAAAAAGAGAAATACAACAAGTCAGTAAAGTGGACAATTTCATGCCTCCATCAAAGGATTACATAATTTTATCAAATATCAGGGGTATTAATAATTTTATAAATAATAAAGGGGTATTCATAATTATGTCAAATTTCAGAGGACTCGTTGTGATTTACCCTTTTTATTTTGAATATTTCAAAGTATATTAATTCAAATTTAGTTTCATTTCTATACAAGCACCAATTAATATATTTTCAAGCATAGAAATTTTACCAATGCTGGATTTAAAAAGAAAACTTGAAAATGAAACCAAACAAGGTGTTAGGGCCTTGCCCAACAAAATAAATTGAAATTTTATTTTAGTGGCTACCTATTATTGTACCATGTGTAGGTTAGGTGATACTTTTTAGAGATAACAAATAATTAGACAAAGTCTAAATCACATGAAAATTTCTCCAACTTTACTCACATTTACATATGATGCATAGTATGTATGAACTAGCAACTCTTGTCATTGGTTCATCATTTGACTTTGAAATAAAATAAAATAAATTATAATAAATTCTCCTGAAATTTATCATAATTATAATTATTTCATCGTTATTTAAAAAATTATAAATATTTCTTGAAATTAATAATCATATAGTAAATACTCCCTATAACGAGTTGTCCCATAAAGGTATTTCACTACAAGAAAATACCTCAATAGCTAGCAAAGAAAAAAAATTAGTGTCGAGCTAATTAGCAACTAAAATTCTTGTTGTTAATCTACATCATTTAGTACAAGAACCTTACTTGTTAATGAACTTTATCAACAAAAAATTATTTGCTAACGAATTATTTAAAATATATATACACAATGTAGATCAGCAACGAATGTTTAACATGCTAATTAAATCGATGGTGATATATTAGTATCGAATTTCGTAGTTATAGACGATTGTTAATACTAGAGGGCTTATTTATAACTTTTTAAATAATGAGAAAATAATTATAATTATGACAGACCTTAGGGAAACTCATTGTAATAATTTGCATTTAAAAAAATTATGCGAAACTTAGTTTTTACGAAAGTATTAATGAAAAAAATAAATTAAATCATTAATAACTCAAGATTATTACCTTGGTTAAATGTGGTCCCATTTGTTTTATTTATTCGGTTATTCAAATATATAAAAGGTTATAATTCAACAATAAGTAGATATTTATATTTGTGGGACTAAAATTACGACCTCTTAATTATAAGACCTCAACTGTAGTGTTACAACAAAATATCCTTGAGGGGAATAGGTCAGGTTGATCACCTAATCCCTTGATCGTTCACTCTAATAGCATCTAATTTTGAACGTACCTAAAACCTCAAAAACTCATCCAATCATAATATTTCTACATTCTGAAAAAAAAAAATATTTTAATTTTTTATATATTTATTTTTAAATTACAACGAGCTCTTTTAAAATTTGGATCAATTACGAATTTAAGAATGCTCCTTTATTATTTAAAAAATTATTAGTATTCCCCTAATGTTTGTTGAAATTATGTAATCTTTGAATGGAGGATTAGAATTATCAATTTGGCCATTCTTGCAATTTTTTTTTTTCAAATAATTCAAACGAGGTGGATGAAAAAATTTAAGAAAATATAAAAATATTCATTTAGTATAATTTGATCAGTTTATCATAATAAATGAGTAAAAATCTAACAAAAACTAACAAATTGGGCTAATTATTAAAATTAAAAAATATATTTATAATTATGTAAAATTTTATGATAAGTCATTATAATTTATTCATGTGAAGAAATGTAGTTGGGGGGGCATTAATTAAATTGTTGAGGGGGTCCTCTTTTATTTTCATTTTGAGGGTCTCCAGAAATGTACTAGAAGCGTGCTCTTCCCGTCAGAAACTTCTTCCAAGTGGGGGACCCTACAAAAAATTAGAAATCGTGATTTGAGGAATTCTATGTTAGAAAAGAAGGGGTGGGGGTGGGGGTGGGTGGGGGTTTAAAATAAAAGAAATAATTATTATTAATAGAAAAAAACAGCACTATGTGACTTTGCATTTTAAATACTAGCAGTTGCTGCACGTGATTCCCGCAAGTCAAAAAATTAAATATAAATTCATTTTAATTTTTAAACAAAATAAAGTTATTCTTTTGAATTTTAGTACACACGTTTTTCATATTCATATATTTTTCAATTAAAATTTATTTATTATAATTAATGTAGCATGGATTCATGTCAAAAACATTCAGAATTGCATGTGGAATATAATTATATAAGGTTAATAAGTAACTCACAACATAAAGAAAAATTTTACCTATAAAATACAAATAAACAAAAAAAAAAAAACACACATTAATATTGTTTAACGTGGATAGTTATGAAAAATATGTAAAAATTTGGACCACTTGACATTCAATCATATATGCGCAATTGAAAGGAGGAAGAAGGAAGTTTGTGAGGAGACAGATTTTGGGAGAAAATAATCATGAGAAGAGATGTGAGAGATAATGGTGGAGAGTGGTTATGAGGAAAAAAATGATAATTATAAAATTATTTATATAATACTGAAATTACTATTATGGACAAAAAAATTAAAAATAAAATAAATGAAAGGTAATTTTGAGCATTCTAAACTTGGTACGCTAGAAATATTTTCTTTTATAATAGTATAGATGCTGAGGTTTTTGATTGGTTTAAATTCACTTCTCCATCCAACTTTCACTTGAAACAAAATTATTAAAAAAAAAATACACCTCTTAATTTATGGTCTGTTTACACACACTATTCATATATTTTAGATAATTATACATATACACATCAAAATATCATTATCACTTACACAAATCACCCCTTATATTTTTAAAAAATTACACACACACACCCCCTAAACATGTTCACATCATTATACACTATCTCTATTTTTTAGTTTTTAGGGGTAGCTTTTATAATTATATAAAAAAATAGAGATGATTTAAGTAAATAGATTATAAATTAGGGAGCGTAAATATAAATATCTCTTATAATAATAGGGGTATTAGAAGAAATTGACGTCAAAGAGAGGTCAGGCTTAGGTGAGGTAGTGATTGACAGGTGGCCCAAATCCAATAGAGAGAAGGGGGAAGCTATTTTGGTGGATGATGAAAATGACTGACGGACTGTTAACGCGCCATCATTTTCCCGACAACAAAAATGGGCCCCGCCCTTGTCACCCGCAACCCAAAAGCCAGCCCCCCCGCCCTGCTGATTTCTGTACGGACAGGTGTGGGTGGCAGGTGCCCCAACCCCTGTTTCCAATTTCCTAACCTATTCTTTTTACTTACAATCAATATATATATCATCTTATTATTTCCATCAAGTTTTATTACAATCAAGTTCTCCATGGGATTGAAGTAATGAAATTTATCTTTCAATAATGGTTTTAGTTAAATATTTAGACATTTCATAACAATGTAGGGTTTTTAGGAGATATTAAAAAAAAGGGAGGTGAATAGCAATTTATCCCCGTGATATTAAAAATAGACAAATTACTCCCTTATAAAAAAATAAATAGCAATTTACCTCTCTGTCTAAGAAGGTAAGCTGCTTCAATTTTAAAAATATAGAGAGGTAAATTGCTATATTTTGAAAAATATAATGGTGTGAATTACAATTTTATTTTTCATAAGGGAATTGTTTGCGTATTTTCCCCAATACAAGTAGGTAGATTGTAATTTAACAAAAAATAAAAGGCTAATTGTTATTCTTTTCCTGAATGATGGTCGAGTGGTTAAGTTATTAACTTTTATTTAAACTTTACGAGTTTAAAACTCAGAAAAAGAATAGAGCTCTCGCGATTCTACATGAATATATTATGAACTAGCATAATTCAAATGATTCTTCTTACAGCCGTGACCTATAAATACCAACGTGAGTTGGGATCGCAGGTGTTTAACTCTACAAAAATCCTCTAATGATCAAGTCAATAACAGAGTTAACACAATTAGTTAAAAGCGAAGGGAGTGTATTTAGTACATATCTGGTTTGACTTTTGGGTTTGACATTTTAGTAATGAGCAATAGCAATAGCAATATCATGATGTGGCAAGCTTATTTGTTTTCACATGTCTTATTATCAACAACCCTAGATCTCTATTTTAACCCAATTTGGGCAGATTCAGGCCTCACCCACCAATTAAAACTAAAAGGATTCTTGGGCTTTTCAAGCATTTTCAAGAATTTATGCTAATTTCTCCATATTGTAAAGATAGCTGGATTCACCATGCTTCATCTAATGAAAATTGTGTTTAATAGTAAAAAATAATACTTTTAATCTAATAAGCTAAACCCATTTCACTTTTGATGGATAGAAAATTAGTTTGTTTTTCAACTTAGGACTATTTTGGAAAATATAACTATAATTTGGGGGGGGGGGGGGGGTCTTGAAGAAAATTAGGCAAAAAAACGTAGCGAGTTCTCTCTTGTCTCACAAAAATTGAATAATATTCATCTCATATTCCTATAAGTTGAAGCCAAGTAAAAGCAACTCAAAGAATCATGCCTTCTACAGGTGAATCAAATAGGCCAAATGAAATACTCATATGCTACTATCGGAAAAAGAGCTAATTTTTCTTCCGACCAAAAATATTAACAGCAACGCGCTAGGCACGTGACCTACATCGTTAAATTGTATAAAAAAAAATGCTTGTGGATCAAAAGTGCTAATTTTTGTAAGTTATGGGACTAAAATTGCTAATCCCATAATGAATGTGACTAATAATAATATGGCCCTAACTTACGGGACTAAAAATATTATTTCCCCTATTTAATACCTAGTGCGTTAATGAGCAACAATGACCGAAATGAGTAATAACATTTCAGCAAACACTGACATGAACTACATTATACAATGGTCAAATTTTCCTTTACTTAGAGTAGTTGCAAGAACTTAACTCGACCTAATTTTTCTTCTCCTTAAATTAACACATTATAAAAGTATTTGCATATATATTCCACCTTGATTTTTTTACATATATTAAAAATTATTATGAGTTGGTATTTAAATAGATAATTTTTTTTATTCAAATCAGATTTGTCTGAACCAAACCAATCACATAACAAGTTAAATACACTTGTTATGTGATTGGTCATTTTTCTTGAACTATACTCGAATCATATTATAAATACATTACATTTATCATATAATTTAATTTAAATCCAATTAAATCTGATTCGAATAAAAATTTGTCCGAAATGGACAATCACACATGTGAGGGGGGTCCATGACAAAAACCGAAAGCACGTAGAGGATGTAGTTGAGTGTGTGTTGAACAACGAAAATGTTGTCCAAATTAAGATTTGCTGTGTCTTTAGCTCTTTATTTGCAATGACATTATTAATGGTAAAGTGGTTTTGCACATGAATTTGATTCTATTATGTGTCTGTGTTTAGTGTGCACCAGAAAAACCAACAAGAGTGGAATCCCTCAATCTACACAGATTCCTAGATTTAACCGGAAAAAAGATGTGGGTTTAGAAGAAAGGAAGAGTTTGGGAAGTTAACAAACAAATAATTAAATTAAATTAAAAATTAAAAATAATATAAATTAACAGACCAAAAAAGTGAGACACCAAAGTGGTGCTCTCACTTAATAATAAAATATAGATTAGGGATAATTACACTTTCTTTTCCTAAGATTTTGTGTAATTACACATAGATCCCCTGTAGTTTAGAAATTTATATTGAACACCGGCCCTAAGGTTTTTTTTATCTAACCAATAAGTCCATTAGTTTGTCAAAATTCACCAAATTAATTGATATTAACGAATAAATCAGAAAAAAATATATATTAACCCTTAATTGACTAATTAATAATTTATTACCGGTCAAATAAATATTTTTATGACCAAATTACCCTCATACACGTCTTCACGCGTTAATGTATCTGATGACGTATATTTTCACCATTATAATGGTAATTTAGTCCGAAAAAATTTATTTAATGTGCAATAAACTAATAAAGGGTTAATATAGATTTTTTTTAATTTTTTTAAATATCAGTCAATTCGGTGATTTTTGACTAACAAATGGACTTATTTGTTAGATATAGACAAACCTCAGGAATGCTAGGTGTAATATCCCAAACCACAAGAAGTCTACGTATAATTACATCAAACCTCATAATATAAGAGTGTAATTATCCCTTATTATTATTATTTTTTTATTATTGTCACAATCATTTGCCTAGACTTCACAATAGCCGAATAATATGAGATATTTGCTTGACAACACCTTCATCTATTTCTGTTAGATGAAAATTATAATTATCTTATATGAGATTCTTAAAATCTTACAATATTTATTGAAAAAGTGTATAATTATAAAAAAAATATCATCAAATTCTCCTATGAAAGAAAAAAAAAATTCAAAAAATCGTTACTTGTCTCCCTCTCTCGTTATCTTTCTCACATCAATTAACTCTTATTTAGGCCATCATTATCGGCCGTCAACCATATGCTCATTTCCGGCACCTGACTGGCAACTCCTCCATATCAATTTAGTGTTGTCTTTTTAATTATATTATTATTTTTTATTTATCAATTTTGTCTCAATCTTTTTTTTCACTAAACAATACTCGTATGAGATCACGTTGATCAATAAATAGTCAGAAGCGAGACGACACAATTTTTAACCTTACATGATTATATTTATAATTATGATAAATTTTAAATGGTGTGAATATAATTTATCATTCATCATATGTGAAAGTCATTGAGAGACAAGATTTATACGACCAATTGAATTACTAATTTAAAGTAAAGCAAGGGATCATTACATCGCCTTCTCCTAGTTAGATTTTGGTGTAATTATATGTATACTCCTTGTTATTTGAAAAATTATATTTAGTATATTTGATATTTATTTTTTATTAATAAATAAATCTTTTATTTATTAAAATTCATCAAATTTGCTGGCATAAGCAAAAATATTTGAATGAATAATCATATTTTTCCTCAATTCATTATTACTGACTCGTTGTAGGTCAAATAAATCTTTTTTTGACCAAACTACCCTTATAAGTAGGGGAGGAGGTAGGCCCCGTGTGGAGCCCTAGCGGCAGGCAAAGCTTGGCTTTAGCCTACGGCTATTAGTCCATCAAGTTCTAGACCTAAACGTGTCATGTCTATTAAAAAATAATAATAATTTAAATTCACGCTAACTTGTTTAAAAAAATTTCTTCAACATTCCCATTTTTAATCTCTTCCACTAGTTACAATCACACGGTTCTCACTTAGCCAAGATAAAAGTTTGCTATCTTGTAATTTTCTCAGACCAAGTTATAATTCTTCCCAAAGTTTTTCGTCTTAAATGTTTCTGTTATTGATTTTCAATTTATATATTTCAATATTCGACCAACTTAATTTTTTTATGGTTTTGTAGTTTTTTTAGTTTATTTAGATAAATTTTAGTTTCTCTACACTATGTTTTCGGTTCCTGAAGAGAGCGAGCCCAGAAGAATATGCAAATTGATTGAAAGAAATTTATTATTTATGCCGAATTTTTTATGTTTATTATTCAAATGTTCATTATTTTATTTTGACAACTTTTTATTCAAAGTCTATGATGATAAATAAACAAGTTTAATATAAAATTTGATTATGATTTTTTAAATATGACTATGTAAATGTAAGTTTTAATTTTCAAGATGGATAAATTTGTTATTAAAATACCACATTATTTGTTACATATAAATTTCAATCGGCCCTTCATTGCCGGAATCATAGTCATAAGAATTAATTGTACTTATATCATTGTATTTATTTAATTTATAATGATTATTATATATTTTTTTCAATATGCAATGATTAGCATAGTAATTTAGAATTTTTTATGAACTTAATAATTTTATTTACCAAACTAATTAATTAAATTTTGATAGGGTCAAGCTAAGTTTCTAACTTCACCGCTGCTTATAAGGGTGAGAGTACATCTGCACATGCACCAGCTGTATGAATATGTATAGAAATAGTTTAGTCAAAAGATTTATTTGTCTTGCAATAAATCAGTATTAATCGACCGCCGCTGAATATAGATTTTCATTTAATTTTTTTGCTAGTATCGATAAATTTTGACTAATTGGGGGGAAAGGGTCTGTTTACTATATGGAAACAAATATCATGGATAGTAAATATAAATTTTTCAAACTATAAAAAATTAACGTGTAATTACACCAAATTTTATGAAAACTCAGTGTGATTGTCCCTTTCATTAATAATCTATAATCTATACTATTACCTATACTATTATAAAGAAAAGAGCTCTTATAGATACAAACTGGTAGTTCTCATACCACTACACCAAATTATTTTAATACCAAAAATACCCTTCAACTTCCCAATCCATGTTAAATCAACCACTCAATTAAGTTCCTTTAAAAAATTAATTCCATGCAATTACATGTACTAAAAAATTAATTTACTCCAATTTTGTTTAAGTTTATGTTAATTAAAAATTAAAAAAATATATTAGTATTTATTTTGCATGTATATATAATAATCATTATCAAAATAATATATATTGTAGAAAGAGTCAAAGTTTTATTTAATTTAAATAAAATATGTATTGATAATTAATGTCTTAAAAGAGTTACCAGACAATTTTTTGTATGTGAGGTTGTAAGGTAATGACAAAGTTTAATATAAAGGAACAAATTATGAGCTTTAATAAAATAAAAGTATCATTAAAAATTACATGTGCAGGTATTGCGTGTCACTGTATCTAGTATTATAAAAGAAAACTCATTTGTCGTACCAACTTTAGAATACCCAAATTTATCATTGGTTCATTTTTTCTTTAAAAAAAATAGTTAGAATAATAATTTTAATTTTTTTAATAATTTCCCAATTACATATTTATTTTTCTCTCATCCATTACTCCATTATTTCTACCATCAAACTTCTCCATATTTATTTTTTTATAATTTTTTTATTTTTATTAAATTAATAATTATGATATATATTTCTCTGTTACCTCACGTTTTTTTTTCTCTAATAGACTTTTTTTTTCTCACTCTCAAGTCATGATTGTTGTTTTTACGGGAAAAAAATTCTCTTAATCTCACATTATATATTTTTTTTATATTCGCGGAAATCGCGTGCAACGAAGACTAATTAGAAAGAAAAGGAAAGGGAGAATGGATCGAGAATGGGTCGTAATATTTCCAAAGCCCAAACAAACTCTTGGGCTGGTTTGTATTCATACAGGATTTGGGCTAAAAAATAGATGGGCCCAATGATTTTTGGTGCATGTGGACCTCATGATCAAACGATCCGTCCATCCTATTGGACCTCATGTCCGTTTTGTTAATCTCATCATGCTTCTGATTTCCTCGATTTCCTTTTCTTTCGTTCTGAGTTGTGAGCAATTTGAAATAATTACATTTATATCTTTTAATTTATAATTTATTTACAAAAAAATATCTCAGACAATAAAAAGATTGTACAATAATGTTGATATTTTTTAAGGATTAAATACAATTTACCACCATGTGTTAATAGAAAAGTGCAAAAAAATCCCTGTGAATTGCATCATTTTTAGTATTACAAGGGGTACTTTGCTTTTTATTTTTTCACAGGGATTTTTTTGCACTTTTTCATAAACACGTGATGGTAGATTGTATTTAACCCCACTTTTTAGGTGTATATGTAATTTTTCAAAATCAGAAATGATTTATGTAAACGATGTTGACGTTTTTTTATGGTATATATGTAATTTAATTTTAAAAAAATAAGAGTAATTATGTGAATAGAGCATGAATCAAGAGATATATATATAATTTTCGCTTTTAATTATTGTAAACAATACAAGATACTATGGGGCAAACATAAATGAACGCTATGTACAATACTAGGATTATTTAAGGAGAAGTGTTGTGGTAGGGAAAGAATTCCAGAAAATTAAAACCTAAATTGAACAAAAACCCTAATCATAATTAAGCTGAGATCCCATGATTATAAGGTTATATGTTTGAACCGTATCAATGTATGTGGGACATTATTCTATTGTAATAATAGGCATCGTTATATGCTGATAGCAATCATTGATTAAATATAATTATCTGTTATTGATAATCAGTATACAATTATTATAATTGTTGGAAGTTGTGAAATATAAACATTTAATATTAATAACTCTAACTTATTTACTTACAAAAAAAATTACCATAGTGTTTGGATTTGCGTTTTGGGTGTTTTGTTTTGGTGTTTTTAAAATAGAGAAAGAAAAATAGAGATAAATAAGTATGTGTTTGAGATAGATGGTATGTTTGGATTTGTGTTTTGAGATAATATAAAATAGTTTAAAATAAGTGGTGTATGTTTGATGTTGGAATTTGAGAGACAAAAGTTACTGTTGATTATCAAATCATGTCTTCTTATATATATTTATAAATATAATACAATATTTAATATAATATATAATATAATTTATATAATATAATATATATATATGTGTGTGTGTGGATGGGAAAGAGAGAGAGAGAGTGAGTGAGAAAAGTGGTAAAACAGAGTTAGCACATCGTATACTTAAGTCAATAATGATTTACCGAATAAGTAAAGGAGAATTCATAATAATTATATAAAAATAATGGTTGAATATGATGATGGAATGATAAAATCTGTATGGAGTGCAAAAAGTGAACTAAGGTAGCTAAAATCGAGAGTGGATGAGATGAGAGCATGAGATACTGTGTTACTAAAATGACTGCACGGAGAGCCAATTTATAGGCTACTATGGAGCAAGATTCGAAAAGTGGTTACAGTGAATCATACACTATTGGAAAACTGCACGCCGTTAGCTACTCAAAAGAAAAATCGATTTGTGACTTGAAGAGTGAATTTTGCCGAATCAGTCCGAGAATCTATTACTTGCAGGGGCGAGCCCAAGCCCTATCAAGCCAATGCGGCCGACAAGGCTTGGGTTTGGGCTGCCTTTTGGGCATATAGCCCATTAGATTTTTTTTTATATATACACATATGTAGAATGAGCTTATTTGACGGAGCTTAGCAACTCTTCTTTTTTTTTTTTTTTTGTAGTCCATCAATTCTTGTAGGCTTTTAGCTCATTAAATTATATAGTAAAAAAAAAAAAAGAAATAAAGAGGTAAAAATCATGAGAAAAATTAAATTTAATCATTACTATATCAAATATGTAATCTTATAGAAATATCGTAGAAGTCTAGAAAATGCTACAATAATAAATACTTTAAATTCTATGCTAAATTTATTGTAGCCCAAACTCATGTTTGTACAAAAAAATATAAATTGCCATTTAATCTTCCCATCAACACGCGAATGACTGTTGTACAAGAAAAAGAAAATCACAATTTTTCTTGTACAATAAAAGTTTGTTCCATCTCGTGATTTTGTCAACATCACGTTATAATTTTTTTTCAAAATTTCTATTACTTTTATATTTAGGTTTTTTTTATGTTATTTTATCTAAATATCATAGAACAAATAAACAAGTTTAGATATAAAAATTATTCATGAAATTTGTGATTATTATTTATATAATATAGCTTTTAATTTTTCAAGGAATGAATAAATTTGTCATTAAAAAAACCGTGAAATTTAGTGGGATTTTTTGTTACATCACCTGTACAAGCAACACCTAATGTAGAAATAAAAACACATATTTCTAGGAATTAGTTGTATTTATATCATGATATGTATTTAACTTGCAATGATAATTTCATTAGTTATAAAATTTTGACAGGAGTAAGCTAAATTTCTGGTTTCACCACTGATTACTTGCTGCTTAAAGAGTGAACTTCAATCGAATTACTTGGAGTTAGTGGAAAATCTTTAAGTCTGACATGTTCTAAATTAACAACAACTTGTATAATTTTTCGTCCTATTATATACTAATTCATAGCTTTTTCCAAGTTAGTTTGAATAAGGCAAGTTATAGACTAATACTTTGCTCATAGACCAGCAAGACATGACTTATTGCACTATTAGATTTCATGAATTTTAGGAAAAAATATTCGAGGACGTTATTATATATGGACCATATACTATTATCCCAACATAGAAAAATTTTATAATAGAAAAAAAAATTAAAAACATGATTGATATTTCAAATATAATACACAATTCTTGTTTTCTTATGATTGTTCTACAGAATAATAATTTCATTTTATTTTTTGTAATTCTTCTATTATTTAAATTTCAATAATCAAAATCAGTGCTAATGTTAACTACTCCAAGAATGTTGGAACAATATCTACATATCTCTATCCACATGTAGTAATTCCCACTTTTAGCATAATATTTGTCTTAAATTTGGGACACTTGTGATTCTCCCATTGCTTACAATTCAAGCACAAGAAATGCGAAACATAAACAACAAGAATTCCTACGAAAATTCTTGTTTATTACATATATATATGTACACACGTACCCCACCAAAATACACCTAACTGTAGACCACCTCTGTCAGACTCTCCCATCTTAGTCAACCCCCACCACGACCACCGCCCCGCCGGGGATCCGCCGGATTTATGATTGGAGAAGCTCAAAGAGATGGGATCAGAGACGGTGACTTTAGTTCTTGTAAATTTAGCCGGTATAATGGAACGAGCCGATGAATCTTTGCTGCCGGGGGTGTACAAGGAAGTCGGGGCGGCGCTGCACGCCGACCCGACACGGTTAGGCTCGCTTACCCTCTTCAGATCCATTGTGCAGTCGTCTTGCTACCCGCTCGCCGCCTATCTCGCCGTCCGCCACAACCGGACTCACGTTATCGCACTCGGCGCGTTCCTCTGGGCCGCCGCCACCTTCCTCGTCGCCATTTCCTCCACTTTCACCGAGGTTATAGCAACTTCCAATTTCTTTTTTCTTTTTTGTATATCTAAATTTGCTTTTTCTTTGTTTTTCTTCTGTGATTGATCGTTTCTTGAAATGAGTTTTCCGTCTTTAATATTGAGAAGTCTGAATTTATTCATAGCGATTACGAATTTTTCTCGCGCGATAATTATTAATGACAAGAATTGTGGAGAGCATAGATATTGAAAAGCTTTTGGGGTGGAACAAAATGTGGATGCACGAAAACGGATATTATTCTGACAATCTCTGTTACGTTACTTGGTGAAAGAATGGATTTTTCAGTTTTTTCCTAATTCAGCAATTATAGTTGTTAATAATTAATGTGATTCGGTTTGCATCGGAACGAAAAAATCTTGCTTAAATTAGGTTTGGCCAGACTCAACCGCATCGTATAGTAAGTGATATTATACTCGTAATATGATTGTTCAGTGTTCTTATATTGTATCACTGAGTATTGTAATTCAACTGTCGTTCGTTAACTTGAGTCTGATTGCACTGGATCAGGGCTAGAATTTCGTGCGATGGACTTGTTTCTCATTACTGTTTGCTGTCTTTGAGGAAGTGTTGGGAAAAAAATGAGAGGGGGTGTAGTTTGTGTGCGTCCAAGATTTTGGGAGACGAGTTGAAGGAGTTGCGTCTATATTTGTAGAACCATAGATGTCGTAGCAAAGAAGTTGTGAATGAATTTAACTTAGAAATAGTCTTTGAGTTTGTGTCGTTCAAATTTGCTTACAATTGTAATTTTTATCACCCAATACTCTGGAATGAGTTGAGAGAAGTCTAAATTTAGCATCTCTTTGTAGGTTTTGCATACTACGTTTGCATCATCAGATGTTTGGTGTTTTTATCTTATACCATAGGTGGCAATATCAAGAGGCCTGAACGGGATTGGACTAGCCATCGTCACGCCGGCAATTCAGTCCCTGGTTGCTGACTCAACTGATGACAGCAATCGTGGTACTGCTTTTGGTTGGCTACAGCTGACGGGAAACTTAGGTTCCATTATCGGTGGGCTAGTTTCTGTCCTGATAGCCTCCACATCGTTCATGGGAATCCCTGGTTGGAGAATTGCCTTTCACCTAGTAGGACTTTTGAGTGTTGTTATAGGCATTCTGGTCCGTCTCTTTGCTAATGATCCTCGTTTTTCTGAGCGAGATAGTAAGAAGGATCAGGATCGGCATAAACCGTTTCGTGAAGAGGTAAAAGACCTCATCAAAGAAGCAAAAGCGGTTATAAAGTGCCCTCATTCCAGATACTGGTTGCTCAAGGTGTCTCGGGCTCATTCCCCTGGTCGTCTCTGTCGTTTGCTCCCATGTGGTTGGAACTGATGGGGTTCTCTCATGAGACAACGGCTCTGATATGGACTTTGTTTAATGTTGCTGGATCGTTGGGAGGATTGTTTGGTGGAAAGATGGGCGACGTTCTGGCCAAACGGTTGCCCAATGCTGGAAGGATCATTCTATCTCAGATAAGCTCTGGTTCGGCTATCCCTTTAGCAGCGATTTTGATGCTGGGATTGCCTGATGACCCGTCCACTGCAGCAATGCATGGTTTCGTGTTTTTTATTATGGGATTTTTCGTCTCTTGGAATGCTCCGGCAACTAACAAGTAGGTTTCTTGAAATCTTTTCTTCTTTTTCTATGCATACGCCAAATTTCAATAACTTTTGTTCTCTTCCAATATGCCCACAGCCCAATATTTGCTGAAATAGTACCAGAGAGAGCTCGAACGAGCATCTATGCACTGGACAGGTCGTTTGAGTCCATACTATCTTCATTTGCTCCTCCAGTCGTTGGAATATTAGCTCAGCAGGTCTACGGCTATAAACCGCCTCCAAAGGGATCAATCGACTCAAAAACCATCGAAACGGACAGAGAAAATGCTGCATCTCTTGGCAAAGCACTCTACACTGCAATAGGCATACCGATGGCAATCTGCTGCTCCTTCTACTCGTTTCTCTATTGCACGTATCCGAGGGACAGAGATCGAGCGAAGATGGATGCTTTAATCGAGTCGGAGCTGCAGCAGATGGAAATGGAGAATTCTGTTGTAGTAGATGAGTACAGTCAACTTCATGATTCAGGATCCAATCAATTACATGGAAAGGAGAGAAGCGTGATTGATATAGACTATGAAGGGGACGAAAGCGCTGATTTTGATGAGAACGACGAGCAGAGGCTGCTGTCTCGTGAGCTTACATTCTCAGACAAACTGCGAAACTGATATTGATCTGTCCAAACTACAAACTTAAATCTGCATGGAGTTGCAAATTTCAGTGCCGGAAATTGGTGGAACTCTTCTGGATCCAAGCTCTTCGATTCTTTACGCCCCATCGATTTCTGTGCGATTCGCAGAGACCAAGAGGTTAGTTTTCATCTTGCAATTTTCCACAGGTTTTAGACTTTACACGTGCACATATAACCAAGTTACTTGTGACAAGGAATTCATATAATTTGTCTGAGTTTGCACATCCTGGATTCATCTTCCCATGATGTAAAAACATCTTGATTGTTTTCTTCCCACTAATTTACTTTGATATGAATATCTTTTCTTCTGTGCTTACACAATTGCATGCTTTCACGACGTTAGAACTAAATTATATTAAATGATTATCCTCTTTATCAGTTTAAAATTTTGCTATGAGAAAGTCATTAAACCTGTATTATAACAAACAAAACAAAAAGGTCATCTCCAATCTCACCGCCGCCAAATTTATGATAAGAACTTCACATGCTAAGTGTCATATGGAAAGAAGGGTTAACTATACTTACACTTATCTGAAAATGCGATATTACACTTTCCCTTTAATAAGTTTAAAAATTGCACTTACATCCTCTCTAAAAAAAATTCATTTACACTTTACCACCTTCTGTTAGGGTTTGGACGACAAATGCTGGCATCAACAAAAAAACTACGTAAATTTTAAGTTTTACTACTCATGTAACATTCCCTCATGTATTTTTGTAGTTATAAGAGAATATGTATATATATATATATATATATTATATATATATATAATGAATGAAGTTAAAACTATTATATACTTTCCCTTATAAGTACAAAATTATTATACGAGAATGTTAAATGGGGGTAAATTTGGAATTTTACATAATCTTCTTTTCTGCTGATGTGAGTATTTTTCATCCAAATCCGAACGAAAAGAGGTTGGGTGTAAACAGTGAATATTAAAAAGGGTGCAAGTATAATTTTAAATCATTTTTTGGAAAAAAAAATAATAATTTCGTATTTTAAGAGGAAGTTGAATTACAAATTACTCCATAAAGAATAGCACCTGTACCTAAAGGGACGTCTGAAACATGAATTTTCTTACTCTCTTTTCCTGAGACAGCAATGAACTCTCTCTCAACCTCCAACGAAATCTTCACCTTCTAACATCATATGTAAAGTCTGTTTCTTTCTACGAAAAAGTAACTTATGGAACAAACAGTGAGACTTGTGAATGTGAAGATGTATGGTTGGAGCTAGAAAGATTTCAATTATTGCAAAGAAGAAGTGTGAAGAACATGGACTTGAAACAAACATGCATGGGTTTTTTAAAGTAGTTATGTCTGTAATGGATCTTTACACTTTTGTCCATGTGAAGAAGTTCACAGGTTTTTCTTCTCTTTGCTTTTCCTCTTGGTCAGTTTTTGCTTATGTAGATGTCTGCTCAAGACAGACACTGTTTATTCTTTTATTATGTAATTGATCATTTTCATACAATAAATATATATATAATACACTTTCTTTTGCCCGCGACAATCTCCGTTCCATCCAGATTTTCAAAAACAAATTAGTTATTTCTATAAATCTTTTTGTTCGATCTCGGGCATATGATGCATTTGAATTATGTTACTTTATTGTATTCAGACCACCAAATCTAGTTGTAAGGGTCGAATTAATATATATATATATTATATATATATATATATATATATATAGTTATTAGTCCACTAGAACATTTTGCTCAATTCATAAAAAAATGTATGAAAAATCTGATGGAGACTAACGGATTAGACTAATTATTAGACGAACGTTAAAATTAGAGGGTATTGATCATTTTTCAAATACGAGAGTGTATTCGTAATTATATCAAATTTCAAAATAGATTGTTGTAGTTTACCCTAAGAATAAACTAATAAAGGTCATCGGATAGACTCAAGCACAATTCTCTCTGACGGGCTACCCCTATGTTCCAATTTTCTTTACAAAACAAGAATTGAGTTCTAAAATTTATCAGCATGTTATGTTAGAATCTCATGGAGTTGGAGCAAAAGTTCTTGCTTTTTCTTTTAAGTGCTAACGTTGGTGTCCGAATAAATTTCTGTCCTTGGAGGATTCTATGGATGAAATTATTACTTTTGGCTATATAATTTTAAAAAATTACATTGTTGATACCATATACTTAACGATCACGTGGTCTTTTCTGTTAAATATTTTAAAGAAAAAATTAAGGGGTCAAAAGTGGGAATCTCATAACTAATAAGATCAAAAGTAGACAAATTTTAAAATATGGGACAAAAAATATTATTTTTCTCGACTATTTTATTTTAATAATGTCAAATCTCTTTCTATGTATATAAGCCATGTTTTTCTTTAAATAAAAATGTGACATCTTCATCAGGGTAGGTGGGTAGCAGGGGGCTTTGCCTTATTAATTAGGGATAATTACACTTCCCTCTTTTGTAATTTGGTGTAATTACGTGTAAAAATTTTTGTGATTTGAAAAATTATATCTAGCACTCTAAACAAATAAGTCCTTTCGTTAGTCAAAATTCACTGAATTTGTTGATATTAACAAAAAAAGAAAATTGAATGAAAATTGATATTTACTTTTGATTGACTTAAACCTGACTTATTTCATGTCAAATAATTTTTTTTTTTATCTAAACTATCCTTATAACGGTGAAGATATATCTCCTCACATGCAATAACGTGTGAAGACGTATAAAAGTAATTTGATCATAAAAAAATTTATTTGACCTGCTATAAGTCATAATAAATCAATCGGCAGTAAATATAGATTTTTTTCTAATTTTTTTATTAATATTAGCAAATTCAGTTAATTTAAACTAACGTGTGAATTTATTTGTTAAGCGAAAGCAAACCACAAAGGTGTTAGATGTAATTTTTCAAATTATAGAGGGTCTACGTGTAACTACACCAAACTTCAAGAGAGGGGAGTGTAATTATCCCTATTAATTATTAGAATGCAATTTATCCCATTTTATATGAAAAATAAGCAAAAAAAATCATGCGAAAAATAAAATAGCAAATTACCCTCTATGTTTTGAAATATGAAGCAAATTATCCATCTATCTAAACCATTGATAGGAAATTAATTTGCTTTATTTTTTAAAACACATAAACGTAATTTACTAATACTTTTTTCACATAAATTTATTTACTAATTTCACATAACACAAGGATAAATTGCATTTAAGCCTGAATTATTAACATGGACAAGTATTAAAGCTCCGCAAATGTTCTGGGCAAAAATAAATAAATATTTAAAGAAAAATAAATTAAGAAAATAAAGGGTATCCAATGATAAAGTGGGACCACATACAAAATGAAGCAACTTTTTTATAAAATAAATTAAAATGAAATAAAAGGCATTGATGCTTCATGTCTTAGATCTAACCGCCAACGTGAATCTCACGTTGTAAACAGTTTTTGGATTAAATTCATGCTACACTCGATATTTTTATTATTATAGTATATTGCAGTATATTTTTAGGATAAATTGCGATGATTTTTTTTAAAAATTGATATAATTATAAATATATTTTATTATTTAAAAAATTATAAGTACATCCATGATGTTTGATGAAATTATTTAAATTTTAGATAATTAATATATGTAATTGTCAATTCTGCCGTTGTTGTGCTTTTAAAGGAAAGCTAAAAAAAAATATCGGACAAGAGTGATGGAATTTTTTTTTAAAAAATGTAAAAGATTATATACTTAGTCCATAAAAAAATTACAAAATATTCTAAAATAAATAAATTATAATTCATAAGGACATTTTTGCTAGCTCACAAAAAAAAAAAGATGAAAACCTAATAAAGACAAACAAATCAGACTAATTGTTAGACGATTGTTAAAATTATGGTAGTATTGGTAATTTTTCAAACAACGATGAGGTATTTATAATTATGTCAAATTTTAGAGGAGTTTGTTGTAATTTATCCTATTTTTTAATGAAAAAGATTGCACCATGATTGGAATTATTTTTGTTTTACAAAATATCTTTTGAAATTATTTTGAAAAAATTTCCCCTAAAGTATCTTATTTTTCAATTTCTTTTTTCGAAAAAAGGACATTTTGTGAAAATGAGATGCGATCTTCTGGAAGTGTGATTGAAACAAAAAATTGTTTATTTCCTTCCAAGAATTTCTAAAAGGATAAAGTACAAACTCCTTGTCCTAAAATTTGTTACAAGGGATAATTACACTTCTCTTATGAAGTTTGATATAATTACACGTAAAATTTTTGTGGTTTAGGAAATTACATTTAGCATCTCTGAAATTTGCTTCTGTCTAACAAATAAGTCTCTGCGTTACTCAAAATTCACCAAATTTATTGATATTAAAATTTTGAATAAAAATTTATATTTAGCCTCAATTGACTTATTACGGATTTATTACAGGTCAAATATTTTTTTCCTAACTAAACTATAACGGTAAAGATATACCTCATCTCATACATTAACGCGTGAAGATGTATGAGGATAATTTGATCATAAAAATATTTATTTAACCTGCAATAAATCAATGATAAGTCAATCGGAGGTAAACATAGATTTTTTTTTTTTTGTTAATATCTGCAAATTCGGTGAATTTTGACTAACTGAGGGATTATTTGTTAGACGGAAATAATTATAATTAATAGTCCACAAAAGCATTTGATCAACTCGCCATTGAAAATGGATAGAAACCTAATGGGGACTAATGGATTAAGCTAGTTATCAGACAATCGTTAAAATTAAAAGAGTATTGATAATTTTTCAAACAATGAAAAATATTTGTAATTATGCCAAACTTTAGAGGAGCTCGTTGTAATTTATTTTTTTAGAAATATCCCAATTATAAAAATATAGTTGTTTTTTTGGAAAATATTTTCAGGATTTTTTTTTTTTTTCTAAAATGATCCCAACTAAATAAGACCTCCTACAAGGCAAAATTTCAATTTTGTGGAAATCACTCAATTCCAAACATGGTCTTTGAGATTCGGATGTGATGTGGATTTGCCCATATATTCTAACTGTGGACCTCATTGAGGCTCCTGATCAACGTGGGTTGGGCCCACCATGCCTCTTTGCATGTGGTGATGATTTCGATCCATGATGGGAAAAGCAGTGTAGAGAATAGTGTAGACACATGTAGTCAAGTACTACCCAACAACTTAGGACTTGTGGCTTACATAAGTCAAATATTTCAACTCTTGGTCTTCTTAGTATTCATGCTTGGATTTTGTGCTCAATTACCATTACTATAATGCTTTAATGATTCAATCATCAAATTTTAGGGTTAATAAATGCGAAATTACACTTTTCTCCAAAAAAATTATACTTATACCCCTTCAAAAATTCCTCGCTTACACCTGATCTATTTCGTTATACTTATACCCCCTTCGATCTATTTCATTATAAAGAAAAATTACATAAATTTCTATTTTATCCCTAATTTAATATTTTCAAGTAATAATTTTGTATTTATAAGAAAAAAAATGTGATAGTATTTACCTCGTTCCATATATATATATTATGTTATATATCCGCTTATAAGTAAAAAAAATATACATGAAAATATTAAATGGGGGACAAAATTAAAAGTTTATGCAATTTTTTTTTTTTTTGTTGACGATAGCATTTCTCGTTCGAACTCTAAGGAAATAAGGTCATGTGCAATATAGAATTTTTGGAGGGCGCGTAAGTGTAATTTTTAAATTTATTTCAGAAAAAGTATAATTTTATATTCTTAAAAAGGGTTTAAGTGTAATTATTCCTAAATTTTAATATGAGTATCATTCATTTGAATCGTATTGAAAAGTAAAATAGTTGCTATTTATGAATGTGTTCATTAGAATAAATATGACTTTTTATTATGGTTAACTATTATAGTTAAAATTAAAAAAATTAGTGAATACAAATTAACTACGACATTGTAATAATTATTAGCCGTTGTTTTGCAAATGAGATCAAAATATTAGCTATAACTAAAAAGCACAGCATACTTTTTTACCAAACTATGCCAAAATGTTGATTAAATGCATATGAAAAGATACATTTTCACCCACATAAGGGCATTTAGCTAAAAAAATATTTGTTTAATCTATAATAAATTTGTAAGTCAATCATGGGTAAATGTAATTTTTTATTCAACATTTTTTGTTGATGTCAGATAATTTCGTAAATCTCACTTACAGATGAATCTGTTTATTGAACGAAAACAAACATAATAGATACTAAATAATTTTTTTAAATTACAGAAAACATATATATAATCACACCCCACCTGGTAAGAATAAGAACTACCAAAAGTGAATTCATAATATATTAGTGGTACTACATGACTAGATTGGACGAGTTTTTGCTTATTTATTTGGTTCCATGTGTAGCTCCAAATAATAATAATAATAATAATAATAATAATAATAATCCTACAAGATTTATTATAATTATCAATGCACTCTCATTATTTAAAAATGAATAAATGCTCTTCTAGAATCAACAGTCATATAATAAATAATCCTACAATGGACTGTCATGACACTACAAGAAATACAAATTTTAACCATGGCTAATTATCATGATTAAAAATAAAATAATCGTAGCAAACAGTCATTGACCACGGCCATGCAAATTGTTGACCTTGATATCTGCGATGGTGGCTAAAATATTTTTCAAGACTAAAAGTCATGAAAAATATTTTTACCATGGCTCTTAGCAATGGCAATTGGCAAATAACATTTTTTTTGGTGAAAAATATATATTTTTGCATCAATTTTTTTAATCGTGGTCAATAAAAAATATTTACCATAAATTTTAGTCTATGATTATAATTAAAATTATAACCAATACTCATTTTTTTCCTAGTGCCATGCTACCAATAAAGTCTAGTTTAATTAATACTATAGTGAAGGTTCAAGATTTAATTAGATTTCTATATTTCAATACATGTCTGGATATTTATATATTTTTATTAGTTAAACAAATTTGAATAATAACATAATTATAGGGATTGTTGAGCCAAATAAATACAATAGTACCATTTTAAGAGTCAAATTAATGAATTAAATTTTAATAATAATAATAATATATCATTAAAAATAAAATGAAATAAAAAAGATTTCATATCTTATTAATTTGTTTATATATCCACTTGGTCAATTAATTATACTCTATAAGACACCATTTGATGCGTTGACCAAATAACTAAAGTCAACAAATGGAAGGGTTTGATCTTCGTCTTGTCACGGGAGATTCCTCAACCAATACATATTATTTTTGGTCAATTCTACATATTTTCAATTTTAATTCTATTATTTTTTAAGAACGATGAATTTTTATTAATTAAAATAATAATCATATATTGTTCAATAAGACCTACTATTATAATAAACCAATTACTGCTATATAACAGACAACATCACACATACCTGACAAGGGTTTGAACCCATAACCTCTAAGATCATGGGACTTCATTCTCACCAATTGAGCTATGCCTCATTAGCAATTTTAATTCTAATCTTATGAACTATGTCTTATAAATATTATCGTACTAATTAATTCTACAATTATATTTATTGTATAATTAATTAAATTTGATTGGACCACATTATTCTCCATATAAAGCCTCAATAAAAGTTCAAATTATACTAAAAACTGATATTAGAACTATTAACTCACCTCGCAAAATTACAAGTAAAAATAGAAGTTATCTAAGTAAGCGTCATTGTGCGCATATTTGGATGGCCTTTTTTAAATTTTATTTTGCCATCATAAAAAAATAATTATTCTCTGTATTATGAATTATTAAGACTTAAAAAATCATTGCAAATCAATATTATCTATTATAATAAGACAAAATCGATACAAAAATTTAAATTTTTAGTAAGATTAAACAACATTCGTCATGATTTTATGTATAATCAAAACATTTATCACATTTTTTAGCTGCATCAAATGATTTGGTCTAGCTTGCAGAAATAGCGACCAATAACACTTGTTTCTTTTGGTGCATTTAGATCTAGATAAGTTAATGATTGTTTATTTTTATACAAAAGAATTACAAGATTGTTTTTTCTTTTTGGATAAATTAGTTAGTAGTATGTTTTAAATATTATTTTGATGCTTAATGATACTCATTAATGCTAAAAATATTTTTTTTCATTTAAATTTAAAATAAGTGGACCTTTGATTATTTTTATTCAAAATTTCACTCATTTTTCTAAATACCTTTGTGTTTTTTATACTTATCAGTGACTTTAAACTTAAAATTTAAATTATCTTATAATTGTGTCCATTTTTATATTAAAGAGTTAAATAAAATGATTCATAATATATAAATTTATAAAAAAAAAAAAAAAAAATCCTTGTCCTGACACGGTTACTAAAAGTTAGGGATAATTACACTTCTCCCCCTAAGGTTTGGTGTAATTACACATAGACCTCTTGTAGTTTGAGAAATTACATATAACACCCCTAAGGTTTGCTTCCTTCTAACAAATTAGTCTCTCTGTTAGTCAAAACTCACTGAATTTGTTGATATTAATAAAAAAATTTAAAAAAAATTATATTTACCCCTGATTGACTTATTACTGACTTATTGCAGGTTAAATAATTTTTTTATGATCAAATTATCCTCATACGTCTTCACGCGTTAATACATATAAGAATGTATGTTTTCACCATTATAAGGATAGTTTAGTTCAAAAATAATTGTTTGACCTGCAATAAGTCAGTAATAAGTCAATCGAGAGTATATATAAAATTTTTATTCAGTTTTTCTATTAATATCAATAAATTTAGTGAATTTTGACTAACAGATGGACTAATTTATTAGACGGATGCAAACCTTAGGGATGCTAGGAGTAATTTCCCAAACCACAGGGTGTTTATGTGTAATTACATCAAACTTCAAGGGAGAGAAGTGTAATTATCCCTAAAAGTTATATATATATATATATATACTATATAAAAAAGAAAACCTATTTTTTACTCACAAATGGTAGTTACTTACATCGCGACACTAATTTTTTAAATTATAAAAAAAATATCCCTATGTATTTTCAATCACCCCTACTCAAATTATTATTCTCATTCATATGATTTATATTATATATCTATATTAATATGAAAATTTCACCCACACGATTTTTTTTATGTCGATAATATCCCTAAATTAGTTTTTTTTTTTTTATTTATTTTTAAATATGATGTGTTGGTTTATAATCTTATTTTTATTTATAATATATTTTATTAGTGTAAATAATTTTTTATTATTGCACGCAGGAACGACGTGCCATAATGGCTAATCTATACTATTATCTATACTAATTATAAAAAGAAACCTTCTTTTGTGTCTAATGTGGAAGTTATCGTGTATTTTTTACATAGTTTTATCCTTTACTTTTGTATAATTCACTCATTCTTTTTGTCCTGCGAAATGAATTTATTAGTTTTTAAAGGACAAAAATGGAATTTTCACATATCAAGGTAGTTCTCATACCAACTTATTAAACTACAAAAAATACCCCCATCACCCCTTTTTCTCTACCACACGTCTCCCTCTATCTCTTAAATATGTTAATTAAACTTCTCTTTAATCAATTAATTACATTATTCAAATGTTAAATGACTAACTTGAAATTTTATTATTTTAATATTTTTATAATTATTTATTTTTCTCTTAACTACCCACTATCCCATATTTGTCTCTCACATTATTTATCTATATTTATTTAACAAAATTCTTTTTTTCTTATCATCTCAGACTAAAAATTTTAATATGCTCGCGGAAGCCAAGTGCGATAATAACTAGTATCTATACTTTATTGTTAAGGGAGAGAGGCCTTTTGGTGTCTTAATTTTTTGGTCTGCCATTTTAAATTTTTTTATTCTTTAATTTGATTTTGTTTTTCCTTATTATCCAACTTCCCACTTCCCATGATCTTTTGGTAGTTTTTTCCTTTTTTTTTTTTGTTTTCATGCAACTTTTTCTCATCTCCATCTATTGTTATATTTTTTATTTTTTTATCATTACTTTTTTATAAATATAATACTAATTTTATTTTGTATATCTGATTAAATATTAAGAAAAATTATAAATAATACTAAAAAAATCATGCACACACATAAAGTGTGACATAACCTACTAGTATTTATAAATAAACAATTATTCAGAAGAGATTCACACCAATTATTCTTATTTTTTGACATAATTATATATACCATCACTGACAGTAAAAAAAAAAGGTAAGTTATGTAATAATGTTAATATTTTTGAAATTGTACGTATAATTTTTAAAAAAATATAAGCGATTTGTATAATTAATGTTGACGTTCTGATGACTATATATATAATTATTAAAAAAATAATTTATATATATATATAAACTATAGATTAAAAATATAAAAATCGTACTATCTTGAACTTAAAAAAAAAAAGTAGCTGAGTTGGAATTTCTTCAATTCATACACAGACTCTATAATATTTAAATAATGCGGATTTTGGGGGTTGTGTGAATATTTATATTTATTTATTTATTTATTTATGAGTACTCAGAAGTCGTCGTCGGTGGAATCAGCAAACTGCAAACCACAGTTTAGCATTAAAACTACTTCAGCTTGTCCGGACTATTTTCACACTCTTTCTCTTTGCTATGCTCCAAAACTACTCACTCCACCTTCATCCTTACGGTCATCAACATTTATGTACTCGGATTTTCGGCTTGATTGGTGTTCTATTGCGCGAAATAATATTATTTTTTTTAATGATTTTTTTGAAAAGGCCCCAGATCTTGAATTTATAGATCACCCAAACTACTTGTCTGTAATAAATATGGATGCTTACCTATATCATTATGTATCCAAAAAATATAGAAAAATTTTTATTCGAATTTGAATAAATTAAATAGCAAGTACAATACACTTGTCATGTGATTGGTGTACAGTTCAAGAAAAGTGATCAATCATATAACAAGTGTGTACATTTACTCTGTGATTAGTTTAGTTCGATCAAACCTTGTCTGGTAAAAAAAAATTCATAAATAAATAAAGGTCCAAGATTTTTTCTCCAAACCAAAGGCCCAATCTCTTAACATCAATGTCGCTTTACGACCTCTCTCCATGCCACTATATAAGCATCAAAATTTACTCATTTGCACTAGTTATGATGTGTGCTCTTTTCTTTTTTCTTTTTGTGTGTGTGTGTGTGTGTGTGTGGGGGGGGGGGGGGGGGGGGGGGTGTGGTGGAGTTAAAGGGAAAAAAAGTTTTCTATAAACTTTTATTGTGAAAAATATCAAATAATTTGATAATATTGATTTGAGTTTGAAAATGTCAGTCATGTATATCTACTATATAAAAAAGAAAACTCACTTTTCACTCACAAATGGTAGTTACTTACACCGCAACACCAACTTTTTAAATTACTAAAAATATCCTATGTATTTTTAATCACCCCTATTCAAATTCTTATTCTCGTCCATATGATTATACTATCCATTTATATTAATATGAAAATTTCACCTACAAGAATTTTTTTTATATCGATAATATCCGTAAATTATTTTTATTTTATTTTATTTATTTATTTTTAAATGTGATGTGTTGGTTTATAATCTTATTCTTATTTATAATATATTTTATAAGTATAAACAATTATTTATTCTATGAATGCAAGGACCGCATGTCATAATGACTAATTAATATAAAAAGAAAAGTTTTCTCCACACTCACGGACAGTAGTTACTGACACAGTCGCACTAAATTTTTTTTAAGTCAAAAGTACCATTCATGATAAAATAACTAATTTATTCAACTTTTCAAAATTTATATTAATCGACAAGCTATTATTTTTATTTCTTTCTTTCTTTTTATTAAATGTAACGTACTGATTTATATATTTTACTCTATTTACAATATATTTTAAAGCATAAAAATTATTTATTATATGCATGTAGAAACGACACATTTAATTTTTAAAAAATATGATGCAAGTTGTATCAATTCCAAACGCAAACACATTTATAGTTTTGTATTCAGAAATTAGCTTTCCAATGTTCAACTCAGTATGACCATCAAGAATAAGTTGAATGCGAGTAGAAAATCATATATGTCAAAATGGGTTGTTCCGGAATTTATAATAATGGTGATACTTAGCTTCGTCTACGCAGGGTGTATTGTTTGACTCGAATTAAGAGCGACGCCATGCCATTGACTTGACTCAAACAAAAATATGCGAATTCTTACACTGTTACATAATTTTGTTAATATCAGCACATTTCAATCCTTTTAAAAATTTGTACGTCGAGTATACTTCATTTTCGAGGTGATATAATTTAAATTGTTTTGATGTTTTTTCGTTCATCTATGTATAATCAGAGTCCTGCGTAAAATAAATACAGAACTCAAATCACACACGTCATCTATCCCATTAAGATAGATATATTGTACTTATTATATAATTAGAATAGGTGGTTGCCAACATGTATAATTCAGAAATGTTTAAGCAAGATTGATAAAATAATGTAGAGGAAAAGAGCGAAGTGTAAAACCGCGTAGATGAGCATTGCCCCAATGTGTTGGGCCATGTGACTGACCTCAATCTTTTGCTCCTCTTAGCATTAAAGTCTTTCTTCCCCTTCAGCCTCACTCCTCACTCCCCACTCTCCACTCTCCACTCCTATAAATCTCTCTCTCTCTCTCTCTCTCTCCAATAAATGCCACTGTCCTCCCACTTTCCCACTCTGAAATCCAGATCCGTTTCTGCCTTTTAAATCGAAGGGAAAGGAGGGGAAAAGGGACCTAACTACAAACAAAGGGAGGGAGGGGGGACATAGATTTCAGTACCCAAATATTTGTTCACAAATGGCTCTACTTCAACACTCTTCCTCGTGCCTCAGGAAGGTATCTTGTTCTATCTACTGCTCCTTTTCACGACTTCAACACTCATTTCTGCACACAATCACCACACAAATCAACACCTTTTTGGTAGAAAAAGAGTGTTGTTGGAATTGGAAGACGAAGAAGATCAGCCACTCATCAAGAAGAAGACTACTACTAGTAGTAGTACAAAAGTTTCTACCAAGAACCAAACCAAACTCATCAAGCCCACTTCAAGTTCTTCCAAGAATCAAACCAAGCTCATCAAAACACCCAATTCTACTGCATTCAAGAACCAAACCAAGCTCATCAAAACCCCTTCTGATTCAACCAAGAACAAAAAAACCAATCTTTCATCAGATTCCACTCCATTGAAACTCAAATCCCAGCTCAAGAAACTCAACTCCACCTCAAATTCAACCACCAAAAGTGGTGGTACTTCTTCACTTCTAACCAAGAAATCATCAGATCTACCCAAGAACAAAACAACAAAGCCCACCACCACCAAAGAGGCCAAATCCCAGTTGGAGAAGGGCTCCTCCCAGATTAAATCCAGTAAGACCCAGCCCAAGAAATCCCAGAAACTGCCCAGCTGGATTGATCAAGATGACGATGAAGAAGACCTAGTGACTGAATTCAGAGACCTCCCATCAAAATTTCAAGAATCGTTTGTCCCAGATTTAGAAAGACTTTCCAAAACCTCACAGATCTACCTCACAAAATACAACAAAGAATTCACCAAGGGATTCAAACCGTTTGTGGGCAACAAATACGCCGCCACAATTGCATCATTCGTCTCGTTTGCATTCATTATCATCCCTCTCATTCTCGTCTCACTCATTTTCAACAGAATCAAAGCCTATTTCTCACTCCAAAAGCTCTTGATTTTCATCCAAGTTTACTTAGCCATATACTTCACCATCCTCTGCTTATCCTCACTCCTCACGGGTCTTGAGCCTCTCAGATTCTTCTACTCCACTTCCCAGTCCACTTACGTGTGTGTGCAAGTGCTGCAAACGCTCGCTTATGTGTTGTACCTGCTGCTTCTGTTGATGTACCTCATTCTTGTGTTCTCCACCGAGACTGGGCTGGCTACAAAATTATTGGGCCTGGGCCAGACCTTTGTGGGCTTCGCTGTTGGGCTGCATTATTACATGACGGTGTTCCATAGGGCGGTGCTGCACCAGCCGCCCAAAACAAGTTGGAAGGTCCACGCGCTCTACGCCACGTGTTTCCTTGTGATTTGTCTGCTAGGTAGGCTTGACAGGAGGAAGAAGGCTTATTTGGAAGAGGGAGGTGAAGAGGGAAAAAAGAGTTAAAATTTTCAATTTCTTTTTTTTTTTTAATTTATTTTTTCATTTAAAAAAAATTATCTTTATGTTTTTGTAGTCTCTCTTTTATGGGCTGTAATTTTTGAACAGAAGCAGGAAAAAATACAAGATAAGGTTGCCTGCTTCTAATGTATTTTTTTTCCTTACAGAAGATGTAATTTATTAAGGATATTTTATTATAATTATAAATAAAGGCCTTAATTACCTTATTTTTTTTCCAATTATTTGAGTTCATATGTAGCTTGTAAATATTAAAGGAATAATTGCATTTACATTCTTGATTTATGGTATATTTACATAAAACTACTTATATTTTTTTGTGTAATTGTATAAAATTATCAGTGACTGTAAAAGTAGGGGTAGTTTGATTATTGATGATTCGTATAAATAATATTTACGTTTTTAGTGGGTAATATATATAGTTTTTTTAAAATACATGGGTAGTGTGTGTAAATAGACCATTAGGCGATTTAGATGTAATTATCTCAATATTAAATTAAGGGAGTGTTTGGGAGAATTTCTGGAAAGAGCTTTTAAGTTTATAACTTCGACAAACGCTTTTGAAGTGTTTGGAATATCAATTTTTTATTTTAAAATTGCTAAAAAAATATACTTTTGAGCCAAAAAATACTTTCGAATAGTACTTTTAGCTGCTTTAGTTTTTTTATACATTAACACACTAAACGAACTTGGAGACCAAAATTCATACTTTATATTATACGGTTGGTCACACTAAACCTCCTATGAAAATTCAAATAAGCACAAAATTTATCTAAATAAAAGAAAACGACAATGTAATTGATGATTTTTTAAAAAAGAAACTTACTATCACCCGCATCACAGAGTCACACTGCCCTTTCTTATAAAGTTTTGGAGATTCCATTTCGCCAATTTTTTTTCCTTTTAGAAAAACTTTTCACCCATTATTATTTTATAGGGACAATTACACGTACCCTCCTTGATCAATGGTCTGTTTATACAAACTATTCTTTTTTTGAAAAATTATACACCCACCCACCCACTATCAACGTTAACATTATTTACACAAACAATACTTACTTTTTTAAAAAAAAAATATACTCTGAAATGTCAACATTATTACACAACCTAACCCTGCCATTTTGACTGTCAGCAATAATTCTATAATTACACAAAAGACATAAGCTAAAATAGAAAAATAGTATAAATGTAATGATCCCCATTTCATAAAGGAAACCAATTACATTTAAACCCTAAATGAGGCACAAATAATCCCTAATACTTTAAAAGGTAAATTACAATGGGCTCCACTGAAGTTTACCATAATTACAAATACCTATTCGTTATTTGAAAATTTATAAATACTCTCTTGAAATTACAAATTATCTAACAAATATCCTCTTATGACAGATCATTGTAGGAAAGTATTTGTTAGAAATTTTATAATTTCAAAAAAAATTATAAAATTTCAAACAATATAAAAATATTTATAATTAAAGCAAACTTCGGAGCAACCCCCTTATAATTTACCCTAATTTAAATGGTGATGGGGATTTGTAGTAGTATTGTTGGTGATAAACATAATAAAAATTGATTGTATGATGTGAAGTGTGAATTTTTGAGTTGAGTGATGATGTTATTATTATTTTGTATTAATAATGCAGTCATATCATAAAGATTCTCCCACCTCTATCTGCATTCAACATCAAAATTCTTGAATATTCATTCATCACCTTTAGGTTAACTCGGTTAGTACAAACTTTAAGGCGTATGGTACAAGTGCAAACTGCCAAATAAGTCTGGTAATATTTTGTCACTATGCTCTACTACTTATCCTCGGCTTCTTCCTTAAATTTAGGGATAAGGACGTCTACCTTCCCAAATTTATTTACATAAATTATTTATATTTTTAAAAAAAATTACACACACATCTCAAAAAACGTCGGCACCATTATAAAAAATGCCCTTTTCTTGTTGTCATGATAATTTATGTAATTACACAAAAAAATATGGATATTTTATGTAAATAGATTATAAACTAAGCAATGTAAATGTAATTATCTTTTAAATTTAATGAAGTGCCACTCTTTCATTTCTTTTTTCCTTTTTTTTCCTCTTTATCTCTTGTCTATTTTTCCTTCTCTTTTTTCCCTAAATTTATATAATATAATATATATATATAATAGAGGAAATCAAACCCACAACCATATCACTGAAATTTGTCATTTTTACCAATTGAACCTACTCAGTATTGGTTTTTGCCTATTTTTATGGGATTAAGAAGGGTTACATGGTAGAGTAAGGTATGATTTAATTGGATATTATTGGAAATGAATGTCTCTACCAATCGTTTTATAATTATTGGTACATTGTGTACTGAATATTATAATAATTAGATGTTGATTAATTTAAAAATATCAATATATTTAAAAAAAAAAAGATGTCACTACCAATAACCTAATTTTGCCCAATTATATTGCAAGTTTTTTAGCTAGGTTTAGTTTTCGGAAATATTTAATTGTTTGGGCTACTATATGATTGGTCATTTTCATCAAAATTATTTAATCTATGTTGTTTTGGGTATAATCAAGACAAGATTGGACTAAAATTTGCGGGCTAAATGCAATTTAACCCTTGTGATATGATAAATGAACAAAAAAATTCTTGTGAAAAAAGAATCAGCAATTTGCCTCCTTATTTTTTAAAAAATGAAAATACCCCCTGTGCTTTGGAAAATGAAGCAAATGACCCCCCATATAAACCATTGATAGAAAATGAAGCAAATTATCTCATATCTAAACCGCAAATTACACCTATCTAAACCATTGATAGAAAATGAAGCAGATTACCCCTATCTAAACTATTGATTTAGGAGCATAATTTGCTTTATTTTTTTTAAAAATAAAGGGGTAATTTGATATTTTATTTTTTACAGGGGATTTTTTGCTCATTTTTCATATCACATGGAGGTAAATTGCATTTAATCCGCAAATTTGTAGGTGGATCGAACTTTACAAAAATATTAACCACAGTTAAATAAAACCAAAGAAAAATATAAATTTTACCTCTATTAATTAATAATCGTTATGGTTTTTAGTCATGGCAAAAACATTTGCCATAATTTTAGCCATGACTAATGATTTGGACACACTCATAAAAACAACGACTAATGGTCATGACGGAGTCGTGGTTGATTTGTATTTGACACATCTTTTTTTTATTAATTATGAAGCAAAAACTTATATTTTTTCTAGTGGAAGGACTTAAACTCAAATTAGACTCAGAATCAAAATTTTAAAATGACTAATAGAAATTGTAATCCTTATGAAATAAAAGAGCTGTAACTTATTTTAAAATTCATATACAGGATTTGATAAATTTATTATTAAAATCAGACACTGGATGAGCTTTATTTAACAGTTGGGATCCTAAAAAATACTTTTAAAAAATTAAATTATAAGGGTGTTTGGCATTGTAAATCCAGAATCGTTCTTAATTAATTGTGATTTTAAGGATGTTTTTAAGGTACGTACTTAAATTCGAACACAAGACCTTCTATAAAGAATTTTGAGTTCCAGGCCGTTATACTAGATCTTAAGCACATTTGATAATATAAAACTGATGTAGCAAGCATATCACATTGGTTCCAGATGAAGAGCATAAGCGACTTGTAAGCGCCAACCAGGCCTCCTCTCCATAGTTAGGCGCATTTTCAAGACAAAATCATGAGACTCATACGCACTTAAAATGGATATTACCTCACCCAATGGAGCACCGATTAAATCGCAAGTCACATCAAATATAGAATCATTTTTTATTGTTCAAAATGCATAATTAGCATCTCGTAAAGATTGAAATTATGAAATTCAAACATAATAGGAAGAAAATCAAATTTTATAAAATTAATCAGAATTTCAATAATGAATTATTCAAAATCAGGCCAAATAGTAAAAATAAAATCACATTAAAAAATTTACATTTATAATATAATATATATATAATATATAATAATGTGTTGATTGTTTATAAATCAAAAAATTATAAGATTAGGGCAGGGGGGCTAGAGAGTTTGGCTGTACAAGGAAAGAGCAGTCTTTTTCTAGTGACGAATTCAGCACTCTACCGACAGTTTGGGCCCTGACTCTGTCGGTGGCAGAGGTTAAAAAACAATACAAAATATTTGTCTCCACCGACAACATATTTTTCACCTACTTTAATGTCAATTAATTCGTGTCATCTTATTTAATTGATAAAGATTAAAAATCTTATAATAAAATTTTTTTATGAGCTTGATTTCCATATAATCTCATTGTATATCTATTTATATACTAAGTTATTGTGTTTTTTAAAGGGATGATTGCACTTTCTTTCTTTAAAATGTGGTGTATTTATACATAAATTACATGTAGTTTGGGGAATTATATCTAGCACACTTCAAGTTTGCTTTCGTTTAACAAATAAGTCTTTTCATTAGTCAAACTTCACCAATTTTGTCATATTTATACAATAAAAGAAATTAGTATTTAACCATGATTTGTCTTATTGTTGAATTATTGATAATAGTAAAATAAATTATTTTATAATCAAGCAATTATCCGTATATTTTCACTCGTTAATTGTAATGAGGAGAGGTATAATTCTTCACCGTACAAAGGGTATTTTAAGTCACCAAAAAAATATATTTATTACGTAAAATAGTAAGAGTTAAGTAAAATAAATATATAATTTTTCAATTCAATTTTTGTTAATACAAATTCAGCGAGATGACTTTTTGACCAATGGACGACGTACTTGTTTAGATGGAAGCAAACATCAGGAGTGTTTTGTTATATGTATTTTTTTTTAAATAACAGGGGTTGGGTTACAATATAATTAAAGAATTTCATGAAATAATATTTTTTTAATTTGAATTTGAATGTAATTGAATGATATAATGAAATGTATAATTATAAAAAGATTTAATTAATATGCCATCTTGTGTTTAAAATTCCTTGTGCCTAACTGCAATGTGCCGAGACACTATTTGTGACCCAAAAAAAAATTTAAATTTAGTCGGATCCAATTTATTATAGAACTATACTTATTAATATAATAATGTGGTTTAGGTTCGATATCCCAATTACAGTGATATCAAATTACACCTATCTATAATTAATTTTTATTTAAACAGCACCAATTAATATTTTTATGTGAATTAATTCAGATTTGATCAAAATTTTATTTTCTTATATTTAGATAATGTAAATTAGAGTATAAGCGTTAAAACATAAAATAACACTTTTAGTCAGTGGCGTCTATGCTGACGTAGTACATATGTCAGTTGTTAGGGTTTAATTAGGAAAGTAAAAAAAAAATTGTACTTTCTTAGACCAAAGTCATAATGTTAAAGATTTTCCAATTTGTATATTAATCGAAAATTTTATGTTTAAAAAATCGAATTCAGTGCGTACTGCGATCGACCTTTCAGTCATTAATTGCTGTTTGCTTGTAGTATTGGTAGGAGACTTGTGAAATTTATGAGGATCTACACCACCAGAGTCCGATTATTTGAAGCATTTGTGCTGCTATCCGAATCTTGTCACATTGTATGATAGTTAAGATGTAAATGGAACATAATGCAATCAGGATATTTCAGAGGAGTATGCGTCATGGTGGGTTTTGTAATTTGATCACTCTAATTTTGATCTTGATTTTTTTTTTTCTATCTTCTTACAAAACAATAGATTCACATAAATTAAACATAGTATTGATAATTTTTTAAACCATCAAAGCCATATTCTTTTCTATAAACTTTTGTCTTATTTTTTTAATCGAAGAAGCTTATTACCTTCATCTGAAGCTCGAGGTTTTACGGGAGCTCCCTTTTTGAATCCCTTATCATTTTATTAAATTTCAAAAATAAGAGTACATAACTATAAAATATAAAAATTATATCATTATTAATAGTATTTAAAAATAAAAAGTAGTAAAAATTAATTATTTAACTATATATAATTAATTAATTTTATGAATAAGATAAGTAAAAAATATGACAGATATTTTATCTAATTTTTGATGAATTCATAGTATTTTTTATTCTAGCAATTAGTTTTAGTAGTTAATTAAAATATAGAAAATATATATACAATAAATTACCTAAATACTCTCATATAATTTTGTGTAGCTATTATTATTAATAAAATAAATAAAGATACATTATTGTTTAGAAGTAAAATGAGAATAGTCATGAACATACACCTTTAAAATATGTAATGCAATTTAAATTTTATATCTTTCAAGAAAGTTTTTTTTTTTAAAAAAAAAAAAAAGCAATGATTGATCTCATTATGTATATAATAATGCAAAAAATGAAAAATAATTAAAATTATCAACACCATTTGTCATTTTTTTAGATTAATTCATGAAAATCACCAAATTTCATAGTTTATAAGTAGTAAATAGATTGCATACAAAATAAATATAGAAGTTATAAATTAATTGTTAGAACTTGTTAATTTACAAAAGTACAAGAGATTAAAATTCAAGATATTGAAATATAACATAAAATTCATATGTATCATATTGAATAATTTTTTACCAAAAAAGTATCAAAACTTACTAAATTGTTGCTTAAGCTTATTTTATACAGAGATTAGATATTATATATAAAATACCATAATTTATTATTAATTAAAATTGAAATATGAAATATTGATTAATAATTTTAATATATGATGAATTTTGAATATGAAGTTAATATAATATTGAATATATAATTAAACATATAAAAATACTTAAACACACACACACACATATATATATATATATATATATAAATATATTTTAAAAAAAAGCTCGCGATCCCACTCGTGAGCTTGCGAACAAACAAAATTCTGACTTGAGCTTGAAAACTATTTTATACTAGAAAATATAATGTATTTGATACAAAATTAATTTAAATCCAATTTTATATTAAAAAAAAAGAAAATAAAACATGTACACACAAAGGAGGGAAAAATATTTTTTAAATGCAAAAAATTAAAAAATATATATATAAATGGTGTTATTTTAAAATTTTTAAAAATATAGGCAGAACTATGATTTGAAATTCCTGACTTTTGCCAAAATTGAGATTTCAAATCCCAGTTTTGAAATGGGATCTCCCATCTCAATTTTTTATATCCATTATTTGCTTTTAAACATTTAGCCAAATTTTATTTTGTTTAATTTGAACATTCTTTTTTTTTTCTTTTTTCTTTTTAATTTAAATGTTCTTTTTTAATTTTTAAATTTATTTCACCAATATTTTTTTATGTTTATCTAGTTAATTTTTGCATTGTTTTTTTATCTTTTTTCTCAATAAATTCTTATAATTTTTTTGATATTTTTTAAGTTTTTAAAATTTATTGTGGACATACATTTTTGTATTGCGACACGCGCTAGTAATAAAAATTAGAGATAACTACACCACTGTTTTTTGAGGTTTGGTGTAATTACACGCAAATTTCATGTGATTTGAAAAATTATATTCAGTACCATTGACGTTTATTTCTATCCAACAAATAAATTACTCATTCAGTCAATTTTTTGTCAGAAATGGTTGGGCGGTTGGGTGTGCCTAGTTAAGTTTATACATGCAATAATAATAATAATAATAACTAAAATAAGATAAATAACTATTAAACAAATATTTTTTAATATATTACTTGATTTGCAATAAGGGTGATTTAGTTATAAAAATTATTTATTTAACTTGCAATAAATCAATAATAAATTAATCAAGCACAAAAAAACATAAATTTTCTTTTAAACTTTTTGTTAATATCGATAAATTTTACTAAAGGACTAAGCTATTTGTTGGATGGAAACAAACCTCGAGGATACTAAATATAATTTTTTAAATCACATGGAATTTGTATGTAGTTACACCAAACCTCAGAGAAAAATGACGTAGTATCCCTAATTTTTATTACTAGTGTGCGTGGCAATAAGAAATATATATGAGCACAATTCATTTTAAAAACTTAAAAAATATCAAAAATTGTATGAAATCATTGAGAAAAGAGATAAAAAAAATAGAATACAAAAATTAACCAGATAAAAGTAAAAAATTTGGTGAAATATTTTTAAAAATTAAAAAAAAAGAAAAAAGAAAAGAATTCAAAATTGAAAAAGGAAAAGAAATTGGTTAAATATTTAAAAGAAAATAATAGATATAAGAAAATTGAAATGGAAACTCCCATTTCAAATCTCAATTTTATTGCATATTTAATATTTTTTAAAAAATTATGTCAGAACTGAGATTTGAAATGCCGTTCTGCCTATATTTTTAATTTTTTTAAAAATAGCACCATTTTCATTTTTTTTTTTTTGCATTTAAAAAATAATTTCCCTACAAAGGAAGTTTAATTTCCTTTCCAAAAAAAAAAAAAAAAAAAAAAAGAAAACAAAGGGAGTTTCATTTGTTAAAAAATGACCCATATGTGTTCATTCCCTGTAATAAGAATCATGACTTGCAGTGTAAAACTTGAACAACCCTCTGCCATGTTTGTTAGAGTCTTTATCATATTTATTATTGACAATTTCACATCAAATATTGTGTCAAGGTTTGAATTGTTGCATGTGCTCCATTCGACCCTTAAATCCCTATATGCATCAATCATAGAGGTCCCCTAATTTCAGCCATAATTACTGAGACCCCCACCACAGCTCTAACGAAAATGCAAAGTGGGGAAACGAAACAACCCCCCCTTAATCAAATCATTTGTCCTTAGGCAGGCAGACCCTTGATAAGCCAAGAATCACAGTAGAGATTTGCACATATCTAAACTCAATTAATTCATTTTAAATATATATACATTATTTCATTAATTTTTTGGACACAAAATTTGCATTAAAATTCCGTGCCATAAGCTCCTCTCTTCTGTATGGGAAGGGATTTAATTTAAGAGATAATTATATTTACGTCCCTAATCTATGGTCATATCAATATTTCAAATTGTAATTTAAAAAAATTAAACAATTATATTATTAAAATAATGATAATAAATTAATAAATCTTGTTATTTTTTAAAAAGTAAAATAAAAATGGAATGAAAAATTGGGGTAATTTTTTGATATTTGGGAATGTTATAAAAAGGCCTTTCGCTAGATTTATTTTGATCTTTTCACATTACTATGTGTTCGAATTAGATTTTTTATTTTATATTATATGGCATACTATCTCTACTTGCACATGATAAATAAATTTTTTTAATATTTTAATAATATATATAATTAATAAAATTATATATTAATATATCTTATTTCAGTAAATTTATAAATAAATAAATAAGATATTATCAACATAAAAACATTTGGTGTCCGTGTATCACAAATCGCCGTTTCAGTGGAACAAAAAATATCTTTCTTTTTTATATTAATATAAAAATATAGATGAGAAGAAAAAGTTGAGTAGGGGATCGAGGTTGAAAAATATATAAGGGGTATCTTTGGTAAATTAAAAAATTGGTATTGCATTGTAAGTAACCACCATTTGTGAGTAAAAATATGATTTTTTTTTCTACGTAGTATAGACAATATGTACGACTTATGTGTATAAATATTATATTATTTATTTTATTTAAATAAAAATTTATATACATAATATATATGTATTAAATGAAATAAAATATGTAATGTGATTTAAAATACAATAATATTTCAATGTTAATATTTGAGAGGGCAAAAACTAAGAGCTCCTAAAGAATCTCCACATGCTTGCTAAAAACCTAAAAAGGTTAAAGATAAGCATAAATTGTATTTTTTTGAATTTTTACAGGCAATTAAAAAGAAAAAGCAATCTTTTTTCCAAACATCCCATAAAAGATATCTTAATATAACGAATTTTGTTACTTTTATCAAATAAAGAATAAAGTACTTTGCTAGTGTTCAAACTTCACTATAAATGTTAAAAATTATGTAATGAACAATATTCGATAAATTTCGCAATATTCTTGACCGGTGAATATGTACATATTATATGTATTCTTAATTATTTTGATTTAATGGTTAAGGTTGAACGTTACTGTACGTAAGAATATGATGCAGGTCCGAAACTTTGCCACTGTACTTGATGGGATTAAACGTACAATTATAATTTATTTTTTCTCCCTCACCTCAATCCGCGTATATTGATTTATTCTCATCCCGTCATACCATAATTGTTTCTTTTCACAAATTTTATTGTTTTCCATCATCTTACATTAAAGTTCTTTTTTTATATATGTTTTTAGGATCTGTGTGCAACAACAATTAGTATTCAAGAAAAAAATGATTTAGCTGGATATGTGGTATGAATGTGCAATCCTCCTTAACTAGCCTATTGATACCACTTATGCTCTGCTCGAAAAATTCATATGCGAATCATGGTTAACTGCACAAACTAATTGTATGGTAAATATAACTATAATTGTTATATGAACTAGTTTTTTTTAAGGGTGAATTACAACTATCTTCCCTGAGGTTTGACATAATACGAATATCCACTAATTATTTGAAAAATTACAAATACCCTCATAAAATAAAAAATAATTATGTAGCCCCTAAACAATGATGTAAATATTACAATTTTACCCTTGTTGATTTTTTTTAAAAAATAATATTAAAAAAATTAAAGGTGGATAAAATAAATAATTTAGAGGAAGTTAGTTCATAAAAATATTTTTAAAAAATTATAAGCTTTATATATATTAATTTATAATTTATTATTCAAAAGGATATTTTATCAGTTCACCACAAAAATGGGATGGAAACCTAATTTATTTTTCTTTGCCAATTTTTCTACCCCACCTCAAAAAGAAAAAATCTTAACCTCATCTACACATAGCATAGAGAGAGAGGACTAGAAATTGACTTAACTATCTCTTTAATTACACTCTTGAAAAAAGCACACCCAATTTAACAAATATTTTAATGGCTCTAAATGCTCTAGGACTTAGGGCATGTTTGGTTGGAAGGACGGGATAAAAATAAACGAATAACTAATTATTTATTTATCATTATTTTTTTTTTGGACAAGTAAATTGCATTAAATAAAGCGTAGCATACAAGATACAATAATTATCTAGGATCGTCCTGCCAAGATATTCACCATATACGAAATACTGATATAATTTTTGAGAGATGTTGGTTTGTAATGAACTAGAAGCTTTTGTTTGATCTCCTCAACAACCACCCGAGCTATTTTCTGCGGTTCCCTAAAGATGTTTTGAAAAATTATCTGATAATTAACATATTTTAAGATAATGTCTATATATAACCTATTTTATTATTATTTAATCAAAACCATCTAATATTATTTATTTCCATGTGATGTAACTTTGATTCATCGTACAAAGTTGTGAGTTAATAAGTTCTTTTACCTTAAAAAAAATTAATTATATCATGTGTAATATACGAAATTGAGAGACGAAAGAGTAGTCAAAGGACATTTAATACATTTTATCTTATTCTATAAAATTTATGGCATTTTTCGTCTAAATATAAAATTATTCAAAATGTCATTATCACTTGGATAGTGTATCTCACCTTCTAGATTCGGTACATTAATTCATCATATGAGGATCAATAAGATTGGGCTTAGTGTTTATACCCGGCTCCAATCAATACAGCCAAACAAATGACTATGTATGATTTAAAAAAAAAAAAAATCCTATTATGCACAATTACACCAACCAAACAAGACTTTAGATTATGCCTCTTATGGTTTTGGGGACACTTTATTTTTAAGTATTACATGTTGCCGAAAATTCTTATTCGGATCAAATTTGGTTGAATCAATCAATCACAAAGTTCGTGTATCATACTTGTGTGATTGATAATTTTTTCTAAAGTATACATCAATCACATAATAAATATATTATATTTATTACATGAGTGGTTCAGGTTTGATCTACCCAAAATTCGAGGCTAAAATTTTCCATAGAATCATGCCCCGTGTTCAATCATCAAGGATTTATATACCTTCTGGATCCATAGTAAAGGTGGGTGGAATTTGATTGGATTTGCAAGGTAATCATAAGTTGGGGTCTTACCATAAAGAGGGCTCTTGACTTATCAAGGGTTCAACTTTAAAGTCTTGTTTTATATAGTAAATAACTAGACTCTATGAGGGTATTTTTGTCTTTTAATCAACATTACGTATATTTGATATACGGCGTTCCCAAAAATATTGTTTAGTATTGATATTTATTATTAGGATAGTATATGTTATGATAAATATCTATTATTTGTTACTGTAAGTAGTTCGGATATGCAAACACAACTGACGTAGTGATTCGAGTGAAACGGGCTATGCCTTTCCACAAAGTAGGTCAGATGGCTTAACTGATTTAAGCATGAACTCGTTTTGATAATAAAGTCATGATTTAATTACGAATTGTTCTGCTTTCACTTAATATCTCTGTGGAGTTGTGGTAAGTTGATTAATGGGATAAAATTTGATCACTAGCAAGTCTAAAGCAATGACATTCTCTTCTTGAATTTGAACACTTAAATACTTTTAGTGTGAGCGCTAAGTTTATGTGTGTTGTTGAGTTTTGTTCATTTCAATGAGATTAATGCAATATCCATATGTTTGTGGTACAAATATTAAATTAAGTGTGTGTTTCTTGACTATTGTCTTCTCTTGAATCAGTGATGCATATTAACTCGAGGGATAAACTTAATTAACATGAAAGAAAAATAGAGAGTAATAAATGAATGATTGATCACTTAATTGGGACATGGTTGAGGACAAATATGGTCTCAATGTATGAGAATTTGATAAGACATGGTTTGATGCTTTTGTTCATGTCTATCTCTAGTATTTTGATTGAAATTTATCATATAAAATCATTTAAATTACGTATCTTCCGAATGTAGAATTGTGAAATGAAATTCTTGTGAAAACGGAATAAGATTGAACTAGTTGGGATTGTTGGGAGACAATGGAAAAAGAGAGCATAACATAGACAATAATACCAACACGTCAGCGATCACGCTTTAATGGAGGGTGCAAGGTTGTCTTTGGCGAAAAATGTAGGATTTTTAGAAGGAATCACCTATTTTCATTTTGGTGAGGTGGGATAAGTTTAGGAATGGCAATGGGAGGTGTCTAAATAGGATTTGTCAAAATTTTGGACTTGCTCTGCCTAGAGATTTTTGGATTCGGACCCCAACCCGCCCCGAACCTTGGACGCATCTGGTTGATATTTTATAGAATGTTTTATAAATAATAATATACAATACCTAAATTTATAAATATGAAACATTAACATTATTGAAAGGTTAATATTCTTTTGTCAATTTATATGTGCATATTTAGGCATTGAAATATTAATTTTTTAATATATGTTTTTTATATAAATATTAAAATATTTATATGTTATTTATATCATTATTTTAATTTATAAAAATATTAAGTTTATAATTGTACGTAAGTACAAATAAATTGTACATATTGTTCAGGGTTTAATATACTTTACCTTCCTGTGATATTGCAAACGAGCAAATCATCCTCCCATGACAATGCATTATAAAGAGTATTTGTTATATAGTAACTAAACAAATAGTATCATAATTTATTTTAGAGATAATTACAATTCCTCCCATGAGGTTTGATGTAATTACACGAAAGCCTCTTATGGTTTTGAAAATTACACCTAGCATCCCTGAAGTTTGCCTACATCTAACAAATAAGTCCCCCCCCCCCCCCAGTTAAAATTCACCGAATTGACTTATATTAACAAAAAAAATAGATATTATCCAAACATTGACTTATCGCATGTTAAATAAAATTTTTGGATTAAATTACCCTTATAACGGTGAAAATGTACATCCTCATATACATTAACGCGTAAAGATATATGAGGGTAATTTGATCATAAAAAAATTTATTTAACCGGCAATAAATCAGTAATAAGTCAATTAAGGGTTGATATAGATGTTTTTTATTTTTTTGTTAGTATCAGTTAATTTGATGAAATTTGACTAACGAATGAACTTATTTGTTAGATGAAGCAAATTTCAAAAGTGCTAGATATAATTTTCTAAATTACAGACAATTTATATATAATTACACCAAATTTAAAAAAAGAAGAGTATAATTATCGCTTTATTTTAAATTTTGTCCTCTTTCCCTTTTTATTTCTAACTCAGCCCCAAAAGTTGGTAATTAGTTTTGCCAGTTTGCCGCATCTACACATATATAGCGTACTTGTACCGATGAGGAATTGATGAGTGATGAGAGAGAGAGTATTAATGGCTCTAACTGCTTTAGGACACTTAATTTATGCCTCTCATGCTTTTTGCTGACTTTTATATACGTTCATATTGTTAACCCATGTTTAAACACCTATATTTATATTTATTGCATAAATTATATTTTGTCATTCGAATTATGTCTGTTTTATAATTTGGTCTCAAAAATTTTGTTTTGTATTAACTTATCATCTTAACTTTACAAAATTTGCACTTTGTCATATATGATCATTTTTTTGTTGATTTTTATGCCGGAAAAACATCACATTGCATACGTGAAAAATATCACATTACATAACCCTTATGCATCACATGTGAACTGCATGATGTTTTTTCGTAAAAAAACTTAGTTGAAAAACAGTTATAAATGACAAAGAGTAAAAATTTTTAAAATTGAGATGATAAATTAACACAAAAAAGAATTTAGATGTCAAAATATAAAAATAATCATATATGTCAAAATATAATTAACCTATATTTATATGATTCAAGCTCATAACGTCTTGGTTGTGAGGCTTCAGCGGACTCTTTATCGTTAAGTATTATTAATTGCTACTAAAAATAATTCAAGATTAGTGGCCCACCTCTATATCCTTGTTCGATTTTCGTATTACTAGCTACCTACACGGTTAGAACATACAAAAATTTCAAGTCAATATTGATTTTCACAAAGTAAATATTGTTAATTATATACAGAGGTAAATATATTACGTCTCTTGAAGTTAGATATAAATATATAATTTTTTGGCAAAATTACGGATATAACCCTTAACGAAGTTAATATAATGCACTTTAAGGGATGTTTTGGTAAATTTTTGCCACTATTAGAAGGTGTACTTATAATTACAACTTCAACTACAATTTTAAATAAATGGTGTAATTAAAATTTAATGAAAAAATAGAAAATATTTATATATATGTAAATCTAATTTCAACGAGTGTCAGTGTAATTTACCCATAGTGTATTTTCCATATCCAATTTACCGTTTTGATCAGTAAATTATCCTGTGTGATTAAGTCAATGGGGCCGAATGCATAACCTACTTCCATTCAATTCCTTTTTTGTCCTTATTATTATGATTTTATTCCCCCATTAATACCCATAAGGATTAAAACAACTAGGAAGTTCCACATGATTCGTAAGAGTACTACAACATTAAATTACCCATAACTTCAAATTTTAACAAAGAAATCGTGTTTCTATTTTGCTTTATTTAAATTATTGTTTGATATATCGCCATCCACATAAACTTATCAATAAGAGGAAATAACTTTATCTTAGTGATTGATTTTATGCCTCGTATAATCCGCTCTGGACCCACCCCTAATGAGGCAAGTTCGGTTCAAAATATTAAAGGTGGGTTCTAATGCCCCGGTATGGGGTAGGTCTCCAATCTTTAAGGACCTACCCCGATATAATATTTTTTTTTTATTTTTTTCCACTTATAAATTTGTCTTTTCTTTCTTGAATTAGAATGTCATAAAGTTTAAATATTAATAAAAAATTATATTATTTATTTGTTCATTGTTAGGTACTTATTCATTAGTTGTTGGATTGAAAAATTGTCCGACAGTACTTGACGATGAGGAAGATGAAGAAGTTGTTATTAATGTTTAGTTATTATGAATTATTTGGGTTGTTTTTGTTAAGAATAATTTCATTTGTATTTGAGAATTTATTTTTTAAACTTAAATATTTGATGAACAATTTTTTCTATTTATAATTGATATGTTGTATTATATATATATTTTTAAAAAAAATAAAATAAAATAAAATAATCTGGTTTACTAAGTTAGATCTAATTCAATAGATTTTGTATCGGGGTCAAATACGAGTAAAATTTAATTGGATATGCAGTGTACTCGTGGATTGGAGGTCTTACCGTGTGGAGGACTCTTGACTTATTAAGGTCCACTTTAATGATTTATATCAAATGGTGGTTGAATTATATTAATTTGTATAGAAGGACGTGGATCATTGTCCTATTTTATAAATAACTAGATTCTATGAGGGTATTTTATCTTTGCTAACGTTTTATTTGTATTATAATTGATATAAAGTTACCGCAAAATATGATTTATTATTGTTATAAATGTATAAGTTTGTAATGAATTGCAGACAGAAAGAAGGAGATGGGAAGACACAGAGAGAAATGGGAGATGAGAAAGATTTTTAGAAAAATAAGATTTAAATCTCATTGCCTTCAAAATATCGAACAGAACCAATTAATATCCATCTAAAATTCAAAGTTTAACAGAGAATTACAATTTTCTATTAAACACAAAAGCAATTCCTCCATCTTCTCTAAGCTCACGATCGGTCCCTTTCCAAAAGCAGAATTCTTCAACCCAGCTGCAGGCGGTGCATCCTTGTTTTCAGTTCTCCACCAGCCATGTGTCCTCTTGTCGCTTTCCCAGCTAGTCCCCAAAAGACGCCGTTTTCCCCCTAAATTGATGTTGACCTGATTTTTGCCCTAATTGAGCCTCGATGGCATCATTTTGCTTCTTCAATCCAAATTTATCCCCAATTTCAATAGAGTCCTCATTCGAACAATTGAGATAATTCCTTTTCATCTAGGTTAGCTTTTAAAAGCTCATTTCTTCCTGAAGTCGTGACATTACTTCCTTATTTTTTTAACATTGCCCCTAAGGATCAAAACCAGGGAATTTAGAAGTAATGACATGATAATCTTCCCAAGTAGCTTGATTTGGGGAAGCATGAGACCAGTGAATCAGAACTTGAGGAACCCCCACATTATTCCTAGGTATCAGTCTCTATGCTAGAGTACCCACCGGATACACCTTGAAAACTTCATCTTCAAATTCTGGCAAGTTTATTGATGGAAAATACTTTGTTCCAATCTTCTTTTTAAATAGTGATACATGAAAGATATGGTGTATATTGACTTCTTGGAGGCAATGCAAGTTTATAGACTATCTTTTCCACCCACTGTATTACTTTATAAGACCCAAAATACTTGACAGTCAGCTTCAATTATTTTCTAACAGCTATGATAGTCTGTCTGTAAGGTTGCACTTCATCTCCTATCTCAAACTCTATTTATGATCTTTTCTTGTGTGCATAAAATTTCATCCTCTGTTAGGCTTGTGCAAGTTTCCTTCAGTAACTGAATCACTTTGATCATTTCTTGCATCAACTCTACACCAGTGTGATGATTATGTAAATAAAGCCTAATGGATAACTGATGAGGATGATATCCATACAATTCTTTGAAGGGGGTAGCCTTCAGACCAGTGTGGAAATTAGTGTTAAACCAGAATTTAGCAAAATACAACCATTGTGCCCACGTCTTTAGTTTTTGGTGACATATATGTTGCAAGTAGTTTTTCAAGCATTGGTTAACTCTTTCTGTTTGTCCATCACTCTGTGGATGGTATGCTGATGACATATCTAAAGATACACCAGATAAAATGAACAAGTACTCATTCCAAAACTTTCTAGTGAACACCTTAGCTTTATCGGTTACAATACTGACAAAAAGACCATGTAGTTTGTAGATGTTGTTAAAGAACTCCTTAGTGATAGAGACTGTAACATAGGGATGCTTGAGGGGTATGAAGTAAAAGTATTTTATGAATATACATGACCAAGCTTGATCAGGGATTGACAATGGTTGCAGTAAAGTAAGATAAGGGTTGTTCTCATACTTAGATCTTTGACAAACTCACACTCCCTCACCTATGCCTGAACATCCTCTTTTAGTTTAGGCCAATAAAACAGGGGTTTGATCCTTTGATAAATTCCATTAATTCCCAAAATATCCCCAAAGTGCTGAATCATGCAAGGATTTGATAATCTTATCTCTGATTCCTCCATGGTTACCCACATGTATTCTGTCACCCTTTTGAGTATACCTGATTCATATTTATAATCAAGATAAGATTGTGAATATACAACTTTTGCTTGAATGATTATCTGAAACAAAGTGTTCCTAGTATAACTAGCTTGTAGCTCTTGTACCACAAACATATTTGTGTGGTAATGACATTGGTTTGGGTCTCTACCCTGTCATGCTCCATCCTGGATAATGCATTTGTAGCCCGATTGTCATTCTCTTTCTTGTATTGAACCTCATAACTAAGCCCAACAGTTTAGTCACCCAATTCTACTATATTATATGGAATCAACTCGTTGATCAAGTATATGTTTTAAACTCCCTAGTTTTGATAATGAAATGATTCCCTTGTAGGTAATGTCTCAACTTAGTAACAACAAATAATAGCGCTAGGAATCTTTTTCATAAGCAGACAACCCCATATTCTTTACTGCTACAACCTTACTCAAATAGGAAATAGGTCTGATTCCCTGCATTAGTACAACTCCTATCCCTATTTCACTTGCATCTGTCTCAACCATAAATGGTTGAGAAATCTGGCAATGCTAGAACAGGTGCACTGATCATGACCCTCTTCGATTATTTAAAAACAGCTCCAACCTCAGCTTTCCAAGTAAAAACATCTTTCTTGAGTAGGGCAGTTAAGGGTTTACTGATGAGGCCATACATTTTTATATAAATTTTCTATAATACCCTGTGAGTCCAAGGAAAAACCCTGAGTGTCTTCATATTGGTAGGAATTGGCCAAGTCTTCATACATTCCACCTTCTGAGGATCTATAGTTACTCCTTTTTTTAAATTATGTCACACCCTCTGCCAGCACTCTCACTTCGTATCTTGTGTTCTCTTAACAGTTCAAGTACTTTTCTCAAGTGCTGCAAGTGTGTACTCCATTCCTTACTGTATATTAAGATACCATCAAAGAAAACTAACACGAATTTCCTAAGATAGGGCACATACGCCTAGTTCATCAGTACGTAAAAAGTGGAGGATGCATTATGTAGCCCAAAAGGCATAACCAAGAACTCATAGTGACCACTGTGGGTGATGAAACTAGTTTTTGGTATGTTTTCTTTTCTCATTCTGATATGGAAATACCCAAATCTTAGATCTATCTTTCAAAAATATTTGGCACCGTGCAGTTCATCTAGTAACTCATCTGTAGCAGATATAAGGAAATTATGTTTGATAGTGAGTTTATTATGATACATGTAGTCAACACATAATCTCTACCCTCTATCTTTTTCTTCACTAGCAATACTGGTGATGCGAATGAGCTTTGGTTAGCTTTAATAATCCCACTATATATTCAACAGTCTTCTAACTAGGTTCTCAATCTCAGTTTTCTACCCATAAGCATACTATTAAGGATGATGTTTCTTAGGGATGGCATCAGGTATGAGTTTAATGTTATTTTGAATGGTTCTTTCAGGAGGTAAAGTGTGTGGTTCTTGGAAAATACCCTCAAATTGCTGATGTATGTCAAGCAGTGTTCTGAAACCCAGATCGTTCATCGAAACGAACAATGAAGTGGGTTATGGGTTACTGGTTCAACCGTTGGGTCAACCGTGGTCGAAACAGTGATGTCATAAATAATTATTTAATATTTAAAAAATAACATTAAATAATAAATAATATTAATATACATTATAAACTTGACAACCTAGCCCCATCTTTTTTTTTTTTTTAATTTCACTCTTTTTCTTTGACATTAATAATTCAATAGCATATATAATATAATAAAATAAATTTGAAAAGAAACTACTAAAGATCACAATCAAATACAAGAAAAATTGACAACAAAATTTAAATATTAAGAGTCAAACTGCAAATTCTGCAATAAAATTTAAAACGTCCAAGACTCTGAAAAAATTGTAGTTTAATTAAAAAAAATACATAGTTAAGATTGTCTAATCAAACTTCACCACAAAATTCTACAATTGTGCACTACATTCTTTTAAACTCTTCTCAACCAATCTTCATCCTCTCCATACATAACCCTCCAAAATTGCTACAACCCTCTCCAACTCCAATTGAGATATCATGCAAGTTACCATCAACGTTAAACTGCTCAAAAGCTGAAAAATCCATATCATCATCAACCTCAAGGTCCTCTACAAGCTCAATATCTTCAACAACATCAACATCATCTACATTTATATAAAAAAATGAGTAAAAATTATATTATACTTTAATAATTATTTTTCATGAGTATACAAACCTTCTCTAGGACGACGGCGTTGCCTTTCCATTCTGGGAGGATCTAATTGCTCATAAAGCATATGATCAATTTCCTCATAGTCAAGAAACGACTCCTCCTCATCATCAACAATCCAAACATCAATCTTATCAATACTTTCATAATCGATCGGATCATAACTTTCAGCCTTCATGAACCACCTAAAAGTTTTATGAAGTGCGAATATAAACTTAGCCATAATATTATGAAAGAAGAAAGTCATAAAAGTTTCAAAATCATTGTTACCTATCTTTTAGCTTCAAGTTGTAGTGAACATAAACCAAATCATTGAGCTTTGGTGCTCCAACCTGTTCCTCTTTTTGGTATGTATTCGTTCGAATACACTCCAATTTCTCTCACACCCAGATGAGGTACTCGTTTGACCAAGAATTCGAATTGCCAACTTTTGAAAATTGGGTGCACTTGCGCCAAATAATTTCCACCATTCATCTACGAGAAAAGAAAAGATATATTACAAATGTTCAAGAAAAAATAAAGTAAAGAAATAATTAGCTTAAATAAAGGACAAAAAAAAAAATTACCAGGCTGCGTATTTTTGCAAGTTTCAAGAGCAAGTTCTCGTCCGAAACTCTCTAATCGATCTCGAAACAATCTAGTCTCATGTAACAACTTGGACTTGCTACCTATTCCTTTTGTAGTAATCATTTCAAGAACCCATTCATGACCTCTGTTTTTGACAAAATGATGCTTGATCATATTGAAATGCCGAATTAAACCAATAAGCTGCAGCATGTATGTCTTTTCTCAACTGTCTATCCCAACGACTCTTGATGATGTTTGTATATGGCTGTACAACCTCTTTTTGTTCTTGAAAAGATTTTTAATACCCTTGCGTGCCCGAAACATTCCTTCATAAATATATCCTATTGAAGGCTTTTTATCCCCATCAACAATTTTCAAAAGACGCATCAAAGGCTCCATGATCTTCACAATGATAAGACAATCATTCCAAAACTTATTATCTAATACAATGGCAATAACTTCCTTTGTTTTCCTCTCTCTTGCTAGCCGTGAATCAACAAACTCTTTACAAGTAACCAAAGCTTTTAAATCATGCATGTGATGGTAAACATTATATAGAGCAGTGAAAGTAGTACCAAATCTTGTGTCACCTGGACGAATTATCTCTGTCCAATCCTTTCGTTTTCTCAGCCAAGCCAACCAATATATGTGATTGTACACAAACCTAGTTACTTGAGAAGCTTTACTCACAATTTCAGCAATATGATCTAGTTTTGCTATATCTTTCATGACCAAATTCAAACAATGTGCAGCACAAGGAGACCAGTTAATAGATTTATAATGATCTTGTATCAATCTTCCAGTTGCAACATAATTTGCTCCATTATTAGTGACTAAGTGAACCACATTAGTTGGACCTACCCACTCAATAACTTCTTGAAATAACTTAAAAAATGCTTGTGCATCTTTCACAACATCAGAAGCATCCACAGATTTCCAAAAGATAGTTCCACGAGGACAATATATGAGAAAGTTAATCAATGTTCGATCACTGTTATCAGTCCAACCATCACCCATGATTGTGCACCCATAGTCTACCCAAATATTTCGAATGTTATCAACCCACAATTGAAGTTCTTTTTGAAATCCTTTAAGAGAGGAAGCCTTAGATCATGATAAGTAGGAACTTTATCCTGGGCCTATTGCAATTGCAGCATCAAACATGCGTTGGAAGTATCTAGAATTGCAAGCATTAATCGGGATGCATGTACATAAAAGAATTTGGCCGTTTCTACATGAGCTTTTCTAATTGCTTCTTTACCTGCAAGAACACTTTTATGGTGGGTTGAGATCCTGGAGTAGTTCTCGGAGCAAAATATTCACCAACTTTGCTTGTGTGTTTGATTTTGGTGCTTTGACTAGTTTGTGCCTTTCCTCTTCGAGCACTTGGTGGTGTAGTTATGTCGTGCTCTTGCTTTCGTATCTCTTCGATCTCATCATAATCATCCATGTAGCCCCTTTCCACAGCATGAGAACCATATGGATTCTCAACAATATACCTTTCTTGATTTTCTCTTTTTTTCTCAATAATTTCTTTTATAGACTGTTCCATTTTATATCTTACATCCGGAGGCACTTTTTGGCATGGTCTAATCTCACCTTTCTTCCCCGCTAAATGTTGTTTCATTCTATTTATACCACCGCCAGTTGACACTTTACCGCAGTACAAGCAACAAATATTTTTCTTTCCATCAATAAGCTTTTCGACCACATGATTCCATGTTATATCCGTCTTGCCTCTTTGTAATGGAGGAGTTGATGTATGAGCCGAACTACTTGTGTCAACATTTTGCCCACTAGAAGACATTTTGTTCCTAAACCAAGAAAGAATGATAACATTTAGATTCTTTTTAGTTACATAAAGTCATGAACAAAAATTCAAAAGATTTTGATAAATTCTATCAAAATGAGTTGTATTCATACTAAAGTTGGATATTTTCCAAATACAAACTTCCTCATATTTTATACAAATACATATATGATTCTATATACAAGGAAAATCTCAACTGCATATTTCCAATCCTTCCTCAAAACTAAAATCAAATGACGACAACAGACATAGCAAAACTTAAATGAATTTTGTAATTAACCAAACATCATATCATTATAATGTGTAGAGCATCTAGAGATATTGAAAAATAAGGCAGGTTACTTAAGGATGCTCTCGAGTCTCGACGTCAAGGTCGGCTATTTAAATTTTAAATTCAGTTTTCTACCTTTGTAAATTCACATATAAATGCTCCAACTTTCAATTTTTCAATCTTTCATACTATCTAGCATTTACCCATCTTATACACAAAACATATTTCAAAGAAACTAAAGCAAATAAATCAAAATTAAAAATGAGAGAGGTTGAAACCGTTGAATCGAATGCTTACCTTAGAAGTGGAGAAGCTAGAAACTTGAGAGTAAGAGATGTGTTGGGTTTGTTGAAGGAAAAGATTTGAGAATTAAGAGAGAGTGAGAAGATGAGATTTCTGCTTTGAAGAAGAGAACGAGAGAACATAGAGAAAGATGAAAAAAAATGATGAAAAATTAGGGATTTGACAATATTTATACTTAACTCTAACCCGCCCGGTTCCTTCAACCCAGTACTGGGTCAACCGGTTTAACGGTTGAACCACTGGGTTGGACAGTTTTCGCAAAAAAAGACGGTTCTTGAGCTCGTCGATTTTCAGGGTTTGTCTGACCCGTTTTGCAGCCCGGGTGGCGGTCCGGACGGTCGGACCGTCCGGGCTGGGCTGGGTTTCAAAACCTGATTGTCAAGTATATTGGGGTCAATCTTTTCTTGATTCCCTCATTTGTTAGCTGAGAATAACTGATTACAAACCCTATATGCTCATTTCCTTAAGAGTTTGCTTAGTTAATGGGTTGAGATAACCTTGAGGTTTACCTTGTTAGGAAGGGCACCTTTTTTCCTGATTGGTTAACGGTATCCTTCTATTGGTGAAAGTCCAACTCCATTTGTAACATAAGGTCTTCTCTTTTCTAGCTCTTAGTTCTGCTTCAGTGAGGTACTTTCTAGGTTGGAAATTTTCCTCCCTAGACCTAAGGTAGGTCTAAATGATTAGTTCTTATTTTGGGGCTTGAAGCTGGTTTAGATGGATCATATATGTGGGGTTGGTGAGCCTTTCTGAGTATGGAATTGACTGTAGTTTCTTGCTTTCTAGCAAGAACAACAGTTTGGTTCAAAGAGGTAAGGTTGAGGGTAGTGATATAGCCATTTATCTCTTCTTTCAATCTACTTATAAACTTCATGGTGAAAAATTCTTCATCTAACTTTTTATTAAAAATGGGCATTTGTGCTTATAGTTCCTCAAACATTTCTAGATATGCATTGACAGTGGTTTCTTGGTGTAGTTTGTTAAACTCAGTCATCACCCTTTCACTATCCAGGTCTTCAAACCTTTCTAAGACATCCAGAACCAACTCAGCCATGATACTAGTTCCCTCTTTTCAGTGTATCCTCGATACCACAGCTCTGTCTTACCTTCCAAGTAGATAGAGGCAAAATGAACCTTTTGATCCCCATATAGGTATCATCTGGAATATGCCTGTCATGGGTAGGCCCAGATCCGAACCTAATAAAAGCCTAAATAAATTATTAATACTCAGGCCCTACTCATCCAACTCAAAACCCAATGAGTCTTTAGACCCGAAAGCAATGTAACAGACCTAGTATACAGGGTCGGGTTCGACATAGACCCAATATTTTTTTCTAAATAAAACCAAACCCGATTTTTCTTTTATAAAAATAAAAATCTACTAACCATAGATGAGTGAGCCACACACAACTCATAATCCAACAACAATAAAATTAAAAAATCCTCCATAATTCTTTCTTACCCCTAACCTCCAAAATTTATTGTAAATAACAAAAAAAAAAAAAAATCAGTTGTAGTGAATGAAAATTCCCAACTTAAAAGACTGATAAAATAAAATTAACCTGGGGGAATTTGATAAATATAAAAAATATGAGGGTGTTTCTCAAGCAGCGGCTAGCTGGTGGTGCAGACAACCTCATCGCAGTTGGTGGCCCAAAGACTCCCACTACTGGAGAACATGAGCGGCACTGATAAAACTAGGATGAAGGTTTTGTTCAAGTCTAAACCTATCAATTTGGGGTTCTTGAGGTGGGTGAGGTGAATGCAATGGTCATTTCAAGAGTGGGCTAAGAAAGAGTTAAGAGAGGGAAATAGTTGACAAAAAGTTGAAAGAGATAGAGAATTGAGAGAGAGGAAGAGTTGAGGCAGAAAAATATTTCAGAGAAAAAGTTGAAAGAGAGAAAGGTATAACAGAGTTTTAAAGGAAAAAAAGTTGAGAGAATGAGAGAGAGAGATCTTGATCTCATATGCAAAAGGTGAAATATTGTGTTGGGTTAATTGGTCTATTGGGTAAGAATAATATTTTACCCGACCCAGGCCCAATCATTTTGATATAATGGGCCTGGATTTAGGCCTCATTTAAAAATTTGGGTCTGGGTTTGGGTTCAAACCCATTATAGTGGGTCTAGGCTTAGGTAAAAGGCTGATTGATAGGTCTAATCTGGAAATACCTTGTGCACCACCCAACCTAGATTCTCGCATTCTCTCCATCAAAGTGGGAAAATTTCATTCTATTGAGGGCATTGTAATTTCTGGCATTAGTTTGATTTGTGCCCTCATTTCTAGTTGCCTAATGCATTGTGATGCAAGAAGATAATCCTTTCTCCATTGATGTTGTCAAGCCTTCCTACAAGATTGATTTGTTCCCGTTGTATTGCTACAGTTGTTCAATAACACTTTGAAGTTATTGTTGTACTATCACCAAGCTGTGCTCAAAATTCATAACAGCAACTTGCAATCCTTCTAGTGACTCCATTATCTGGTCCAAGCGAGCATGGGTTCTTCCACTCCAGCTTGCCTTTTTACTCTTTCATCCATTAACAAGAGTTTTTTTTTTCTTTCTTTCTTTTTTTTTTTTTTTGTTAGCTTCTTTAGTTCCTTTAATCTTGTTCCACCCGCTATCTCTAATGGTCCAAAGTTCTACTGGCTCTGAGGCCAAATGTAATGAATTGTAGACAGAAAGAAGGAGATGGGAAGAAACAAACAGAATTGGAAGATGATGAAGATTTTTAGAAAAATAAAATAATTCCCATTGCCTTCAAAATGTTGTATAGAACCAATTAATATCCATATGAAATTAAACAAAATTAACAGAGAATTACAATTCCTTATCAAACACAAAAGCAATCCGTCCATCTTCTCTAAGCTCATGATTGGTATCTTTTCAAAAACATAATTCTTCAACCCAACTGCAGGAGGTGCATCCTTGTTTTCACTTCTCCACCAGCCACGTGTCCTCTTATCGTTTTCCCACCTGGTCCCAAAAAGACATCATTTTCCCCCCAAATTGATGTTGATATGATTTTCGCTCTAATTAAGCCTCGACGATATCATTTTGCTTATTTAATCTAATTTCATCCCCAATTTCAATCGAGCCCTCGTTCGAACGACTGAAATCATTCCTTTTCATCGGATGGTTAGTTTTTAAAAGCACATGTCTTCCTAAAGTCGTGATAAAGTTATCAGAAATGATTTGTTGTTTGCTATTGTAAGTAGTTTGGTTATGCGAACACCACTGATACAGTGCTTCAACTGAAATGGGTTATACACACAAAGTAGGTTAGATGATCGAATTGACTTGAGCATGAACTAGCTTGTGGTAATTCGTGATTTGATTATGAGAAATTATTAGGAATAATTACACTTCCCTCCCTTGAAGTTTGGTGTAATTACACATAGACCTCATGTGGTTTGAAAAACGGCATCTAGCACCTCTAAGGTTGCTTTTATCTAATAAATAAGTCTCTCTGTTAGTCAAAATCACTGAATTTGTTGATATTAACAAAAAAACTGAATGAAAATTGATATTTACCCTCGGTTTACTTATTACTAACTTATTGCAGGTCAAACAATTTTTTGGATTAAACTACCCTTATAATGGTGAAAATATATCTCTTCATTTCTAACCGCGTGAAGACATATGAGGGTCATTTAAACATAAATAGACTTGTTTGACCTACTATGAGTCAGTTATGAGTCAATTTGGGGTATATATAGATTTTTTTCCTATTTTTTATTAATATTAGCAAATTTCTTGAATTTCGACTAACGAAAGGGACTTATTCATTAGACATAAGCAAACAAATGTACTAAATGTAATTTTTCAAATCATAGGAAATTTATGTGTAATTTAACGAAACCTCAAGGGAGGAGAATGTAATTATATCAAATTTTTATGATCCCACTTATATATATGTGCATTTGTGGTGATGCGCTCATTCTTTGAATGGTAATTATAAGTCAAATTGGATATTTCGTTGTGATTAGGGGATTTATGTGATCACACTTCATGAATATTACTACACTCCTAAATCCTTCCCTCACTTTTAAAGATTTAAAAAAAAAAACACATAATAAAAAAAATATTAATTTGCTTGTGTATAGTATATCGAATGCTTGAGGGTCTCAAACACGATCGATAATTAAGTCACGTTCAACAATTGGGAATCAATTGTTTTTATTTTAAATTATATTGTATTATTTATTTTATTTAATATATACATGCTACATATATAAAATTTGGGTAAAATACATATTACCCCCTTGTGATATACAAAATGTTCAAATAAGTCCCTGTGATAAAAAAAATACCATATAACCCCCTGTAAATTAAAATGTGCATATTTGCCCATAACCCCGCTCCCCCATTTTATCACTTTTTCTCCTACATCCGACGACCTCTCGACGTGTGCTTTCCACTGTTAGAAAGCCCTTCCAACAACGATCATTTTGACATCCCACCCACCACCAATCGCTCGTCCGTTGGTGAGTAATCTCTATTTTTTTGTTTTATATTTTTTAGGTTTATATATATATATACATATAGCTAAATTATATTTTCTTATATTATATTTTTAAATATGTATAATTTAAATACAGGGGTGATTTGATAATTTAGGGGCAAAATATACATATTTAGTTGCAGTTTTGGGAACATGAAATTTTACAGGGGGGTAATATGTACATTTTTAAATTTTACAGGGGGTTATATGGTATTTTTTTTATCACAGGGACTTATTTGAACATTTGAGGTATCACAAGGGGGTAATATGTATTTTACCCTATAAAATTTTACCTTAAATAAAGTAACTAACGTAATTTTGTATATACAATGTGTATACATTACATAAATAAAAAATATAACATAATTAAATAAAAAATTCAATTTGTCACATCATGCAATTTTTGGAGTTACCTTGCAATTGAGGTGATAGTTTTGTCATTTTACAAATAAATTAAAGTATACTATTTTTTGTCATTTTAATTTGTAATCATTCTTCTACTTTCTTTTTTTTTTTTAAATTAAACACTTGCTTAAAAAAAACCTACAACGTGTAAAGTGAGGTTAATTGCATTTGACACCAATTTCAAAATATCAATAGATACAAAATTCTCTTAAACAAGTCTATATAGATTCTATTTTGCCACATAAGCGTTTTTCACAACAAAATAAAAAAGATACATTAAGAAATTAAGATATACCAAAAATTAATTTTGGTTAATTATTCTTTATTTTATTTAAACTAGTCATCGTGGCATGCCGGCCTTCCGTGCATATAATAAATAATATTTTATATTTTAAAATATATTATACATGAAAAATGTATATAAATCAATAAAAAGAGAAACAGAAAGAAAGAAAGAAACAATAAAGAAAAAAAAATCAATTTACGGGTATTATTGGTATAATAATAAAATTAGTGTTGCAGTCTCATAATCATCGTTTGTGAGAGAAATATATATATATATATATATATATACAATTTGTCTTTGTCAGATGATTTGCAGATTTTTTGAAAAATTAACTTAGGGTTCGTTTGGTTAAAGTGAGAGAAAAAATGAAGTAAGAGGAGTAGAGAGAGGGAAAGAATAATAATTTTTTTTCAAGTTGTTTGGTATGATTCTTATAGAAAAACTTATATAAAGATTAATAAATTTATTATCTAAATTTATATCTATTAATAAATTTTTAATTAGTACAAAGTTCGCGTTGTTTTATTTTTCTTTGGATAAATTACAAGAGTTCCCCTAAAATTTATCATAATTACAAATACCCTCATGAAACTAACGTTCGTTTAATAAATACCCACCGTGACAACCCATTATAGAAAGTATTATAAGAGGCTATCCGTAATGTTCCAAACAATACGAGGTATTCATAATTATGACAAATTTTATAAAAGTCCTTTATGCATATCATTTTCTATAAAAAAAAATAAAATTATTTGATGTATCCTATATATTAAGTGAGGGAACATTTTTTATATCTTGTTTTTTAATATTCGCTTTATCTATTTTATTCATCCATCCAACTTTCATTCTCCTATTATCTTTTGATAGTTTCTTTTAACTTTTTATGTATCTTTTTTTTAATAAATACATTATTTTATTAAATAGTAAATATTTTATTTTAAATAATATCATAAATTATGCACGCACATATAAAAATGCGAAACAAATTACTATGTATTATTTTTAGGGACAATCACACTCCCCTCCTATGAGGTATGGTGTAATTACACGTAGACCCATTGTAGTTTGAAAAATTACATCTAGCACCCCTGAGGTTTGCTTCCATATAACAAATAAGTCATTCGGTTAATTAAATGCATCGAATTTGCTGATATAAATAAAAAAAATCTATATCAACCCATGGTTGACTTATTGCAGGTCAAATAAATATTTTTATGACTAAATTACCCTCATACGTCTTCACGCATTAATGTATTTAAGGAGGTATATTTTCATCGTTAAAAGAGTATTTTAGTTCAAAAAAATTTATTTGACCTACAATAAGCTAATAATCAGGCAATCTATGATAAATATAAATTTTCATTCATTTTTTTGTTAATATAAGCAAATTCAATGAATTTTGACTATCATAAAAACTTATTTGTTAGATGGAAGCAAATTTAAAAAATATTAAATGGTGATTTATCAAATCATAAGAGATTTATGTATAAATATATTAAATTTTAAGAATGAAAATATAATTATTCCTTATTTGTTCCCCGGAAAGTCACGTAACTTTTCAAGAGCACGCGAGTTCCGAATGAAGACCACAAACGGGTCGCAACTCCCAGGAATTTGGCACAACAAAACATCACAGCGGCAAGTCAAATCTAATCTTCACACTAACCAAGGGACTCTGATTACGTGCAGCAAGGCCTCACAGTTGTGATAGAAGCACCTGATTATCACCAAATTCCCAATCAAGGAAAATATTTATTTATAAATAAATATTATAATTAAATAAAAAAAGAAAAGAAAAATGGATAGTCCTCGACTTCTCAAAGACTCAAACCCTTCTCTCAGTCATAAAAACCATAATCATCTGTCTCTCGCTCCCTCCTCCTCCGGAAATCCCTTTTTTCTGTGGTTCCGGTTACTTTGTTACATTTTGGTACAGTTTGCTACACCTGTAAGCTATTGCAATTGCTGGAAAATTTTAGGGTAGAGTGTGCTTGGGGATTGTGATTTTGTCAGTTGTTTGTGTTGTCTGATTGATTGTTCAATTCGAGTGGAATAGAGTGATTACTTGCTGTGTTTTTCGACCGCGAACTGGACTGGGTGGCGTCGGCTCGCTTTTCATGTTCATCAGGTTAGCTTCAGACATTAGAGATAATTTTGTTTAAATATGTGTATGTGTTGAGGTGAGTGATGAGAGCTGTATTTATTTATGATGATGGGAATTGGAGTTTATGCGGTGACGGATTTTTTTTTCTAATTTTTTTGTTTTGTTTTGCTGTTGTTGGTTTCTATATGATGAGTTTTGTTATTTGGATTCAAGTGCTGTGTTGCTGTGATGTCGGTCGAACTTAAAAAAGAAAAGAGTTTGTTGATTATTGTTTGTTGCTTCTGAGTTCTTCTTCTTTCTTGCCACAAAAGTTTTAAGTGTTGTGTGAAGATTTTAAGTAACTTAAGTAATGAAGTTCCTGTGAATGCTGGATTTTAATCATAATGCTATTGATTTGCTGAAATCATGTGCTCTTCAACTGATATATTGAACACACGTGTACAGAGACAAAACATCGACTTTTACACCGTGCTTGCGTCTTGCCTTGACGTAGAGGGCCTAAATATCTTTTAGCAATGATGATGTTCCCGATGTGATGTTAGAATTGAGTGTTTAATTACTCTTGATTCTTTATCCTGGAAACTCCCTGAGGGCGTGGAAAGCATTTGCTTTGCTTGGTGGGCGGTTTCTTGTACATTTTGTAAGCTCAGTTCTCTACATAATGAATCCGAAATCAATATGGTGGACCAATTTCCAATTAAGAATTATAAACAGGGAAGCCCTTATAGTTAATGGAGAAAAAGTTGATGGGAGTGACTAGAAACTTTGTAAATACATGGCTCTCGTGATCCTTGAACTTTGTTAATATCTTTCCTAGAAGGTTCGGTACTAGAAAATAGCCATAGCTTGAAGTAGGTGGGACCTCTATGACATTATGTGGAGTTTGAATGTTAATTAAGGCTCATCCTCGGAAAAGGATCTTTAAAGCACTGGGAAGCGTAAGCATCCAATATTTTGACAAGTGTACTGGCACCTGACTGTGAGCCACTGCTTGATTGGGAGAAACTTCCAGCTAACCTTAGATAGTTCCTTATTGGGTGCCTGTCTGCAGTGGTCTGTCACGCCCATTCTGAAATATTAAATGAGACATATTTTTGCAAGCAACACATGTGAAATATGAGATCAGTGTTGTGCGAAGGTGTTATCATGAATGTAAACATCATGCGAGTTTCCCCTTTCGTAATGCCAGGAGTAGTATTAAGTTTTGCTCTAGTGAATGTGAGAAGAGGCAAATGCTTGTTTTTTCCCATTGAATTTGGATTCGCTGGAAGAGAATCGTGGGAGATGAACGACATCTAACTTTCACATCTATAATGGTTAAATCAGTTCCAGTTTGACTTGGAACGTGAAGGTTTTTGGAAATCTTGTCATCATGATGTATGGTTGTGATTGCTATATTTGGATACATAATGACCTTTGTTATAGAAAGCTCTGCAGATGGCCCCAGAACAGATTGCCCAATACTAAGTGTTTTTCGCTGGTAGGTGCACCAGATTTTTTATTCATAGTTTCGTACATATGGCATTTAGGTGGAAACATGCTACTATGTGCCAGTTGTTGCTAAACGATACATGCATGTACTATTGGAAGATCATAAATTAAACAGTTGATTTTGAGCATAAAGATTTGGAAGAATATAAGTATAAATAGTTCCATTTGGGTTTATTTTGAAAATTTGACTGGGACTCGAATGTGATTACCTGAGCTCATCTTGACCGATTCAACACTGAGCTTGTGAAAGGTTGAAAGGGGCATCTCTATAATTTGACATCAAGAGGCTGGCCGACCTCTACCTTAGGGGGAGGCAGGTAATGAGTGCTAAATGTTGGTTGACATGTGATGCTGGTATGTGAAAGAATAATGTACCAAATCACTAGATAAGAAGCCTGCATCAGCAGCTTAGGTTGAAGAGAACTGTAGTGCTATTTCTGTCTACTGGAATGTGAGAGTTAGGTTCATTGAAAAAGATCAGGGAAATTAACGGGGAATAGGAAGTAGCCAAAAAGATCAGAAGAATTGTATGCTGTGCATGTTCTGTTGATGTTCTGATAATTAATACACTTCATCACTTTGTGAGATATGTTCTCTGTATGTACAAAGTGTCGATGTATGTGCTTGACCTAAACACTACTTTGTGTATCTCTTAATTTGTTCTCGCACCATGTATCAAATCAAATTTATTTTAAAACACAATAAACAGTTGTATGGTGCACTAGATGCTCTCATTGCTCTGAAATCCATATTTTGCCTCTGGTCACTTACGAGGCTCTTTTCTGGATATAGAGCCGAGAGCAGCACTGGAACTTGGTCTTCTAAGTGTTCGCTCTGTCCGAACTCCGAACATGTTTAGATAACTCCTGGCAGTTGGCATTTAGCTGTACTGTTATGGATGGTATAATTGGGATTTTCACAGAGCTTTGTCTTTATCTCTGCCTAAGTATACCTTGAAGAACAGTTCCTTAATTCATTATTTCTGAAGAAACATGAATTATTATAGGTTAGAATCTAGAAGGAAGAGAAATATAAACGTGCATACGATGGTTGGATTTAGGTATGGGCTATCCTACCTTAGTATTAGCATCTGATGTCCGACTATAAGTATTATCAGCATCCTTCTTCTGTCACGGAACGTAGTTGGGGAAGTATATAAGAGTGGTTCAAATTCTTATTTTTTGTTTAGTGCCCTAGGAATATGTGGAAATAAAGAAGGATGTATTGCATGCTTGGTGTAGAAAAGTGTAGAATTTCAATGTTATTTTGATACAAATTAGAAGATGATTCTGATTTTATTTCCTGCATAGTAGTGTCTTTTTATATAATTTATATCTCTCATTTTCTTGTTTCTGTTGAATTCTCCAGGCACTAAAATATGAAATGATCATTATTTCAAGAAGGCAGCGTCCTTAGCCACTGAAATTTGTTATCTACTGGAGGTTGCCTCCAAAGATGCCTTCTCTTCAGCTTCTGCAGTTGACTGAACGTGGTCGAGGACTGTTGGCCTCGAGAAGGTGAATCATCTTCACTGTTTCTTCTTTCCATGAATATCTTCCCCTGGTATTATTTGTGTCTTGTAAATCCCCCAGCCACAGACACATAATCATTCTTGGATTGTCAGTAATATATTGCATGAGGAAACTGGATATTCTCAACCTCAAAGGCTTGATCATCTTATTCCTGTATCTACAAACTGATGGTTGCTTATCAATTTTTAAGGAGATAATAAGTACACACTGAATGTTCTCTGCGAAGAGTTCCATGAGACTGTAATGTTTCTCCATGAGAAATTAAAAACACAGGTGCTTTTGATTTTTTTACCACCTTTTACGGTGTACTCTTAACAAGAGCATATCTCTTAGAATACAACCATAAGCCTTTCATGGTCCATCTGTCAAGACCATAAGGAAATAAAATACACTAAATGTTTCAAAAGAATTACAAAGATAGACACTGCAGAAAAAGATGAACAAATAGCGATGTGCTGCTACAGTACAGTCGCGTGATGAATTTGTCTAATAGAAGAGGCATGTCTAACTATATGTAACAGTAAGTTTTACTTTCTTCCTATTCTCACTTGCTTTTTCCTTTCCCTTAAAGTTTGGGTTCACACTTCTGGAGTTTTTTGGCCTCAGTTATTTCCTTCTTGTCATTGGCTATTGTTATGCACTTAGACCTTGTTTATTATGATTTACAATCTTACTTTTATTTTTAAAAAATTCTTGCAGGAAAGCTCTCATACTTGCCACTAGTATTGCCGTTGTTGGTGGAACTGCTACTGCTGCATATATTCAGTCACGAAATAGCAGTAAAAGGCGCAATTCTTTTGGTCATTCTAATGGAGTCCAGGACAACAAAGATGAACCAGACCAGTTAATTGGAAATGATAAGAATGTAAAGAAGAGTAGGCAAAAAAGAGGAAATTTGAGGTCTCTCCAGGTTTTGGCTGCTATTTTGTTATCTCGGATGGGGCGGATGGGTGCAATGGATATTTTATCTTTGGTGGCTATAGCGGTAAAGTATTCCATTCAAGAAAGGCTGTTTGATATATAGGGTTTAATATATGGTTATCATCTTCTCCATAGCCAATGCTGCTATGGTTACTGGTCAAAGTGTCAAACTTTTCTTTGTTGTTTTAGTTCTTCTTAATACTGGATATTTCTTTTTGCTCTCTGGATTTAATATCACTCAATTTTCTTTTGATAGTTTTGAAACTCATTGATTGAATAAGCCTTTTTGTTTGTGGGGATTGCTCTTTGACCTTTCCTTAAACTATGCTTGTGCATGTAACATCTAAATAACTCAACTTCTGTGCTTTTTGTGCTGAATCAGCAGTATATTTGTTTTAAGTTCCTCCCTGCCATTGCAGGTATCTCGAACTGCTGTAAGCAACAGATTAGCTAAAGTCCAAGGTTTCCTTTTCCGTGCTGCTTTCCTCCGTCGTGTACCAGCATTTCTTCGTCTTATTATTGAAAATATTTTGCTGTGTTTTCTCCTATCAACATTGAATTCCACCTCTAAGTATGTAACAGGGGCCTTAAGTTTACGGTTCCGAAAAATTTTGACGAAGCTTACACATGCGCAATATTTTCAGGTAATTGTTGATATTGCTTATGCTGACACAATAGCTGGATAATGTCTTTGGTTTTACATGTTGCTTATGTTCCATTAAAATTGGTTTATGTTATTTCACAAGCAAGCAAATCTAGACGATAACAAGCATTGGAAAGTTATTTTGCTGATGTAAATGTTATTCAACAACAGTAATTTGGTTATTCTGTTATTTTGGGTTGATCGTGCATCTGTGCTTATCTTTGTCAATTGAACATGGTATTTGGTATGGGGATTTTTAAATACTGAGACGTCGATTGCCAAAGTTCATGAGTTGAAGATTCATGTAGAAAGTGTCTTTGGCTTAAGATGCAGTACTGGATCACAAAGCAAGATAATACTGGAAATCCTCTGAAAATGTACAATGTTTAAAATCAAGAAATGCATCTCCAAAAAAAGTCATGATAGAAAAGTTGAAAACACTGATATGAAAGAAGACATAAAAATGTCATTTGTGAAAATTTCTGCAAGACCGCCTGCTCTGGAAATTGATTAGATGACAGAGCCTCTTTCTGAAGTTTGGATGTGCACAACGATTTTGTCAAAGGTTGTACCGAAGTCAACATGTTTATGCTTGGTTGTTAAAGTTCTGAGTAGAAGAAAGTATACCTGCGCAGCACGTGCACGAACCTGTTCGTGCTTATGTTATTCAAATTTGCATGCTTGCTTTGTTGTTTTCTCAGGATGTTATCATATCGAGTTTGTCTTTTATGTGAAATAAATACTTTAAGGACACCTGAACTACATTGGTGTTATAATGTTCAATGTTTTGGTGGACGGAATTCTTGGAAATTAATAAATAATGGCATTTTAATTTGATCAGACATCATAACTTAAGAATCATGATGAAGGATTGTTTATAGAAATTTATGGAAAATTGAATGCTTTGGACTTGAATATATGTTAGAGCCTCTTCTTTGAAGTTTAGATATGCACAAAGGATCATGTCAAATGTTATATTGTATTCAACAAGATTAGAGAAGTAGCAAAAAATACCTGTGCTGGAATTTCTTTAAGCTTTGTCATTCATTTGCATACTTGCTCTGTTTTTTTCTGCATTTAATGTTATTGTGGTTTTCTTTTGTGAAATAAATGCTTGAAGCATACTTGAGAAACTTCTTTATGAGCTATCTTAATGTTATGAGTGTCTAACAACTGTTGAGATCTTTCGGAAAGTAATAAAGTCATGAAAGTATATTTTGATCAACTATGATTCATTTTAAAATCATCATGTTAATGAACTAATTGATTTTCTATTTTTCAACTATCTCGTTGTGAGGAAAAGTTTTTTAACAGAACTATCTATTATATTGGATACACTAGTTATATCTACTATTACTCTTTAGCTAGCTGAAGTACCTTGGTGGAGTTGTGGTGCTTCAACCACACAACACATCAGTCAAGTCCTGTCGGCAAGAGCACCTTGCACCTATGATTTTGGTCATGTGTTCGAGTCGCTTGGAGGGTAATTGGGAACCATCCTCCTTACATTAGGAAAAAGAAAGAAGACAAAGGAAAAAAAGAAAAAAACCACATAACACATCAGTCACATGTTTCAGTGTTCTCATGCATACAGTTTTCTACTCATATAAGTAATATATATGAATTCACTAGTCAAATACACTAATGGCACATGTAGAGGTAACTGTATCTGCATCTCAAGCTTTTTCATTCACTTCAATAATTTGGTCACATTATAGTTAGAGATAATTAACATCTACTTGTTTAGCAAAAGCATAATGAATAAAGAGAGCGGAAGTTTTTCCCATGCATCTGATCCAGTAAGACATCTCTCAAGCAATTCTGGTCTAGGTACACAGGTCTATGTGAACTGCATAACGGAGGAGACTCTCTTCCAAGTTGTTAATTGTTAATATGTTCTGTTATTTGGGTTCAGAATATGGTGTACTACAAGATGTCCCATGTTGATGGTCGGATAAGCAATCCTGAGCAGCGAATTGCCAGTGATATACCAAGGTTCTGTTCAGAATTGAGTGACCTTGTGCAAGAGGATCTAATTGCTGTCACTGATGGACTGCTCTATACTTGGCGCCTATGTTCATATGCCAGTCCAAAATACATATTCTGGATCCTGGTAACAACTTTTGAACTTACATCTATGCACTAGCTTGTCATTGATATACTAATTACTTTGTTCGTCTCAATTGATTATCATTATTGTATTAAGCCGTTTTTATCTTTCTGTATATGGTTAATTTTAGGCATACGTGTTGGGGGCAGGGGCCACAATTAGAAATTTCTCACCAGCATTTGGGAAACTTATGTCAAAAGAACAACAGCTGGAAGGGGAATATAGGCAATTGCATTCACGGTTAAGGACCCATGCAGAAAGCATAGCACTCTATGGTGGAGAAAATAGAGAGCAGTTTCACATTCAGAAGAAGTTTGAGACTCTTGTGCGGCATATGAAACGTGTTATTCATGATCATTGGTGGTTTGGCATGATTCAGGACTTCTTACTTAAATATCTTGGTGCTACTGTTGCGGTTATCCTGATTATCGAGCCTTTTTTCTCTGGAAATTTAAGACCTGACTCTTCTACCTTAGGACGTGCAGAGATGCTAAGCAATTTAAGATATCACACAAGTGTTATAATTTCATTGTTTCAGTCCCTGGGAACTCTTTCTATAAGTTCAAGACGGCTGAATCGCCTCAGGTATTGCTTGTTCAACTGTTTGTGGAACACAATACTCATATCTTTTTATTATGTTTCAATGTGAGAATTATTGTAGTTGTTGAGTCTCCAAAGCTTCAGGTGCTTTTCTGCATTATACCCAATACACTCGGGGGAAATCAACCTTTTCTTTTCCTTCTGCTTGTGGAGCATAGAGTAGATTATCTTAATTACCCTGAATCCAGATTGCTACTCTGAACACTCTCTTTGAGATTTTGACCTTGTTCTTACTCGTAAATCTTCACATTGAACTTTTTCTGTGGGAAGAGACCCTGAGAATTAGTGGAAGCATCACATTCCTGTAAGGTGGGCTCCACCACATGTACGCAGGGCTCTTCTATTCTTGCTTTTAGTACAGTGTTGTCTTATTTGACTGGTTTGATTTGTAGATATTTTCCAAATTGCCGTTTTAGAATACTAACTAAACAGGTTTTAGTTCACACAAGAGTGCTTATCTTGTATACATAAAGGGAGCGATCTTCAGTCCTAATCACACATGTGGTAATATATTTCTGAGCAGGTGTTCTATATTTTGAAGTTCTGGCCTGTTGGTGGTTCATTTATTTTCCATACTTGGTGACTTAGTGTTGGTCGGCATCTTGCGATCTTTTGTTTTCATTTTCTATTCCATAATAAGTATGAATGACAGGTTGACACAATTCAAAATTGACATCTCAATTTATGATATTACTTATTGTGGATTGTGTTGATGAAACTTTTAAGGCCAGTTTCTGGCAAGTAAACTGTTCTATCTTATATATTTGATGCTAAAGATATTTGACACAAAATCGTGGAAATTCTGTAGTTACTTATGGTTCTTAACACCATGTGAATATTCATTGTTACTACTTAATCCGATGTTTTGCTTTTGTCGGGCAAAGAGAATTTATTTTTCCCTTTATCCTGAGAATTTATTAGCTTCAGGTATTATTTATCAATATTACTATTTAGGTAACTAGTTATTTTCTTCCATATGTTTGTGTAGATAATCCATTCTTTTAATTGCAGTGGCTATGCAGATCGTATCCATGAGCTCATGGGTATATCTAGAGAGCTTGCTGTAAGAGATTCAACTTCCCAACAGGCTGATGGGAGTAGGAACTATGTGAGCGAGGCAAATTACATTGAGTTTGATGGTGTCAAGGTAGCAAGGAATGCTGGTGTTTCATTTATCTTATTCTTCTCTTCATTCCCGTGATCCTTAAAGCACATTGGATCTCGCAGGTTGTTACCCCAACTGGTAATGTGTTGGTTGAGGATTTGACCCTCAAGGTGGAATCAGGTTCTAATCTTTTGATAACAGGTATTGTTTAATTCTTCCTAAGCTGCTTATTTGTGAAGTATAATTATCCCAGTTTAGTTCAGTTTGCAAAAGAGAGGAAAATATGTTAGTTAGATGATATAAACATGCACGTCTTTTCTTTCATGTGCTGGTTTCTGACCAGTGATATCTTTAGTACTCCTGAAATCCCTCACTGCAATTTTTGTATCTAACTCTGCTATGATTGTGCTTTTGACTGTACTTCCGGGCTTTAGGAGAGAGATACGCATAAATACTAGAAGTTTCACTGTAGTGTGTGCTGGTCTTGCAAGCAGTGAATTTCATTTCCTGAAGTATTAGGTGCTGCTGGTTGGCGCTTCTTGCTTTGATATCTTTTATCATCTATGAGTATAATTGCTATTGTTTGTAATTACCATCAGATAAGCAGATTGCACATTTTACTGGAACAGTCTCATGGTTGAAATTATAACACCACTGCTTGATCCATTTTAAGGTCCCAATGGAAGTGGAAAAAGCTCTCTCTTTCGAGTTTTGGGTGGGCTTTGGCCATTAGTGTCCGGTCATATCGTGAAACCTGGAATTGGTTCCGATCTAAACAACGAGATCTTTTATGTGCCCCAACGACCATATACAGCGGTTGGGACTCTACGTGACCAGTTAATCTATCCTCTCACAGCAGATCAGGAGGTCGAACCCCTTACTGAAAGTGATATGGCTGAGCTGTTGAAAAATGTGAGATTCTTAGTAACTGTCTGTTCAGTTATCTTTTACAATCGTGCAGTCATGATGGCAAAACTTATAGTATTTGGTTTTGATTGATTCTTCTTTTTGGTATTTAGGTGGATCTAGAGTATCTTCTGGAACGGTACCCATCTGAAAAGGAGGTGAATTGGGGTGATGAATTGTCGCTAGGAGAGCAACAAAGGTTGGGAATGGCTCGTCTCTTTTACCATAAACCTAAATTTGCTATTCTGGACGAATGCACAAGTGCTGTGACAACTGATATGGAGGAACGTTTTTGTGCTAAAGTTCGAGCTATGGGAACCTCATGCATCACAATTTCTCATCGCCCTGCATTAGTTGCATTTCATGACGTGGTCCTATCCTTGGATGGTGAAGGAGGCTGGACTGTTCATTATAAAAGGTAGGACCTTCAAACTAGCGTCTGCTTCCAATTCCTCTGTTAAGGGGATTATAAAACTCTTGCTTATTAACAATCTCATCAATTGTAGGGCGGACTCCCCAGCTCTCACAGAATCTGAGTTTGTTAAGAAAAGGAGTTTTGAGACAGAGCGCCAAAGTGATGCCATGACGGTCCAACGTGCATTTGCTAATACGAAGAAGGTCCAGTTCTCACGTTCTTCTAATTTCTTTTAAAATTGTTGTTTAGATGCATCCATGTTATTTCAACTTACTTGGGGATAATCGTTGTCAGGAACCAGCATTTTCAGCTTCTAGGTCACATTCCTCAAGGTTGATAGCCACATCCCTGACTGGAGCAGATGACCAATCACCGCCTGTCTTTCCCCAGCTGCAAAGTGTTCCAAGGATATTACCTCTACGAGTAGCATCCATGTTTAAGATACTAGTAAGTGTCATTACTAATGGAAGTCTTTCTTGTGCAGGGTTCACGCCTTTTATCTTTGTTCGTGGGTAGTCTCCATTTTGTAAGCTTTGTTTAAAAATTCTGTGGACGAGATCCAAAAATTGCTATCTTTGAGCATATTCCTCAAACTAGTTTTGGGCTTCACTGTTGTATTTAATGCTTGCTTGCTATGGTAATCATGATTATTTTCTGAGTACACATATGTTCTAGGCATTAGTTAGCATGCGGAGAGATGCATCACATTGCAAATAGTAGGAGTTGATGAAAACATGTGTTTGGATACTCAAAAGTTACTACTGAATAATTATTGACACCTCATGTGAGACAACCAGCTTCTACTTTGTCAATGCAGGGAAGCCAAGATCGTTCAATCATTTGCATGACAACATTTACTTCCTGAATCTGCCCCTCTCCCTGTTCCAAACCAAAGCAAATAAATATGTAAATAAATGAGATAGGAAATAAAAGAAAGAAATACCAAAAGTAACAGAAGAGTTATTTGGTTCTTGCATGGCGTGTAGTCCAAATATTATGCAGTTACCTAAAATTGTTATATGACTTTTGCCAGCCAATTTGGTCATTAGGGTTTCTCAACTTGGTTTTATTAACCAACTCCTTTATCAGACTACCATAGCTCGTTTGTGCTCTCTTCTTCGAAATGTATTCCTTCAGTTGCATGACGTCGTTGTCTTAGTTATTGATGCAGTGTCTTAGCGCAAGTATCCTCCTTGTAAATGGAAACAAGACAAGATTTTTCTTAGGTCAGGGTTTTGATATATCCTTGGCAGCTCCTGCTCACCTATTGCTTGTTTTAGGTGCCTACAGTGCTTGATAAGCAGGGCATCCAACTCCTTGCAGTTGCTGTACTGGTGTTATCCAGGACTTGGGTATCTGATCGCATTGCTTCTCTAAATGGTATTTTCTATTATTCTGTTGATGTTGCCTTTTCTTCTTGAGCTGTCATTTGGGATCATGCACATAGTATTTGTAATGATATTCTCAGGGACAACTGTAAAGTATGTTCTGGAGCAAAATAAGGCCGCTTTCATTAAGTTGATTGGCATCAGTGTTCTCCAAAGTGCTGCATCCTCGTTTGTTGCACCATCTTTGAGGTACTTTTAGCATCTGCAGAAGATTTAGAAAGATAATTGTGTGTAAGATTGAATATCTGCGCTCCAAAAGCAATCAAACTGTTATAGTTCAGATTTTAAACCTCTTTGAGTTTGAGGTATAAATTTATCCAAGCCAGGCTGTCTCTGTGGTATTGTACCATTGGGATGTATTGGGATGTATTGTTTTGGATAGCTTCCTTGAATTAAGCACCAAACTCACTGAAAATAAGTACGACCTAAGACTTCATTTTCTTATCGTTTTCTTGGTCCTGCCACTATATGTGTCATGCTACCTTACGCAACCTTCACTGTTAATGATAATATCCTACCTGGGATAGAATGTTTCAAGTTATATGAAAAGAAGAAAATAAGGGATTGTAATATGCCATTTTTAGTACATTCTCAGAGGTTTTCCTAGTAGAGTTGGTGTGGGATAAAAAACCTGACATGGTTGAGGAATGCATATATTTCTTAATGTTATCTCTGACATTTTATACATGCACACCCGAGGAATTGGTATTTGGTCATTCTTGGAAAAGTCCACACACTGAATGATGTCTGGTGACTAATACATGAACCTGAAATGTCTTTTGGAATTCTTTTGCTTCATTTTTCTTTACTAGCTTCTAGAAAAGAAACACTGGATAGAGTTTGGGATTAATTGTTTCCTTATCGTCATCTTTCTTTCTCTTTACCTGCTTCCTCCTCCCAGTAGCACATGGAGGAGTTGATTGAGTCTTCTCAGTCTTTTCAGCATAGCATTTTTGCATTTTTTTATTCCTGTATGTGGACTAATTTAAATGGAGGTATGTTTAGTAGTTGTGATTATATGCATTGAAATGTGTTAAATCTGTCAATTCACAGTTTCAGCACGAACATACATCATCCTCTGGGTGAAAGCTTTTGAGCTTCATGTGATTAGATTAGTTAACATCACAACTGGGTTCTGAGCTACATAATTGGTAGCATCTAATTCTATAAAATTTATGAATGGCTTTACTGAGCATAAGTAGGTGTTGGATGCTGTGGGCATAATCCTGAAAACAGGATGGTGGGACTCGTGTTGTACAAACTTACTAGAGCCCAAATTTTGTTAGCCAAGAGGGGAGAAGGTTTATTTTAGAAAATCCTTCTCAACCAACATGGATGCAACATCAAAGTTGCTATAGTGTCGAGCAGAGCTGGAGAGTTTCACCCTTTCTGTTTATGTGTGGTTTAAAGTTGACTTATCTTATTATCTCTCCACTCCTTAATGATTTCTCTTCTTTTTTATATGTTATAGAGACCGATGGACTGTATGAAGATCAATCCATATTTAATTTGGCTTTTTTCTTCAGTGAGCATGGTTTTTGAAGCTTTATAGTAGTCGCTACTTGCTCTCGTGTTCCTGTTCCCAAATGGTCCTAGTACCCTAATTACTGTACACCTACTGGAACTTGTGAGCTGTGACATCCATTTGGGAAATTGTGGTTGAACAACCTGTTATATGTTCCTATGCTGCAAAGCATTTTGATTTTATTGCCAATTATCAGTTATTTTTGGTATCAATTTGAATGCAGCGTTTACAGTTGTGCTTGATGACATTTTATATCATGTGAAAGAGAATATGAAACTCTCTTCTTTTTTCCCTGTTTGAGTTGGTTTCTCTCTGCAGCTTCAGATAATTCTTGAGTGTGTGGTCAAAATTTGATGCTGGAGCTTTTTAATTCATTTGCTGATATTATGTCGGCCTACCTTGTTTGCAGGAACCTGACAGCTTTGCTTGCACTTGGATGGAGGATTCGTCTTACCAAACACTTACTTAAAAATTACTTACGAAGAAATGCATATTATAAGGTACTGAATTGCTTCATGAGTTTGAAACACATTCTGATGCTATCCAATGATGAATTATATAGTATTTGAGGAGGGTGTATGATATTTGCACCATAACCAATTTAGAGGTGTTCAGTCATGGTTCCAATTTGGCACAATTTGCACATCGGCTACTCCAAGTTGTAGTGGCAACTACTTCCATTCAGGCTAGCTGACACATTTTCCCTCTGAAAATCACATTTAGTTTTGGGCTTATCTACTATTGATAACCTCTTCGAATGTTTCTCTATGAATATCAAAAAGTGGGAAGATCATTGTAAAGTCTATGTCTAATACAGAAAAAAGTAAAGAATACAGAGTATTGAAATTCTGATTTGTTATGAGACTTAAGCTTGAAGAAGGTTTGTTAGACATAGAACCAATGGAAGCAGCTGTGTCTCGTCCCTTCCGCATCAGGTCCTGCATCACTGATGAATGGGGTGTCTTATGATTTAAAATTTGAGCGACCAAGCTTACCACTTGCCATATGTAATAGAACATGCATATTGTAGGTTTTCCATATGTCCCGGGTAAAAGTTGATGCGGATCAGAGATTGACTCAAGACTTGGAGAAGTTAACTACTGATTTGTCTGGATTGGTCACTGGAATGGTGAAACCAACTGTTGATATTCTATGGTAAGTATGTACTAATTGCTTATATGGTTCATTAGTCATTACATATGTAATATGTAAGGACATGCCTCTGGTTTTCAGGTTCACCTGGAGAATGAAGCTGTTAACTGGTCGAAGGGGAGTTGCAATTCTTTATGCGTACATGTTACTAGGCTTGGGTTTTCTGCGGGTTGTTACTCCAGATTTTGGTGATCTGACAAGTCGTGAGCAGCAACTGGAGGGAACTTTTAGGTCATTTTGCATTTTGGTGTTTTCACTTGCAATGATGTAGTACTTTTAGATACCGACCTTATCCAATACTTCGTTTATTAGGTACATGCATGAGAGATTGCGGGCGCATGCAGAATCTGTTGCTTTTTTTGGCGGTGGTGCTAGAGAGAGAGAGGTACCGGTCTTTGTATTTCTAATTCAAGAAAATCAGATTTCCTATACCAGCTTTCTGTTTTGTTGGTTAACTTGGTTTCTCTGGAAAAAACAAAAAAAAGAAGACAAATTTATTGCTTTCATCCTATAATCGTGAATGAAACTCACTTATCTTATTTTGAGAGAAAACCCCTGCTTTAATCTAGATTTTTCATAGGAAGTCTCTATCTGTGTGTTGACAGGATTTATCCAAATTGAGTAACAGAACATTATTTTGTTTCTTGTAAGTACCTTGGTGTTGAGAGATGAGATAGATTTAATAGCTACTGATTGTCACCGTATTGTATTACTAATTTTGTGACAGTTGTTGCTGTCTTTTGTTGCCTTGTCTTGCATTTCCAGTCTTCCTTTTAATTAATGCACCTTCTACCTACAGATGATTGAATCCAGGTTTAGAGCACTCTGTAACCATTCGATGTTGCTTCTTAAGAAGAAATGGCTCTTTGGTATAATAGATGATTTCATAACTAAGCAACTTCCCCATAATGTAACTTGGGGATTGAGCTTGTTGTATGCAATGGAGCACGAAGGTGACAGGGCCCTGACTTCAACTCAAGGTGAAGGAAGTTTCCTGACATTTTCATTATCTCTTAGTTTGGATTAAATGGATTGGAAGCCAAGGATTTCAAATTTATAATAACAAATCCATTGATTTGTTTGGTAATTTCTTGTTACAGTGAATTTCAAATCCTTGACCTGTCATTCTAAACTATTTTTGGGGTCATTGTGCGTTTATCCACCTCATATGGAGGCGTTTGAATCCTTTAACCAAACTCTTTCTGTAGTTCAAATCTTGCTATTCAAATGCAGTCTATAAGTTTTGTTATTCTTTTTTGTTTAAATTTTCTGTTTGTACTAAATTATATTTCAGGTGAACTGGCTCATGCATTGCGGTACTTAGCATCTGTTGTATCTCAAAGCTTTTTGGCTTTTGGTGATATTCTTGAGCTACATAGAAAATTCCTTGAGCTTTCTGGTGGTATCAACAGAATTTTTGAACTTGAAGAGCTTCTTGAAGCTGCTCAACATGGTTTGTATTGTCTTTTCCTGCTTCCTTTAGAACTGTTATTTCATTTTAATATGATGAATTATTTAGTTTTTGATGTAGGAATTTATATCGTTTATCAATTTTGTGATGTATCAAGTATCTTCCTAATAGAGTATCCATTACTCCAAGAAATCTTGACGGAGATGTGCTGTTTTCGTGTTGGCATTAATGTGTAGTAATTTCTGTTTGATTAATAATTTACTGGACTTCTACAAGATTTAACTATATCTCAGGATGATGGACTTCACTTGTACAAGATTTAGTTGTATCTCAAGAGGCTCGACTTGATTTGTACAAGATATAGCTATGTCTTTATCTTTATTTCAAGTTGAACTTCCAATTACTTTTTGACTAGCACATGGCATAGAGATCTTGTTCTAACTGGTTATAATAAGGATTAAGTTGACTCCGAAATTTAGTTTGCCTCTTCACTTAACTGTGGGTATAATACTAAGGATGATCAACAGTAAATTTGAGCTTAGATTGACAGAGTTCAATCAATGTAGATTTATCAACTGTCACCACAATGATACAGTAGAGTAGTTAAACTATCAGGGCAAGAGGGAGCTTGGCATTTTTACTTTCTCTGACTTCCTTGCTAACATTGATAAGTTTACTTTATGAGGCGTGTAAGTTAACCTAAAATTTCAGAACAGAAATAAAGAGAGTTGATTGATAATCTTATGTTGCTCCAGATCTGGTCAGAGTCCATGGCTTTAAAGAAGAGTGCTTTACTTTCGACAAAAAAATTTAGTTCATCTTTTGTGCGCTTTGTGGAACTAAAACAAAATTTTTATAACCCTGGTATCAAAGGCATTTATGTTTCCAAGAAAAGCCTTGTGGTAATGTGCAAGATGTGGAAAAAGATCAGGAGATGTACCACAGTTCCCTTCAGAGGGCTCTATGTTATTGTGGCTGGCATTATGCTTGACAAATTGATAACTTATTGAATCTGACACTTATAGGAGATGGGGCATTGTTGGGCTGAATTATGGTTGTTTCTATACCAAATCACTGATTTAGGTGCTTCTGGACTTTTTGCCCAGCTTCATAGTCGCTACCAAATAGCCTGGCTTTATCTGTGTCTTTCAGTAAAGCTTGCTGGAATGTCTGTTCAGGCTGACTAGGTTGTATTTGTGCAGGACACCATGACGACTCTTCTTTACAATCTACTCAAACACAATCTCTCTCGGATGATATTATTTCTTTCTCCAATGTGGATATTATTACACCAACCCAGAAACTGTTGGCTAGACGGTTAACATGTGATATCGTTCCAGGGAAAAGCTTGCTTGTTACTGGTTAGTAGATTATCTTAGTAAATTTTTGTGCAACAGCAACTTGGTGGTTTCCATAGTTTTACTTGTTTTCCATTTGACAATATTTCTGTTTCAAGGTCCGAATGGAAGTGGGAAGAGTTCCATTTTCAGAGTGCTTCGGGGCCTTTGGCCTGTGGTCAGTGGAAGACTCATTAGACCACACCATCAAATTGACTCTGGATCTGCATGTCGTCTCTTTTATGTGCCTCAGCGACCATATACATGCTTAGGAACCCTCAGAGATCAAATAATATATCCTCTCTCTTGTGATGAAGCAGAGAAAAGAGTATTACATTTGGTTGAAGAAGGTAAATGCACTTGCTGCAGCTATTGTTTCTAGCATTCATACTACTGTCATATAATCAGAGATTCACGTCACTGCCTTGAACTTGGATGGGTCATACTTAATCGCTTAAACAAAATGTACAAGCTCCTGTTGGTTTTGAACCTTCTATCCTGCATTTGAGGAAGCTTGAGCGATTGGTTGTGGTGTTGATAATCTATTCGCCAAACAAGCTGCCTGGATTAAGATATATGCACACTGAAATGAAATTGAATGATTAGTTGCCGAATGTGGTGTTTAGCGTTTCTTTTTTCTCCCACAGTCTGAGATAATTAAAGAGACCAAATTCATATGCTTTTCACAGATTACATATGGCATTATAGATCTTCTTTCTCTTTTGTCACTCCCTCCAATGAAAAAGAGACCCATTTGAGTTCTTTATATAGATCCATTAGTGAAATATAAAATCGTCCTCAATAAAAACAATAGAAGTCTTTGTATGTTTGGATAAATGAATTTTTTTACGACTGGAATTTTCAGCTGTGTAAGGACAGTTGAGCAAGTGATTGCATAAGCAAATCACAGGATATTTACCATGAAACTGATTTGGCACATTTTCTGAGTCAGGTCAAGAATCCATTAGTGCCAAAATCATTTTGGATGAACATCTGAAAACTATTCTGGAGAATGTCAAATTACTGTATCTGTTGGAAAGAGAAGGTGGATGGGATACTTGCCAGAACTGGGAAGACATTTTATCTCTAGGGGAACAACAGCGTCTAGGCATGGTGAGTTCACTTAAAGAGTCTCACGTCTTGTTTGATAATGTATTTCCAGGAATTATGCCGATTCTTGACATTATTTTTGCTGTTCTACCAGGCACGATTATTCTTTCACAAGCCCCAGTTTGGAATCCTTGATGAGTGCACCAAGTAAATGAATCCATTTATCTTCTTTCCTCTTTTGCCTTGGGAGATAAATCAAATTGATTTCATGGTACTAACTCCCTCCTTTGGTATTTGAAACACAGTGCTACAAGCGTTGATGTCGAAGAGCACCTTTACAGGATTGCGTAACTTAGGGATCACGGTTATGACTTCCTCTCAGGTACATGAAACAGTTGACTGTTTGATTGTCTCTCATTCCTTGTCTGCATTTAACCATTCTTAGATCTTGTGGTTGCTGCTTCTTTCATTCACTTTCTTTTGAATTTATCCATAGCTATGGATATGCTACTAGTAGGAATATAATTGGAACTCCTAAAAAATCTATGTATTTGTTTTGACAGCGTCCTGCTTTGATACCATTCCACTCAGTGGAGCTACGGTTAATCGACGGTGAGGGTAAATGGGATCTCCGTACAATTGAGCAGTGAGTTATGATGCTACTTCATGTTCGCCTTTTACTTGCAATTTGACGCCATAACCACTTAGATAATGATAGTGGGGGGAAGCATCTCGGTCTGAGAAGTGCCAACACCTCTGAAATGACTGAGGAGCCAAAATGGAGAATATACAATTATTGTTGTTAATCCAAATAAAGAAACAAAACTAGAGCGCGAAATATATATATATATAAATATATATTTTCTTTTCCCCATTTTGCGGTTCAGTTGGTGGATGGGGTAGGAACTGCAGAAATCCTAGAATACAGAAACAGTCTAAAAAGTCGCAGCCGTTCACCAATAATTTATCTGTCTTCTGTTGTATTATTTGGTAATCGATTATTTCCATTAGGCCGCCTCAACTAATAAAGAGGCCTACTTCGCAGCTAAGTCCTGTATAGTTATTTAAATATTTCCAATTGTACGTGCGTGCTAGGCCTTGAATCTTCCTCTTCCTCCTCCTCCTCCTCCATAGTTAATTACAACATATTTTCTTGTAATGAATTTCCCTTGTGTATATCTTGCTTCTCGGGCATGCGCGGATGCTGATATCTTCATCTTTTTTCCTCTGAAATTGATGAAAGATGTGTATCCTAAATATTCATCCCATCTTGGTAGTCCACCTACTTGAGCTGCATGGTCTGTGTAAATTTATTATATTTGCAGTATCCAAGTTGCTAAGCTGGATCTCATTTGGTGTATTGCGCATCTCATGGAGATTTTCTTGCACTTGTTTTGTTTGATGAACTAACACTACTGCTTGGGTAGCAGCAGTTCATATGCTATCCCTACGCCACTGCTTGTTAGCTATTACACAACCATATCTGAGTAAAGTGACGGTCAACTTTACATCATATGTTAATCTGCAACCTTTTGTCAGGTCAGTTTATGATTGGTTCGGGTAATAGGTAGGTAGACCTAAACTATATGTTCCACTGCTTTCTTCACTCGTCGTTTCAAGTTGCAACTTTAATGGAAAATTGGTCTTTTGCTCCATTTCCTTCAGTTCTGTTGGTTGGATAGGAAAAGGTTGTGGGGTATATGGGTGGGAGGAAACTTCAATAATATGAAGGGTAAAAGTGGAAGATTAATAACACTATAATTGTGTTTTGTTTATTAAATATTAAGATTAAAGGGTTTATAAAATCTTTTGAGAAAAAGTTGGGTGACGTTGACTACTCTTCTTTAAAGAGATTATAACATGAAAAATATCTTATTTTAAGAATTTATAAGCTCTTCAATAAAAAAATTTATCGAACGGTTTTCATGGACTTGTAAGCTAACAAAAATGTTAAAAAGATATGTTAAGAGCTTATAAGTTAAGCCAAACACCTTCTAATACACATGAATGAATCTAAACTGATATAAGTTCTTAATAAGAGTAAATTGTTTGAATTATTATTGATTGAATGAATTTGTCATCATAACTTCACTAAAATTTCAACTAAATTAATTTGTCTCTATTCCAGAATCTGCCAATTGGCACTGTTCTGAATTTTTTGCATTTTTATGACATGTAGTTTGTGATTGGTGCGCCTTTTTTTTATATAAATAGGGGTGTAAAGCACAAAAAGGATATGAATTATGTGTTATGTTGGTAGTAAAAAACTATACTGCACTAAAATAAAATAATTCATTTTCTTTATAATACTCTCAATACTTGTATTTAAGAAAAGGCATGATGAGAATACAATTACATGGGTATAAAAACATACTATTATTATATGAATGCCTTTTTCTTAAATATTACTCTCATCATGCAAACATATATATATATATATATATATATATATATATATATATACACACACACACACATACACACACAAGATCTATCAATAAAATAAAAATACACTAACAAGATCTGTAGCCAAACAGTGTTTAGCTCAACTCTTGTCAAAAGGGTCACCAAGACATGGGACCTTTCAAGAATGCCAAGAGTTTATAGTATTAAATTGATGAGAATCTGTCAACAAAAGCATACAAGGATTCACTTCCATCTCCTCTCCACTCATAAAGTCATCATACTATTTTAATCTTATTAGATTGTGTTTGTTGAGATCTAAATCCATTTTAACCAGTGATTAGTGTCCCTAATCTCCCAATTAGTGGATAAGTACTTGTACTGGACCGGGCTGGTCTGGTGAAGCTTCCTCCATACTGCAAAACCACCTTCCTCTCCACTTCTCAATTCAACTCCAACTATAAATATCCAACCATCTGTATCTTTCCTTCATCAAATCTCTCTCTCTCTCTCTTACACACACACACAACACACAACATACAACCCATAATTCACCTTAGATGGATCATTCTTGTTCTCTGAGCTTTGAGCTAAGAATAATAAGGGCTAGAAACATCAACCTCAAGAAGTCATCATCAAGGGGCTTATTTGTTAGATGCTATCTTCCAGCAGGAGGTAACAAGAGAGTAAGACTAGACAGCCAACACACCTCATCAAAATCAGACTCCATCACATGGGATCAAACCTTTTCCTTGGACTGCTCAGGCACTCAAGACTCCATCAAATGTCTCAAACAAGGCACCGTCCTCTTCGAGCTCCGCCTCAGAAGATCCACTCCCTTCTTAAACGGCTCGAAACTAGTGGCTAGAGCTGAGGTCCCATGGAGCGACATCGTGGGCTCGACAAACGTGGAGATAGACAAGTGGGTTGTGATGATCCCAGAAAAGGGATGTATGTACGATGATGTTAAGCCGCCAGCAGTGCAGATAGCAGTGAGAGTTGAAGAATTTGGAGAGGTAGTAGAAAGAAAGAAGAGCAGTAGTGTAAGAAGGTGGGATGAGTGTGGTTGCATGGATGATGGTGGGTGCAAGTGCAACTCTTGTGTTGATTATGAGTTTTTTGCTATTGGAGCTGTTTTAGAAGCCTTTTAGATTCTTTTCTTGTGTTTTTTGAGAGATAGAAATGCAGTAATTGAGTTTTGCTTTAGTTAGGGTTGGTGTTTAGGTTTAGACTTTTCCAGAATTTCCCTCTAAATATATGAATGATGAGAATTTGTTACTTAGATTAACTTTGTGTGATCAATAGTAGTTCTTGATAATTTAAATTGAAAAAAGGATTCTTCATCCACTTTTGCTATGTTTTGTCTTTCACATAAAATTACTAAGAGATAATTACACTCTCCTCTTCAGAAGTTTGATGTAACTATGAATCTCTTGTAATTTGACAAATTTAATAAATATGAGAAAATATATCTTCAGCGTTATAAAAGTAGTATAGTTAAAAAAAATATTTGACCTGTAATAAATCAGTTTTAAATCAATCAATGGTAAATATCAATTTTTATTAATATCAGTAAATTCATTAAATTTCAACTAATTGGGGACTTGTATGTTAGACGAGAGCAAACATTAAAGTCGTTAGCTGTAATATTTCAAATCACATGGAATCTATGTGTAATTACACCAAATCTCAAGGAAATGGAGTGTAATTATCCTAATTATAAGTGTGTAGAGATGGGTTGGGTAGAGTGGAGCCTCATTCTGAATGACACAATTCAGATCCAATTAAATTACCGAGTTTGGGTTTGGATTCAGGGATGTAAATTGTCAATCCAGTTGAGTCGAGGTGAATATTATTTTATATTTTTAAATATATATATATATATATATATATTAAATAATTAAAGAAAATAGAGAATCATAATCAAGTTTTAAGGGTTAGGCCCATCAAATTTGGAATCGGGGATGGGGTGGGAGCAAGTTTGGAATGGGGGAGGGCGGATTTTACATTTAACTACAAGGCAAAAGTGAATCAATGCAGGTCTCTGATCTTAATAGACTTAATCGGGACGCATCTTGGATCCAGCCAAATCCACCTCATTGCCATTCCTATACAGAGTAAGTGTATATAACCAACTACTGATAAATACTTCATTTTAAAAATGTTGATTTATTATAATGGATCGGGCTCAAATAATTAATTGATCCCTCCAATCCAATTTTATGTTTACATTACCAGTGTTAAGCCCATTAATTAATCATGGGCTGGCTATCTCAAGCCCATTAATTAATCAAGGGCCCAATAACTTATTGAGATTGGGCCGAATAATTTGTCAAGTTCGGAATAAGATGGGTTATCCATATTTATACTTCGAACAAAAAAATACCAATTGTACCCATATAATTTAAATCTAATTACCACCCATATGACTAAAACTATGAGTAAAATGTAAGGCTAAAATGGGTATTTACCTTTTATATCATACACTCAAGTTCTTTAAAAATAAATGTAGCATGTCATATATTCCATTTATATCCACCCATCATTATATATTAATAAGGACAAACTGCATTGTGTAATCTGAATTATACCCATTTTTATAGTTTATCATTAGAACTTTTTTTTATATATTGATTTATCATCTCAATTTTAAGAAATTTGCACTTTGTCATATATGATCGATTTTTTTGATGATTTTTCTGTCCGAAACACATCAATTTCGGTACTTTTATGAAAAATATCACATCACATAATTCTTAAATATCGCATGTGTATTGCATGTGATGTTTTTTCGACAAAAATTTTGGTTGAAAAAATAGTTACAAATGACAAAGTGCAAAAAATCGTAAAGTTGAAATATTAAGTTAACACGAAAAAAAAATCAGATGTCAAAGTAAAAACAGTCATAATTAAAATGACAATTATATACCCTATTAATAAACACAATATAACTAATATTAAATGATCATATCATAAATTCAACAAAAATATTTATCAATCATGCATTTATTCTACATCTAAATACAAATACTTCTTAAATATTTAGGGTTATATTACATCGTCATAATATGATTTTTGCTAATGATGCAACAATCTCATTGTTTTATGGAATATTTTTATTCGAATTATAGTTTGATGAATCGAATTAACACGTATTTATCATATAATTAATCACTTTTTTAAAATTATATAATAATTTGATCCGAATTTCATTTCACCTTAAAATTTTCTAATTAATACTAGAATATCGAGATAAATGAAAATACGATGCCAAAAAAAAAAAAAATGTTGGAAAAGGGAAAACAAATAAATAATGGTTTTGAAATCCTCAAAAGGGGTTGAGTACTCCCAAGACAAGTTCTGAATTTGACAATTGACATCAACTTTCTCCAACCATCCTTGGAAACTCAATACAACGGATAATTACACTTCCTCCTCCTATTGAAGTTTGATATAATTACACGTATTATTTTATAATTTAAAAAATTATATTTGATATTGTTAAAGTTTATTTTTGTCATAATAAATAAATTTTTTATTAATTAAAATTTATTAAATTTGTTGATATTAATAAATATTTTTTTAAAAAAATAAATAAAAATTTATATTTATCCTTAATCGACTTATTTAGGTCAAATAATTTTTTTCGACTAAACTACTCTTACAACGAAAAAGATATATCTCCTCACATGCATTTATACCTAAGGACGTATGAGAGTAATTTAATCATAAAAATATTTGTTTGACTTGTAATAAATCAGTAATAAGTCAATCGGAGGTAAATATAAAAAAAATTTTTTTTGTTAATATCAATAAAATCAGTGAATTTTGATTAACGATCTGAACTTATTTGTTAGACAGAACAAACTTTAAGAGTGTTAGATGTAACTTTCCAAAGTACAAAAAACCTACGCGTAATTACTCCAAACCTCAGGGGAGAGGAGTGTAATTATCCAAACCTCAACCAAATGTCCCACCTTCACATTACTACTACTACTAATTAATTTATTAAACGATGACACCATCTAAAAATTTTATTTGAAAAAAATATTATGTAATATTAACATATTAATATGTCTCATCATATATAAAGTTTACATACAAAAAAATTATTTCATAAATAAGTGATATTGAGATTTGAACTCGAACTAGCTTTGATACTCCTCATTTAAATAATTATTAGAAAAAATATTTAATAGTAATATTTTAACATAATTATTTGACAATGTTTTTTAATATGTTAGTAAATTCATAATTCAATTATAAAAAGTGACTTTTTATTCATTTTATATTTTAATGAAATTGTGAGGACGTGCTCACTATTTAAACAATAATTATGACTCAAATAAAATATTTTACAGTAATAAGCAACATAAAGTTAAATTGAGGAGAATTGTTACATTAATTGTCATCCCCTCATTTTTCATTTAGGGGACAAAATAATAAGAATTTAACCCAAATAAAAGGGAAAAAACAATAATAATATCAAAGGATAGAAATAGGAAAAGGGATATTTATTTAATTTAATAAAATAAAATATTAATAAATTGAATTAATTTTAAATGTATATGAATAGAAAAAATAAATAACTAAAATAATTAATCATAATTATGGTTATGTATGGAGTTCTTATAATTAATAGTATAGATAGATCGTACCCTTTAATTAATTATATAGATATATTTGACCATTTAATTAATAGTATAGATATATCGTACCATTTTAATTAATTTTACAAATATATTGTACCCTTTAATTAATTAATTAATAATATATATATATATATATATAGAGAGAGAGAGAGAGAGAGAGAGGAGGGGGGGGGGGGGTGGAGCTTTCCTTCTATATAAGGGTGTCCATGATATTTCAAGTTTCAAAAAAGAGGAGCTGTTTAGAGAGAGAGAGAGAGAGGAGAATGGAGAGAGCAACACCTGTGCGGAAGTCTCATACTTCGACCTCAGATCTCCTGACGTGGTCGGAGGCTCCGCCGACCGGCTCCTCCGCCTCCGCTAATGTCTCTCGCTCCGGCGCTCGTTCCAACCAGGTACCTTCGTATTGCCCTCATTTCACCCATCTTACGCATTCTCGTTACATTCTATTTTATTTTGTATTTTGTTTTTTTTCGGAGCAGCCATCGGGTGGAGTTGGTAAGGTGTTATTTGGAGGTCAGATCACTGATGAGGAAGCTGAGAGCCTTAATATAAGGTATATAAGACAACTTTTCATGTATCTTCTTTCTTTATTTCGTCATATCTCTTCGCATGTCGCTTTTCGTTTTTTAATTATTATTATTATTTTTTTTAAAAAAAATCTAGGTTTCATTATGTGAAGCAATCAACTGATTGTTTTTGTTGGCCAATCCTTTGATAAAATAACAAAGCATCCTTGTTTTTTGCAATCCTAGAAAAAGCTTGAAGCTTTTTTTTTTTTTTGTGGGGGGTGGGGGGTGGGTAGGGGTATTTGTGTGCTTTTATGAATTCTTAATTCCGTTAAAGACCCTGAAAAGCTTCAAGGAAAACTGTTGCTAATGAAGCTACCCAAATTTGTGGACCTGATCCTGTAATATACTGTAACAGCGCTTAAGAGACTGCTGAAAAGTTGTTGTTCTTAGTGTCTGTTTGCAGATAGCTTTCATTTAGTGTTATCTGTAAAAGTTAGGTAAAGGAAATCTAGCTAAGGATGTCACTTTCCTTTCAACTAAGTAAATTTCTTATTTAGGGCCTTCATTATCTTTTGCAGAGCCCTTGGTATAAGTTGAATCTATTATCTTGAGATAATAAATAAAGGGTATTGCTTTCTCTTACTGACAAACTTAGTTAATTTTAATAATTACATTACAAACAATACTTCAGTAAGATTCACCATAAGATTAAAAAAGAATGGGGACTGCAGAATGAAGTTCCAATTATTTCTGTTTATGTGTTACCTTCGGTTTCTTATTGTTGCTTTATCCACATTTTCAGACCTTGAGCACCATATTCACTCTTCATTAAGGTTCTTGGTGTTAATTGGTTATATTCTTCCATTATTCCTATGGAATTGAAGTACCTGCAGTTCTTGTTAATTGCATCATATAGGTTTGCTGAAAAGAAAATGAAATATAAGTAGACTTGGGTGTTTGGCTTATGATGCAATTCCCCTCCATTTAGAGGCACTAACCACTAAGCAAATGTTGCATACTTTCAGGAAACCTTGTTCGGGCTATAAATTGAAGGAGATGACTGGCAGCAAAATATTTGCTGACAATGGTGAAGGTGATAAATCAGAATCTGGAATTTCTGATGGTAATGTTAATAACCGGACATCAGTTCGTATGGTGCAGGTATTTGTATATTTGCTCTTACCCACATGGGCGTGAGACCTAGCATTTGTTGAAAATTGTTAGTATGAATTCTTTGAATATTCTGATTTTTGCCCTTTTTTTTCCCTATCAGCAAGCTGCAAATGGGATAAGTCAGATTTCCTTTAGTACTGAAGATAAAGTATCTCCCAAGAAACCAACCACTCTCCCTGAGGTCGCAAAACAACGTGAGCTGAGTGGAACATTAGAAAGTGACTCAGAGAGCAGAACTAAGAAGCAGCTTTCAGATGCTAAATCTAAGGAACTCAGTGGCAGTGACATCTTTGGTCCTCCACCTGAAATTCCTCGTCGCTCATTGGCTGCTGCACGCACTCTGGAAATAAAAGAAAACAGAGATATGGGTGAACCTGCACCACGAGCTGTACGCACTTCTGTCAAAGTATCTAATGTGAGTTGACTTCCTTTACGAGCCCTTTCCCCCTTCTCATCTCCCTAAGTTGTGTTTGTCTAAAGGAAGAATATTTATTGTTTGAGATGCCAATCTGCACATAAAGTTTGTGATCTAGCAAATAGCGGATCCATAAGTGTACATTGGGTGAGCCAGCTTCAGGTTCTTTTGCAAGCTTTGAAAGTCAATTTTAAGCTTCACATACTGCACCATGAGAGATTACTAGTGTTAATTATACATTTTCTGGAACACCCATGAGCTTAATCGTCTTGGTATTGCTTTCGGAAATAGCTGTGTTGGTTCCTACCTAGTCCCGAGTCAGTTTCTTGCATGTTTTGTCTGGCTGTCCATGAAGCTTTTATGGACTCTTTCCACCACCTGTTTGTCTGATTTTTTTTATATTCAATTGATTGGTTAGGTATAGATAGAAAGATCCCTTTAACGTCTCCTTTTCATGTATGGACTATCCTTTAGGTAGTAAAGGGAACATGTAACCCCAGTTCCCCAAATGATTTTCATTTTTTAACACATTTTTGCATTTGATTATACTCTGTAGTTTCAGAACTGTACTAAACTTGGTTTCTTATTTTCAGCCTGCTGGAGGTCAAAGTAATATATTTTTTGGTGATGAACCTGAAGTCAAGACAACCAAAAAAATTCACAACCAGAAGTTTGCCGAACTGACAGGCAACAACATATTCAAGGGAGATGCTCCTCCTGGATCAGCTGAGAAGCCATTGAGTGTGGCCAAGTTGAGAGAAATGAGTGGCAATGATATATTTGCAGATGGCAAGGTCGAATCCAGAGATTACTTTGGTGGTGTCCGAAAACCACCTGGTGGTGAGAGCAGCATTGCCCTGGTTTAGCCTCCGGCATGTAACTTCTGAACACGGTTGATTCCTGCTAACATCGACCCCATATTAATGTTCCTTCAGGATCAGGTAAGAGGGTGGAAACCTAGGAAGGCTCGAATTAGGATTATGGATTTTATGTTTTCTAGTTTCGTACACAATGTTGTACTGACACTTAAACCAGTTTAACGATTTATTTTCTTCTAGCATTCAAGTTCTGGATTCTAATACAAAATCCAAACCATCTGTGTTATCTCCTACATGCATCTCAGGCTCAGATCTTCCAATTCAGTCAGAAATTTGCTGGCATGGGATCCAAATTATTCTTGTTATCTGAAAATTGACATCTTTCCTATAATCCCTACCAATTTAACTTAACTATTTTGTTTGGCCCACAAATCTGCTCCAGTCGTAGCATTTCGATTGAAATTTTAACAATCAAATCACCTAAGTTGGCCAGCAACAAAATTGCCTAAGTGGCATTTATCCAGGGGCATGATGTATGGTTCAATCCTATTCATGGATGCCTGGATTTGAAAAGCAGGTCATATGCAGATTTGATAGAAAAATTACCGGTACTAAGTCTTACATAGGATTCTGTCTACTGCAGTAGTGTTTCAGGATGGGACTGTCCCTCATCCATTTTGTCTCAATATAATTGTCTCCATACAGACTCCATATTAACTGAAAGTAACTTATCCAGATCAATACCATACCCAATAATTAGCAAGTCTTCAATCTTCTAAACAGGTATTCATAGAATAAATCAGCTTAGCACCTCAAAGGATAAATCAATAGAAGTACCATTACATCATCAAACACACCAACGTCAAGTATCTAGAACCATTATTTACTGTGAGAACACAGAAGGCCACACAACACACAAGCTCGCCGCTTATATTCTATTTAAGGAACATAGTTATAGAACAAGAACTATCAACATTCAGGCACGCTCATTCTCTTTTCCAACCAATGCAAGGAGGAACTTCTCATAGTCTCCAGAAGTGTCCCCAGTAATCGCATGCACCAGAGTGACACTGTTCCGCTTATGGTATTCTTCTTTGATCCTTTGCAAGTTGACCTCAGCTTGGGTGACAATGACTCGAGTGAGAGCCCATTCGTCTGTGCCAAGCCCGTTTATGGCCAAACGGAGAGTTTTCTCATAATATTTCTCTGGAGAGGTCAAGCACTTTATCGTTGCTCTGAGGAACCTGAGGTACTCATCGTTGGGGTCAGCTTTCAAATCCTACACAAAATCATAAAAATACCAAGATTTAAAACTTACCTTCAAGAAACAAGATAGGTCATAAAACTCCCAAGGTAACAAGTTTCATATATAACTTTGGTATAACAAGTGATTTCCATGTTAACTTGTTCTATAAGAGCTCAAGTACAAGATACCTAGGATAAGTTCCTATATCATGACTGGTGAAAAAGGTAGCATGTCTGTCTTGAGTATATCTTTGCATGTCGTAAGAATGAATTACCTTAGTAACAGCACTTCCAAAGTGATCGTTATACTGGTTAAAGTGCATTCAGCTGTGCTTGCTTCTGGTGGTTAAAATTCTGATAAACTCTTCATCAGCACAAGCTTTGCCGGATATCTTTTCATGAAGTACCTTAGCCTCAGATTTCGCCAATATCATGTCTACCTCATCACCTTCATAACGGAAGGCACTCACAAGAGGAACCAACAGCTGTTTGGAAATTCAGAGAATATAAAATCATATTTGTCTGGAAATAAAAGGTACGAATCAGACTTGCTTTTTTACCTTGTCTCAGTTTATTTTTGTTTGATTGATAAACATGGGGTATATTTTCACATGACTTTTTCATTCACTATGATCTCCATCTTATCAGAACAAACAACTTAAGCCCTGAGTTCTCTAACATTAGGAACTCACTTATTACAGCGTGGGAATATGTAACTTACCTTTCGGAAGTCACCAGTTGTGTGATATGCAACATCTTCTTCAAGTGATTTCTTGTAACGAGCATGGTATGCCTGTCTGACTTTGAACAGATGGTACGATGACCTGGTGCAAGCAATCTCCATGAGGACCAAATTGCAGTCTTCTTTGTAGCCTCATTTGCCAAATAAGCATCTCGCTCTACTGGATCCAGCGTCCAAAGATGTATGGCACGCTAATACAACCGCGCGCATATGCAAAATTTATTGGAAAACATAAGTGGACGAACTCGGATTATATGTAAATGACAAGCAGACCAATCAAGAGAAATCAACCAAACAACCATTATTCCTTCCACATAACAATCATTGCAATAAAAGATGATTTCAAGTCAGTTCATCAAAAGAATAAGGATTCTTTCACTTGGTAAATTCACTCTTCTGAAACCAATGTACAATGTCCACTATCCTCTCCATTTCAGGCCTTGGAAGCAAAGTACAAAACAGAGGATCAAGAGGGTTGGCAATCAACAACATAGAATAGACTCAGACAGAATGCATTTCATACATAGCCCACAATTAGTCTACAAAGATTAATTGAAAGAAATTTATCAGCAGTGAGCAGACTAACCAGAAAATCACCAGAGAGTTCTTTCTCCAACTCCTTGAGAAGATCCTCTCCATAAGCTGCAGCATATGCTTCCCGAATCAACTTTCGCTGTGCTCCATTCCTGTGTGCGAGGATACCGATTATTCCTTCCTCGTCTGTGCCCCATCCTGCACAAATGAATCAAGCACAGCTTCAATGCACCGGATAGAACAACATTAGCTTCATTTTCTCTAATATCTTTTTTGCTTTCAAGATTGCAGGCTATCACCTAAATGCCCTTTTTAATGGTAAATGATAATGTGCATAGAATGAAAATGGCCAAATCTTCAATCCCTTGAACTGAAACATCAAATATAGTTCAGAAAGTATGAGCATTCAGTTTTCAGCCTATTAGCCTCCTCCGAGTTCCAAGTTAATCAAAATTGCAACCTTTTCAGCTATTACTTGCAATTTGGCAGCAAACCAATTTGTAAGAAACATAGCAAATTCACCTAACTTTTAAAGCCCATAAAATACCAAAATATCAAAATAATTCCAGAAAGGAAAAAACCCTCTATTCCAACACCAGAATCCAAAACAGAAAAAGAAAGAAAGAAAGGAAAAGATCAAGAAGAATTAAAGTCATCAAAGAGGATTGAGAACACCACTACCCCAATCAACAAGTCAGAGAGTCTTGACCATTTCAAGATTAATGTAACTACCACACATCAGCTGTCAAAATCCCACGAATAATTCTCACATTTCAGTCACTTGCCTTGATGATCTTAGTCTCTTCTGTTTAAAGATAAATTGCATTGCAAAGAAAAGAAAGACTTCCATACAGATCTGTTGACGAAAGCAGGAAAAATAAAAATGAAATAAAATTGTAAGAACCCGCAAAAGCTTTGTGGAGCTTCTCAGCATCCTCTTCCGGAGGTGAACATTTGCTGGGAGTTTCAAAGTTGCCATTGCTACTCTCTCTTTAAAACACTGTAATGAGGGAGGATTTATGGATTTGGTGAAGACGAAGTGGGATTGATGTTGTAATGAAATATATAAGCTGAGATATTTGAGGTATTAAAAAACTGGCGTTATTGTTGTATGAAAAGGAAGCAAAAAGTCATCAAAATCCTCGTTTCCGATTCTTGCCAGTGATGATGATACATGCAATTTCACAGATGGAAACGTGATTTTCATTTCATATACAGAAAAGGACAAGGGAGTTGAAGATGCTACTGCACCAAAATTCTATCCAAATTAATTTTAGTTGGACCAAATTAATTATAAAATAAATATTTAATATATTTATTATGTGATTAATTTATTTTTAAATTATTCGTCAATTATATAATAAATATATTATATTTTGAGTAAATTATATTTTCTCATTTTGACTATATTCGTTTTTACATTTTTTTTTTTTTGTCAACTTACTATTTCAACTATACAAAATTTGTATTTTGCCATTTATGAGGGTTTTTTTGTGTATTTTTTGGCTGAAAAAAAATATCATATATTGTGCATATATGAAAAATATCATATCGCATACCCCTTAAAATATCACATGTGCATTGCATGTAATTTTTTTTTTACAAAAAACTTGTTTGAAAAATAATTATTAATAACTAGTGCAAAATTTCATAAAGTTAAGATGATTAATTGACATAAAAATGCCAAATATAATTAACTCTTATATTTTTTATATAATTAAGTGATATCGACCAATTCGAATTAAAATTTAGTAAGCCATAAAATAATTTTTAAGGGGTATGTTTGGGAGGTGTCATTGGGGTGCGATGGGAAATGAGCAAAGTATACGAAACGGATATAAATCGGTAATTAATTACTGCCAATTAATGAGCGGTTTTAAAATAAAGAAATGCAATATCAGAAAAGATCCAATTGTTCATTAATATGAGAGTCAATGGAACTTATTGCAAAAGTCTAAAGAGGGCGTTTTCCTCACCAATTAAAGAAAACTTCAATCAAATTAATTAGAGAATTAAATAATAAATAGGGTAAATCAACAATTACAAATACGACACGTGCAAAATTAGGAATTATTATTATTTTATTATGTTTTTTTTTTTTTTTAAAAGGTACTTGTAATTTACTATATAATAAATATTAAAAAGTTTGAAAAAAGAGATGACTACTAAAATGGACGACTCCGCTGGGGATCGAACCCAGAATCTCTGGTTCCGTAGACCAGCGCCTTATCCATTGGGCCACGGAGTCCTGTTGATGTTAATTTACCATTCAAAATAGATAATCCCGTAGCACTTGGGAAAATTCCACGAAGAGCACATTAGAGCATGAAATATATAAACACACATCCTTTTTCTTTTTTGAGGGGAATATAAACGCACATCCTAGTATTCAGTTGCATTACACTTAAAACGTTTTGAGAAACAGAAAAATAATATAGTCTTAAATGATTCTATGATCACTCAAGTGGGAATAAAATGTGACAAAATAAATCACGTAGTTACTGAAAGATAGGAAGAACTCAATCAATCCACGAGTCCATATAAAAACGCTACCAAATTGCTCTTCTATTTACCACTTTACTAGCCATTAGTGGACTATATACTAGCAATCCTATGCACAAATGGAAAAGAAAGTCGGGTTTCAGTATGTGCAGCACTCTTGACAAATTCTCCAAACACGATTTCCGATTCGTTATCAAATATTAAAATCATAGCAATGAAACAACCGAAGTCTAACGATTTGCAAAATGTTCATAGTAAAGTAGTACCCTTCCACTCATAAACGTGCGCTGCCTTATATTGTAAGTTACACCAGAAACGGATTTCACTCCAAAACAAACATACAAATCAAACAACTACTGTACTATTTTACTCCTTTTTGGAGGGACCATTGACGGCAGGTGCCTTGGCCTCGTCGTATGCAGCAACATGGACACCGAGTGCAGCTCGACCAGATGGGTCGAGATTCTTGGACCATGCTGCATCCCACTCAACAGCCTTTGCCGTGCTGCAAGCCACGCTTGGACCACCTGGAACAGTCAATCTTGCAGCATTCTGTGTTCAAAATAACAAGTAAAACGATGTTAAGTATGGAGTACACGCTCCTTGTGGTGGATAAGCAAAGATCTGATCAAGCTTCGAGAAAAGGAGCAAGTATGCTTGTGGGAGTCGGAGACGAGTTATATTGATGATCCAGAAGATAGGAAAATGAATTAGAACTGAAGAAACTTCAAGTTAGTCCAAAATCCAAAACACTACAACTCCTCCCACTGGTACAGCCAAAAGATTAGGAAAAGGAAAGAAGAAACGAGAAAGCACAGAAAATAAGTCGAGAAGCTAACTAGGTATGCTAAACCTCACCTTAGGGAAGAATCGCTCAAAGATGGTCCTATAGTAGTACCCTCTTTTGTTGTTGGAGTATTCTCAGGGTAAACAAAACTTGCATTTGCTAACATTGCATCTGTAACCTGTTGATTAAGTAGAGATGAATATCCACAAAATATGCATCAACATAAGGGGAAAATCCATATAAAGTCATAGATTAATTAATAATTCTGGAACTGGAGAAACAGTTCAACCTGTTGACTAGCGTGATCTTTCAAGCCATCAATCCAACTGTATCCAACTCCATCACTGAACTGCTCCTTCTGTCTGTACAAAATGTGCTGAACCCCACAAAATAAATGGCTTAATAACTCCAACAACTATATGAACCAAAATGTCTTTTTCGTTTAGGGTAATTGTAAGAAACAGGGAGCTGAATGCTAGCAATAAACCATGTCATCAAAGCAGGGCTCCAAACCTTGGGCAAATATGGATTCTGCTTGTCATCAAATGCATTGCGTAGAATCCACTTCTCAATTCTTCCAAGATCATGTCTTATCTGTCATTGTAAGTCAAACAAAATTCTTCACGAAACTGAAAAGTTCTGAGCATTAAACACAGGAAGTGTTCGGTACGTATCATTGGAACTAGACTGCATATTTGCTTCATCTTTTTTTCCATACCATTTATCAACACATTGGAAAATTTCACAAGTTGACTCTAAGGAGGGAAATTAGAGTTGGTGACTCCAACTATGTGGTGCTTTTCAAGTTCTCACTTCAGAAGGGAAGGGTTTCACAAGTTCGATACTGGCAGAAGCTTTATTCCTTGAAAATAGTATAGAGGTTAGTCAATCTATCACGCCAGAACACTGCACAATCAATATGCTACCTGAAATCAATGCCTTGACAAATATTTCAGCATTTATGGGCAGGGTTTCACCCACAGACGTTTCTAAGTTACCTACTATAGAACATAAGACCCTATACAGTAAGTGCAGACAAAGAGAAGTCCTTAAAGTTCCACCCAGGGTTCATTATTTTGGACCAATGTTTACGAATCACATTGCATATCAACATACTCCATCCCCTCTTACCATTTTCCATTCTGGATCAATAGCCATTGCGACATTGATAAATTCCTTGTCTAAGAATGGCACACGAGCTTCAACACCCCAGGCAGAAGTTGATTTATTAGCCCTCAGACAGTCATAAAGATGAAGAGCTTTGATCTGGATCCAAAATCAAGCGGACATCATAGAGGAAAACCATTTGTTAAGAAAAATTAATTCTAAGAGAACACAATACCCTTTAAGTACACATAAACATATAATAACAAACTGCTTAACACCTTTCTACATGTTTCCTGGTGAAACTCCTCTTTATTGGGTGCCTTGTGAAAATACAAATAACCACCAAAAATTTCGTCGGATCCTTCACCAGAAATAACCATTTTAACCCCCAGAGCTCTGATTTTTCGAGACATAAGAAACATTGGCGTACTGGCCCTGATGGTAGTCACATCATATGTCTCAATATGATAGATGACCTCCGCTAAGGCATCTATACCTTCCTGAATTGGCAATCAAAAAGAGAAAATAAGCTCAATCTGATGCAAGAGGGGCGTGTAATAAATTACGTCATACTTGTGCAGAAATAGTACCTGCACTGTAAAATGGAACTCGTGGTGACGAGTACCAAGGTAGTCTGCCACTTCTTTGGCAGCTTTTAGATCAGGAGAACCCTGATAGGCGAAAAATTGAACAGACAAACAATTATATACCATTGGAAGTTGAGCATTATTGAAGGGTAATAAAGGCTTACAATAAGATTGTATGCTGAATAACTTGGAACTAGTAGCTACCCTACATTATGTTTCATTAAACAAAATAAATTGCTACAAGGAAAGCCAATTTTTTTCTGTGGAAAGGTAAAAAATGAAAATTTTTGTGTCAAGAGAGTTAAAATAGAAACATAACAACACGGTTCACGCAATAGCACATGATTGTAGAAACAGTCTAGCAACTACAGGTGGCAATGAGAATTATGGCTGTTATCACCTTTAAGCCAATGCAAAAGGTATGTAATTGTGATCCCCACTGGGCAGCTTCTGAATCAGCCAAATAACGGGAAGCCACCGAGGCAACAAGGGAGGAGTCAAGTCCGCCAGATAGAAGTACACCAAAGGGTACATCTGTCATAAGTCTCTTTACAACAGCCTGCAACATAGCAAGAGCATACGGAAAAGCTGTTGAAGATATTAAGCATAGATAACATGCAATGACTAAAAAGCATGATTTTTGTGCAAAAATTATCTCACAGGTTTCATTATAGTGGTGTGAGGCTTTCTTACAGTGGGTTGTATGTTTGCTTGACTAAAAAACATGTTAGGTAAACAATTAGGGATGTGATTATCACATATATTGATAAAAGATCAAAGCCAACATGCCATTCACTCGGGTAATCCATGAGTAGCAAGAAAACAGAGCTATAATACAGAAGAGTTGTGAAGGATGGGGAAAGATTAGAAGGAGTATAAAAACAGAGAAAGGGATGTAGTATTAGTAGGAACCAAGCGTAGGGAAAAGAAAGAAATTTGAATAGTGAATGGTAAGGAGCAAAGATCAATCCCACAACAATTATTAGTTTGAGAAAATACGACAGCAATAGGAGAGAAATAGGAGAAGTGAAGGAAAAAAATGAAAGAAAACAAGAATTACATGTGGGATTCAAGGTGCAACAACCAACAAGGAAGAAACTACTAACCTTCTCGAAAGCCTTTCGCAGTACAAGGGGTTCATAAGGAGCTGAAGGTATCTGTTCTGCAAACCACGGTGGGTTATACCATCTTCTGAGCCCTCCTGTAACCATTTAAGCAGTCTAAACTTATGTGGCAAGTAGGCTATGCAAAAAAAGAGAAGAAAGAAGCTTGTGCAAATATGTAAATTCATCTTGTTCCAGTGATGAAGCAAGTAACCAGATTCTAAAAGTGGCTGCGCCCCAGGTATGTCATCCATACGAGGTTAATATCATAGGCCAAAAAAACGCAACCTTTTGGCTAGTTCATTTCACAATGACAGTGATAAAAACAATCACTGAAATGATAAGCACATGGACAGATTTCATCTCATGATGACAACAATGAATTTTCAGCACCACAAACTATGTATGACCATTACTATTTACTTTTTTCACTGATGCAACATGTAGACCGTAAATAAATTTTATCTATTACAATAAAAAAGCAACAACCATATGAGCAGAGGAGAGAACAAAGCTTGTCTTACACAGTTATGATTGAGAATAAGTACAATAAATAGCACTAGGAAGCAGAATCTGACATAAATTAAATTGCATGCTACAAGTTGCAAAATGCATACCAAGTTTGCTTGAATATATATGGCCAGGAAGAAAAGACATGAACCGCTCGCAATCATCGCTTAAAGCTTTCATCTCTGAAGCAAACCAAATGGATCCTGCAGAAAGTGCAGTGTTTAGCTGTACAGAAACCAAAGAATGAAAGACCAAACTAATTTGCACGTTTAAGAGTCAGGATATCAAATTAATGGTTGGGATACATATATACGGGAAAACAAAGGAGTGCTGACACGCAGCCCTTTCCAACAAGACAGCTGATAAACATCAGACCATACTGCACATAAAAACACACTGGGACATAATTAAGCAACTGCAGGAAACCTCTTTAAGGATTTCGAACACAATGAAAATTTTACAGTGCAAAACGATCACTTACCATCAAGACCCCAGCCAATGTAAAGGGGTAATACCAATGGCATCCCGAGCAGCAATGAAACTATTATCACGGGTGTCAAGAAGCACAAATGAAAACATTCCATCCAACATATTCACAAACTCTTCTCCATATTCCTCATACTGAAACAAAAATTAATTGTGTCAGAAACATATAGGACGAAAAAGCAACTAGCGGAGAATAATTTTACTGTCTCATGCTAAGATTTTTCAATTGAAAAACTCTAGGAGACACCCCTTATATATAGGCTAACTCAAGAGAAACCTGTTTTAAATAAGTTACTGAAACTTGAACTTCATTACAATGTTTAAGAACTTACCAGATGAGCGATAACTTCACAATCACTTCCTGTTCTGAAGTTGTGAGACTTTAGCCTCTCCCTTAGTTCTTTATGGTTATATATTTCACCATTCACCTAAAAGCACAAAAGAGGGAGGAAGAAAGCGCATGGTCAAATTCATAGATCAGAAAACAATCCATAATAAGGAACGAGCTGCTGGGCATGGAAATTCCATGGGAAGAACTAACAAACCCTTGCTTCACCACTATTCTTGGCCAACTTTTGATTAATGTTCTACAGTAAAAAGCAACATCATATTTTGGTAGCAAAACTGTCACCATAAAAATATGCCTTGCAAATTTTCCAGGTAGGAGCCTGAAGCCCACAAACATTGGAAATTAAAAGTTTGATTGATATGACAATGATTCAACAACCATCACATCATATACCCATTATAAACAATGTAATAGCCCATAAAAACCAGTATCATGCTTCTCATCTTTTTATTATTACGTATCATAAGAGTCTCACTACAACGATATCTGGATTAAAAAATTTAGACGCAATGGAGGGACATTATGCAGTAGTACCATGACTATGGGCAAGTTTGTTGTACCGCCCTTTCCATAAACATTAGGATAAAATACATGGATTACATTGTCCTGTTTGATTAGTATTAATTCCAAGGGAACTCCAGACCTTTTCCATTTCTTTTCAGGTAAGCTAGAAGTGTAGTGAGATTTTTTATTCCGAAAGTAACACAAAAAACATGAACAAGAGGACAATTCTCAGGGCAGCACATACAGATGAGAATAGTAGAATGGGGAACTGCAAGTACTCTACTGCTTTTCTATTAAAACCCAAGAACATTTGAGCTGTTAACCCAAGAATATGTCCAAGCAAGAATAGTTAAACCATAGCCTATTTCAATAAGAAACTACTCAGAAATATTTCTGTAAAAGATTTCACCTACAGTGACAACAATTGTTTTGTCTTCATTGAATAGTGGTTGATCTCCTGAGGCAGGATCTACAATAGCTAAGCGTTCATGAGCAAGATAACAATTCTGATGATGGTGCAATCCGCTCCAATCAGGGCCCCTGTGCCGCAGCCTACAGTTTCCAAATTCCAAACGAATAATAGTTGTTCATAACAAATGTTATATCTTCATACGAACAGGTAACAAACATTAACCAATAAATTTGTTGTCTTCAATTAAAGAAAGTTTCAGAGTTCAATAAGTTGATCATCCATAAAATTGAAGTAAAATCATAATGAGAGATATCTAAAAATGATACCAAGAAGAATTATGGATCATGTGTAAGGAAAAGCCATTTCGCATGTCCATGATTAAGCATGGGAATCATGGGAAGGACACGACGCCAATAAGACTGATAGTATCTCTGAAACATTTTGGACACTACAATTTTTTTAAATATCTTTAAAAAATTTAAAGTTCATTAAATTAAATGAGGAAATAGTATTATCCTTCTAAAGTCATTCTATCTCGTTCTTTTACTTCTATTTTTTCTTAAAAAAAATATTATGCTCTTTTTTCCTCAGTGATGACGTTATCTACCAACCACATTTCAATAATGTTTAACACTATAATTGAAATGAATGTCTTTCTCATTATAATTGTATTTTACATTTCATATGTTTTTTAGCAGTCACATGTATATATATATATTTGTATGTATGTCAGTATGTGTATACATGTTTGTTTATACAATTTATATGCGAAATTTGTAGGATAGTAGCGTACAAACAGCATCACATTCTAAAAAGATTTTAAAAATTACATGTCGTAGTGTCCATATCATCTCCTGAACATACATGCACCAAAGTCCGTAAGAGAAATATGCATCGCTTTCTATAATAAATTGGAAAGTAGACACAGATATTTCGATACTGTAGTTCAGATAAACTCAATCAAAGTAATCAGAACTTGGCAAACAACCGAATCCAACTTATAGGTGGCTTCTACAATGAAAATAATCAGAATCATAAAGTATAACACGTGTTGAAGAGATTTCAAGCACCCTACAACTCATAACATTATATGAACAAGAAATTTCAACATTCAAGCGAATTCAATAACAAAATCCATAGCCTTCTCAAGCCATCATAGAAACAAATAACTAACATTCTCTGGAAACAATTCCATTTCCCAATAACTTGTTACAAATTTTCCCAATACTCAAAACAAAAAACTTATCTTCCCCACATTCCCCTCAGAACTAGGTTCAACGAAACCAGGATACAATCAGTCTACCAAAAATTTCCACAAGAAAAATGAAATTATCAAATCAAATTCACCGAACAGTACAATGCAACCAAGTCACAGCCACAAAATTCAAACAAAACATAAACGAAAATGAACACCTCCTGGAGAGTTCAATAATCCTGGGCCGTTTCCCCAGCGGGTTGTCAGCGATGCCGAGCACAGCGAGAATCCCACACATAGTTTTCCGTATTGCTTCCTGCTGCAACTCCTTCTCTCTCCGTATAAATATATAAATACAAAAAAAATGTATATTTATGATACGAATGCCTGCGCTTCGCTCCCTCTGCTTTCTGAAAAGGAGGCGCAAAGATAGAGCGAGTAAGAGAGAGAGAGAGAGAGTTGGGGGGAGGGTGGCTGCTGAACAGTGGAGTAGACTGGGTGTTCAGTTATAAGCCAAGATGGGACGATCTCGGCCGTCGGTTTTGAGCGGTTTTCAAAAGATTCCGCTTTTGCTTTGATTTAATTAGGGTTTAAGCGCCGTTAATTGTTTAAGATTCAATCTGTGTGGGGCCCGCCCCCCGGGTCTCGGTTTCCGGAATCTGCTCCTACTCTTTCCCGTTCCTCAGTTTGGACAATAATCACGTGTTCTGATTTTCCAATTTCTAAAAAATAATAATAATTGAATTAATTCGCTCTGCTGCTATTTATTATTACTCCTAAAAATTTTGATGTAGTTACATATAAATTTTACATGATTTGATAAATTATATTTAGTATTTATAAAATTTATTTTTATATAATGAATAAAAATTAAATTTATTTTGACTTCTTGTAATATAAAAAAATATTAAAAAAAATCTATGAAAATTTAAATATAAAAAACTCATACATATATTATGAGCAATGACTCACACAGTCCCCTAATCAACCTGGTTTCAGGTTATTTTTTAAATTTTCTTTTATATCACAATGAGTGTAATTGATATTTTATTTTTCTCAAGATTTTTTTTTTAACATTCCCAATATCTCAGGGGGGTCCTTGGATTTTTCCCAATAAATAGATATGTCTGATTGTTAAAATTTATCAAATTTGTTAATATTAATATATAAATAAATAAAAATTATTATTATCTTTAATTAACTTATTACTAATTAATTTCATGTTAAATAATTTATTTTTCTAACCAAATCACCATTATAGGTGTGAAGATATACCGCTCGACGTGCAATAGAGTATGAAGATGTATAATGATAATTTGGTCCCAAAAAATATCTGTTTGACATGTAATAAGTTAGTTGTAATAAGATAATCGGGAATAATATGGACTTTTATTTAATTTTTTTGCTAATATCATGAAATTTGATTAATGTTGACTACCAAATTGATCTATTTTGTTACACGAAAAAAATATCAATAGTATTAAATACAATATATTAAACTACATAAAATATACATATAATTATATCGAACTTTATAGGAGAGCCATGTAAGTGTCCCTATGTTATTTTCTCGTTGTCAGTGTGGCCTCAATATATTTTCAGTTTGGATAAAGTATAAATTATGCTCTATTATTTTAAACTATGTTTGAATTAATGAATTTGAATTTGAACAAATATATTTGAAAAAAAATAATTTTAAATGATTTTATATTGAAATCATTTAAATCCAATAATATTTAGTAAAATATAGTTTAAATTTAGAGGTAAATATTTAAAATAATTTAAATTTAATATTATCCAAAATAAATTTAGAGGATTTGCTTTTTAGTAATATGGTATCAATGAATTAGTAGAACTATAGATATTAATACCATCAATTATTGTAGTTTAATGATTAAAATCGAACATTACCACATTTATAATATGGATTCGAATATTAATTAATATATTTATGAAACTAAATTTATTCTTAACTTATGTATTGATCCCTACGTAATTATAGCTATGCTTCTTCACAAAACCTCCATGACGAGTGACGGACACTTTTCCCAAATTTTGTAAAATAATAATAATTACATTATTATTATTATTTTTACACAATAGTTAATAGGGATAATTACACTCTCCTCCCTCGAGGTTTGGTGTAATTACACGTAAACTTTTTGTGGTTTGAAAAATTATATCTAGCACCCATGATGTTTGTTTTCATATAACAAATAAGTTCATCCGTTAGTCAAAATTTATCAAATTAACTGATATTAAAGTATATATATATATATATATTAATTATTAATTGGCTTATTACTAGTTTATTGCAGGTCAAATAATTTTTTTTAAGATCAAATTACCTTCATACGTATTCATGCGTTAATATCTACGGGCGTACACCTTCACCGTTATAAGGGTATTTTAGTTCGAAAAAATTTATTTAACATGCAATAAGCCGGTAATAAGTCAATCAAGGGTTAATATAGATTTTTTTCTAATTTTTTTTATAAATATCAGTTAAATCGATAAATTTTGACTAACGGAGGGACTTATTTGTTAGATGTAGGCAAATCTCAGGGGTGTTAGGTGTAATTTCCCAAATCACAGGAGGTCTATGTGTAATACCAAATATCAAGGGAAGGAAGTGTAATTATCCTTAGTTAATAAAACTAGACATGTATAATATTTAATTTCACATACGGATAAAATAATAATTAAAGTAAAAATGAAATATATAAATTAACAAATTATATTTAAAAAAGTTCAATTTCATGCATTATTGTAATAACGATAAAATAACATTGAGTTGTTTATATATATATATATATATAAGTAATTATAATTAAGAATATAATTATTATATTTAAAAAATTAATGCGACAATTAATGTCATTAATTATTATTTATGAGTATAGATAATTTTTAATTTTTTTTATATTAGAGATGCCGAGATGAAGTGAGTGGAGGACTGGTCCAACTGAGATGAGGTGGAGGCTCCAAGAAGAGGAGTTGTGGATAGGGCTACCACACTAGTTCATGAATAGACCATACAAACTTTATAGATATATTTTAATTCTTTCCCAATTTTAAAATCCTAATTTATTAATATTCTGAGTGTTTGAGGGTGTTTGTATGAGTTTATAAGTTTTATTTTATGCTACGTTTGAAATTTTATAAAATATTAAAAAATGTTGGGTGAATTTTTCAGAAAGCGGGCTTATAAAATTAAAAAAAATAAAAAAAAAGATATTATGAGGGTACAATTTTTTTTTAAATAATAATAAGAAGTTTCCTACCTATTATTTGGATAACAAACCCTCTTGAATTTGATCATATTAATTATAAATTTTATTATTACCGACATTCATAAATTTTTTAAGCTTATTTTTTATTTGTGTACACACATAAATTCGCAATCTTATTTGGCTTGTGGAGCAAACTACGTGGTACATTGAAATATGGTATCAAAGCCTTGAGTTTTGGCCAAGGAAGACATGGATATTCGTGGTTGCTAAGCTTTATCGTTGCAGTTTATTGTCTGCAGTGACATATGTCTTGTGTCGTATGTAATGATTTGTTGGGAGTGTTTGCGCGCGTTTCAGAAAAGTTTTTTCAGCTTATGTCTTAGTGACAAACAACAAGTGAAATAATAAGCAAAAAAATAGTATCTCTTTAACCATATGGACAAAATACTCTTTCATCAATTAAGTTTATTTTAAAAGTGATTTTTCTCCAAACACTATCCAATTTAGCATTTATTTGCTTTCACTTTTTTATGAACACTATCCCCACTTTTGATTTTACTACAACCTTTAACTTTTTCTACAAAAATCAATTCTCTAAAAGCATAAGTTTTTGCAAACACTCCCGTCGTGTGGTGGAAACCTTTTTTTAATAAGAATGGGGAGGCTTATATAGTTTCAACTAACTTCTATGGGGTTTGGACATCACAGACTTTAATATGGAACAATCTCTTGATGAGCCATATCCAAACATATTTCGACCCATTTTATTTAATCAATTCAAAATAAGAGAATAATCTTATAATTTATCTCGAATCAATCCATAAAAAAGACACAAAACCCAAATTTATAGTACAGGTTTCTTGTGAATGTATCATTTTGAACATATATAAAGGTCAAATTTTTTATGAATTTGAAATATAATTATTAATCAATTAATAATTTATTCTAAAATTTTAATATCAACGATTAAAAATCTTTAATAATTTATATTTAAAATAAGATTTTACATCTTAAAAAGATGCATGGACTCGCACGATATTTTTCTCTCACTGTTTGATACTTTACTTTGATGATACGAGTAATTTAATTTTAAACTTTAATAAATCTTAGATATGGATGCAATAATGATACCCACTTACTAACTTTTGATATCCATCTCATTCATTCTCACTTTTATGCTTATTCGAACATATAATGCGTGTGTCGCACGTATAGAATTATATATTTAAAAATAAATATATTATTAACCTATTAAAATATATTAGGTTTATATTTATTTATCGTAATATTAGTATACACAATTATATTAAAAAATCATTTTAATTGTTGAGGAAAGTTTTTTTGGAGAAAAGGTAAATTGCATTAAAAGAAGAAGTACAACAATACGAGCCCCACGCTCCTCATGTAGAACATGCTATTCTCCAAATTCTATAAACAACAACAACTTCTATAGAATCTGGCCTATAATGAAATAAAAATTTAGGCAAACTTGTTCTATCACTATTTTAGCTTTAGCTCGAGGATTCCTAGCTACAATTTTGTTGGAACATTCTTATCATATTTCTTTCTGTCCAAATATGATATACAAGTGAAGCAAGCATTTGCGATTGACCAAATGTAATTAAAGAGAATTACCACCAAAAAAAAAAACCCTCAAACCAAGTCTTATTTAGGAATACCGAATATTCGAGTTTAGCATATCAAGGGGATGCGGGTCCGCGACCAAACCAATGACCTCTGCATGAGACATTCGGGTCAGGTCATGGTTCATGACCCGTATCCGCGACCCGACCATGAAGACCGCTGAGATCATCGATTTAGTGACATCACTTGGCTAAGATGTCGACACATGGCGTAGTGTAAGCGGGCATCTCAAGTATGCAAATTGACCCATCCAGATACTATAAATTCCCCATGTTCAATTCATCTATGGTAATACATTTCTTACACTGAAAATCCATATTAAATGACTTTGAGCTTGCATTTATACTTTTTTTCTATATCGATATTGTTCATTGACTTAGACATCGAAGAATCTTAGTTGAAGACCTTCTAACAAGCCTAACGACCTCCGACTCAAATAAAGTACCACTCCACTTCCTAGCTGCATGCCCATTGTATGTATCGTTGCTGTCAATCAAGCCAAGACCATCTCCACCGGACCTCACTCTGGATACTCCTAATGCGGGCCATAGAATATGCGCACCTAAAGAAAAGATGCTTCCAGCGTGAAGTGTCAATGGTTGGAAGCTGTTCTTGAATGGCCAACCACAATATGAATATGATGAGGAAAGTTTTGCTATTATATAATTCACTTATTATAGTTTAATTGACACTGCACGGTTAAAAGATTAATTCTTAAAATCAAAATGTGCATTTTTTATTCACTAATTATTGTGTTTGATATAATTTGTATTGGAACTAATTAATGCAAAAGCAAAATAAGATATAAAAATCCGATATTGGAATAGAATGAATTAATATGTCCCTTATTTTTTTTAGTCCTTTATAAGAAATTTTAATTTAATAAAATTGATCGTGTTATTATTTTATGTCCATTATATTTTATGTCCATATATATATATATATATATATATATATATATATACCGCAAAATATGCAAATCTATAACATAATTAATATAATATTCTATATATTTTTTTAGTAATGATATGATATATTTGTATTATATGGACATGTAATTGAACAAAAATTTATAAGTTATATAACCTACTTTTTCTATAATATTACATGCATTATATATTGACACATATTTATATGTACTTTTAACATAGTTTATCTTTGTAAAATATATTTACATATATTGAGCTTGTAAAAGTTTTTTGTGTTCTATAATTTATAAAACAATATAAATATAAAATATAAATTATAAATATTATTTTAAAAATAAAATATGACTAAAATTTTAAATCACTATAAATAATTTGGGGGAAATATTTTAATAAAATATAATTTGGAAAGTAAAATAAAATGTAAAGGGGTAAGTGAGAAGGGTATTTTTGTCCTATTAATGCCGAAATATTTTGTTAGGGGTGTCTTTTTGTTACCTTTATACCTTAGGGGTGTAAATGAGACAAAATGCATAGTTCAGAGGTGTAAAATGTATTTAACCCTAAATTTTACTGTGCCCTAATAAATTATTTTTTTTAATAAATATTTAAGACCTTTTCCAGCAAATTAAGCTTGTTAAAAAAATATTTGCCTATTTATCGTTCAATTAGATATATTATTAATTTCTAAGTAGTTTAAAAGAATTAGAAATATCAATATTTTCTTATTTGAAATAACTAAATATTATAGTTGTTTCCACAATTTTCTTTTAGTGATGCTTACTAGTTTTTTTGCAACACCACAAAGATCAAATAATTTTCAAGAAAATCCCAAGATCAATGGGACTTGAAGGGAGTGATAAAAAAAAGAGACTGTTTATTTTAAGTTAAGCATTATGTTATTCTTATATTCACAAAAGTTCAAAATTTTTATTATCTACACAAAGGAATTACATCATAGTCAGTGTACAAAAATATAAGAGAATTATTCCTCGATTTAAAGAAAATAATTAATTTAATAAATTCACGCTAAAGTAAAAAAAAAAAAAAAAAAACATAAAGAGGCAAAGTTCAATTATATTTTCGTGGAAAAACGGTCAGAAAGACCAAATTGACAAAAAAATTAAAATTTAGAAATACTAAAAATAAAGAAATGATCTTGATGGATTAAATTGGTTTTGAATGAAAACTTAAGGGCCCAAACGTAGCATATATAATTTAAGGTAAATTACAGCCACCTCTCCTAAGGTTTGGCGTGATTACAAATACTCATTCTTTATTTGAAAAATTACAAATACCCCATGATGTTTGATAAAATTATGTAATCTTTGGATGGAAGTATACAAATGTCAAATTTGCCTTTATTGTATTATTTTTTTGTAAAAATTAAAATCTTATAATATGAAATGGGATTGTTGAAAATTTTATAAAAAAATTTCCATTTTAAAAAAATAAATAAATTATAATTTTTAATTTACAAGGATATTTGGTCAGTTCATCGTAAAAAATGAATAGCTTCGGCTAATTGTTAGACGACCTTTAAAATTAGAGGGGTATTTATAATTTTTCAAATAACGAGTGGGTATTTGTAATTATGTCAAACCTCAAGGGAGGTCGTTGTAATTTACCCAAAATTAAAACTTTAGAAATTGGGATAATTACAGTTTTAGTCCTCATACATTGCCACTAATTCATTTTCAGTCCCTAAACATTTTGAAGTTCTATTTCAATCCTTCAACTTTTAAAATATTAACAGTTTCGGTCCTTGGGCCTAATGAGTGACCATTTTGCCCTTTCAAATAAAGCATATAGTCCAACTATCTATTTCCTATACTCATTATTAGGCCCAACATGCTTGCGAAAATAAAATTAAGCCTCAAAAAATTCATACCTTGTTTGACCATCTTGCTCCCTGGTATTCCAAGTCCTCAATTTACGGACTTCATCTAATCACACTACCGCAGCAAATGGTTCGCAAGCACATGACTCATTCAACAATAATCAATACAGTCCTATTTTGTTTCCTACCTTAAGGCGTCGAGGTATTCCAGAATAGAGTCTTAATAAAATTTTGGGTAGACAAGTTGAATAGAAACTTTACTTTATTGAAGAAAAATTTAAAATATTACATAGATTTTGGTAGTCTGTAAAATTGAGGACTTGGAATATCCGAGAGCAAGACGGTCAAACAAGGTATGAATTTATGGAGGCTTAATTTATTTTTGAAAATATGTTGAGCCTAATCATGAGTATAGAAAATAGATAATTGGACTATATGCTTTATTTGAAAAGGGCAAAATGGTCACTAATTAGGCCCAAGGACCAAAACTGTTAATATTTTAAAAGTTGAAGGACTAAAATAAAACTTCAAAATATTTAGGGACTAAAAACAAATTAGTGGCAATGTATGAGGACTAAAACTGTAATTATCCCTTAGAAATTAGAACATTCACCAACACGACGTCGTGTGCTGCCAAAGCCGACTATTTCCTTTTGCAGCGTTTCCCCCATGGACGCCAAACAGAAGAAAAGCACAAAATACAGACATTTCTCCCAATTAAGTCTTTCTTCTTCTTTTCCTTGTTTCTCGTAACCCTTTGAAATTACCGATCGCCATATCAATGGCGGTCAGGAGGCGCGAAGCTCCGAAAGCCGGCGGGGTTAACCCGAATCCGAATGCTAGCACGAAGGTGTGGCTCTTTTCTTTGCTGCTGACGCTTCAGTACGGTGCTCAGCCTCTCATCTCCAAACGTTGCACCAGGTGTCTTATTCTAATGATTTCTTTTTTTTTTTTGGTTCACCTTGTTGTTATTGATTTGGTCAATTACTGGAACCGCGATCAACATTATTGTGCTTTTGAGGAAAGATTGCTTCATTTTTTAGGTTTTGATTGGAATTGTGTATTGTTGATATCCGATATTGCTTTCTGTTTTAATTGGAGGTTGGCTGTATACTGTGCTAGTTGTATGTGGCTCTAGAGAAATTATTTGCTTAGACATAGAGAACTTAGTACTATTTCGGGAAAAAGTAAAATTATTGAAGAAATGGAGTACGTTGATTACTAGAGTCATTAGTATGCTTATAAGGTTTCAGATTGGGCGCTGTATAGTGTATACTATTGATTGATTTGGGCGCTGTATAGTGTATACTATTGATTGATTACTCCTGGACGCTCTGTCCACATATTGCCTTTATACTTGCTCTGGTTGGATTGGTCGTTTTGGGTGTTTTATTCCGCCACCAGGTGCTTTGGGTTTGTGCTCTGGTCTGCAGTTCATTTTCCTTTATTTTTATTGTTTGCATTGGTAAGTTGAGCATCTAGTGAAATTTGTCTGAACCATTACAGCAAGTTCTCCGCCTGTGCTCTTCGAGATGTGCAAGGGCTTCCGTATAACACATATCTCAAAGGTCTGAAATGGAATTTCTACTTCTCAGGAAATGCAGACTCTGCACATGCAGCCAACCACATGCATGATGTTGACATTCCCTTTTTTGTGCATTATAGTTTATTGGGCTCGTCGGCACGTCCTATGTTGTTTATCAGTAGTTAACTGCACTAATAGTTTTCATTTTACTATAAGCCAAAATCTTAGTGCATTAGAAATAACTTTTCTGACAACTTACACGTTCTCTTTCATATTTTCTTCTTCGTGCAGTCGAGAAGTTATAGTGACTTCATGTGTTTTGGCATGTGAGGTGGTAAAGGTAACTCTTGTTCTATACTTTCTTCTCCACCCAATTTTCAGGTTTTGGTTCATTTGAATTTTAAGTCTCATTTGGAAGTGTGGTAGGTAGATCTCTGCTATCATGCTCTTAGCAAAAGATGGAAGCTTGAGAAACACATTCAAAAAGTGGACTTTGATTGGCTCTTTGACTGCATCAGGACTTCCGGCTGCCATCTATGCGCTGCAGAATAGCTTGTTGCAGATCTCATATAGAAATCTTGATTCACTAACATTCTCAATGTTGAACCAGACAAAACTCTTTTTCACAGCATTGTTCACTTTTATCATATTAAGGTACTCCCTCATTTTAACAAGTTGCATTTCTGTCATGTGGCACATGTTATCATCAAGTTGGAAGCCAGTGATCCCTCTACTGTCATGCTTTTCTTAGCACTCTCAGCATTCTCAATCTTAATTAAAATTATGGTTGCTGCAGAAGAGCACAGCAACTTGTACTGGTTTATTGGCTACCAAACCCCCTACCCCCACCCAATGAAGGAGTTAGTTTTAAAATTTTAATATGCTTTTACAATTTCTTAGGAGTCATGTTCTTCTTTTTGGTTCTGTTAACAGGCAGAAGCAGTCCATTCAACAGATTGGGGCTTTGTTCTTGTTGATAATTGCTGCAATCCTTCTTAGCATCGGTGAAGGCTCAAGTAAAGCATCTAGTTCACAAAATCCAGATGAAATTTTATTTTATGGGATTATTCCGGTCCTGGTAGCTTCTGTACTTTCTGGTCTGGCCTCAGCGCTGTGTCAGTGGGCTTCTCAAGTAAGCAAAATAACTTCATGCTCCTGTTTGGTTGTGAAAGTTATGTCTGCTCATATATTTACCCTTTCTAGTTTGCATTATTTTGAACAAAGGTCAAGAAACATGCATCTTACTTAATGACTGTGGAGATGTCTATAATTGGGAGCCTTTGCTTAGTGGCTAGTGCGTACAAGTCTCCAGATGGTTCAGCTATCAGACAACATGGCTTCTTTTATGGGTGGACTCCTTTGACTTGGGTAAATATTCTCTTCTAATCATACCATTACATAGTATACATGGTGTCTAAATCATGATCTCGTGATGCGCAAGTATTGAGTATTCTCTACTCTTTGTGATCTTCATGATGTTTCCTATGTAGAAAATCAAGATGAGATATTACCTTTGAAACTGATAAGTAAAAAGCGTGTTTATTGGACTCGGAGCTGTCTTTATCACTTCTAAGAGTGTATGTGTATCCACAACTTGTGTAAATGAGAAAATGTCCCATAGTATGCTCAACGCGTTAATATGGAATGTATGATGTCTTATGAGCTAACAATTTCAACAACATTTTCAGTATCTCATGTGAGATTTCATCGATTATACATGACATTTAGATACTTTTGCATGCTGTATAATTTCAAGTTTCATGGTTTTTGTTGTTCCAGATTCCTGTTGTACTCAATGCTGTTGGTGGAATTCTTGTTGGTCTTGTGACAAGTTATGCTGGTGGTGTCCGAAAGGTGAGTTTTCAGATTTCTGATTCTAAGTAACATACTGCTGTAATCTACAGTGAGATATTATTTGGTTCCCTTTCTGAGAAAGCCGTTATGCTGGGTGTCCAAAATAACAAACATCTGAAATTTAAAAACGATGAATTTTCTTTATCGTATGGGGTTGGGAATTCTACGGCCATTGAACCTTCTCAATGTTATAGCTTTCAGATTGAAAACAATGGAATAAGCTGCATATCATCCATAGGGTTGTGTTAGTCTGTATGAGATGAATTGTCTCTGAATCGGCAAGCCCATGCAAATGACTCAGAAGAAAGACAAATGCATGTTAACTTCCAAATTGGTTGTAATTAGTATTACTATCATCCCTAATTTAGATACTCGTCTACTGTTTTGCTGATGGTTTTTTTTTCATCATTCCACATATATGCAGGGATTTGTCATTGTTTCTGCCCTTCTGGTCACTGCCCTTCTTCAATTCATTTTCGATGGAAAACCACCTTCGCCTTACTGTCTTGTGGCTCTCCCATTGGTTGTCACTAGCATATCAATCTACCAAAAGTACCCGTACCATGTCAAAAAGAAGGAATTATGAGCTAAAAAGACAAGCTATAACATTACGAAAGGGGAAAAAAGGTTGCTTTTATACCTCATTAGTTTGAATTCATGCGTATCGAAACATCAGAAGAGTGAGGAAAATCGCTCGAAATTTTTAATGAGCTAACTTTTTCCTCTTAGGCAAGGATATTGAAGAGGGCATGGCATTCTATTGCTTGCTTTCCTTCATTTGTTCTTCATCGTAGTAAATGTTGTGACATTGATATCTAATCCAGCATGATACATGCATCATAATGTACAATTTGGCTGAGTTCGCCTTCA